>CM054802.1:42206878-42806878 GCA_028984105.1 Lavandula angustifolia
CACATTACTGGCAAAGACCAACAAGGCAACATTCATTCGGAAATTAGAAGCTCAAGGAAGTTTGAAGAAAGATAAATCAGTACTTACCGGGCTGTACCCCAGCATCTGAGGATCAATTTGCAGTCGCCGGCACCGTAAAGCACCAACCGTGATACACGCACTGCAACCTCCCCCACCGATCAATCCTCCCTACAAACAACGGCGCTAATCGGTGAGGACAACTTTCAGCACCTTCCATACATTCCCATTCCACTATCCCACCATATCACACCCAAGTCAATCCCCATCACCTTCTTCCCATGCGGCCTTCTTTATCGAGATCGCACACCGGCGCCACCGGGTACCAGTTCGCGTACCAATCCAGATATTCCTCTTTCTTCTCCCGATTCAATTTCTGGTATCGGCGGCAGGTTTCCTCAGTAGACGATACATTCGGAGAAATTTGCGGTGAGAATTTTGAAATTTGATTTCTGGCCAGAGGAAGAGATGTGGTAATTCGTCGGATGACGGAATCTGTAAATTGGGGATTCTTGTTGAGATAGGCGGCGGTGAGAAATGTTGGTAAAGGCGAAGCTTTAGAGCTTCATAGCTTTGGACCGTTCGTTCGCCACTTAGTTCACTCTCGTCTAATTTTGATGGAGTAAAATCCGACAAGCAATTATCCAGAAACTAATTAACTGCCAATATCTACGTGTCGTCAGGTACAAAATGAGGGTGTTATTTCGAACGACTCCTTCAAATTTTCCAACTCTTTCTGATTTTCTGCATTTCTTCATCAATTTTATGGTTATAGTAACATAGAAATTATTAAAAAAAAGCTTTCTTGAATTCTTACATCTCTACACACAGTGTAATTTTTTTGTAAACTATGTTAATAAATTTATAAAACAGAAAGAAAGTTATTTTATTAAATATTATTTTGGCTATGTTAATTCATATTTAAATGAAGAAATTATTATCTAAACAAAATTATTAATATCTTAAATATTACTTTATTAAGTTTAATTTTTAGTACACAAATACAATAAATTTCTTAAATAAAAAGGTTCAATAATACTAAACATCAATACACAATACATGACAATAGCAAATTATAATAATGTATAAAAGTCATGTATAAATAACTCAACAGTAATGAAGTTAGAAAATCATACGAGTAAAGTGAGTTTCAAAATGTATACCTGCATGCATAAATGGAAAATCGAAAATAAATTATTTTTATTAAAATTAAAAATGAGTCGCGTCCCGCAATATGATGGACACGATTTCCAAAGTGTTCAGAACAAATATTGGACTTAAACATTTATAACATTTTTATAAGACAATTATCGTGTCGGAATATCAAACATATATGCATTCTTTCTGTATATTAAAATTAATATATAGAGATACTAAAAGTGTGAAGTTGTTAGTCCACGATTAAAAAAAAATATTTCATTTTATTTATTTATATAATTACAAACAGCTTGGAGCATCATCATGACAATATGATTGTTGATTTATAAAAGCTAGCTATGTCTGAAAGTAGGCCTGAGTAAATAACGAAATGAAAATAAGGCACAAAAAGCTGGGAAAGAAACCCAGTCAGTCGAGAGAGAGCCTCTCATGTAAAGACGAAAAATGCTCCCCAGTAGTGTTTTCTCTCGGTTTGTGGCGTTTGGTCCCCAAAGATGAAGCTTGACGACGTCTCGAGATTGCGGCAGCGGAATCTTTAAAATTCAAGTGAAAGCTTGGACTTTTAGTGAAGAGGCAGTGCTTGGGGCTTGAGCCTAAAGCAGACTAAGGATAAGATCGGAGCCTAACTATAAGAATGTTGTTGTTTTGCGGGTGTTGGGCCATGAAAACATAGTAGGGCGTGTTATAAGCGGTCCCAGTTTCAGGTGTTGATTGCGGGAGGCGTTAGTGTTTGGAGAATGTGTGGATGGTAAGTGGAGTGGTGGAGAGATGGAAGGTTGGCTAGTGAAGAGCCGCTTGAGATCCCTTCAAAGGACACACTTGCAGGTGTGGCGAGTCACCGGTGCACCGCGGAGAGAATCAGAGTGTGGTCGCCGGCTTGACCGCAACCAGCCGGCTTACCCGGCCGAAACGTGCACCGTGAACGCCCCAAGGACCCGGTTATTAACGCGAGATCACAGTCAAGGACCCGAGGCGAGGAGGCCGGAGCCGGGCCGGAGCGGGCCGGCGGGCCGGGGGGCCCGAGACTGCCTGGCGCGGCTATGATCTGTGCGCCAGCCCTTAGCCGAGTGTGCGGGCGGGAGTCGGCGAAAAAGGTGCTGCGGCGTGAGCATGTATTGACCAAGCCGCACGTGTAAGCTTAGATTGTCTTCTACAATATTGTAGAACTTAAATACCACTACAAAACGATTATTCATTAATCGATGTGGGACATGATTAATGTAATAACTACAACCAACTAGAGAGCAAGGTAAGTTTAGACTTTGAGGTAACGCATGTAGTTTTTGTCCTCCCCAGGCTTCGAGCCATTTATTTCTCACTCATGCGAAAATCGGAATAGAAATTAAGCACATTATAATTATCTGCCAGACGTGAGATCGCGGCGTCGTATATCCTCGAAATGTCCCGGTTAAATATCGAGGCTCGAAAAACTCAGATTGAAAAAAAAGGGTGCGAATTTTGCTTCAAACAAATTAGCATTTAATGCTAATTGAATTTCCATAATAACTAAATAATTTATTTATATATATACCTTATTTATATATATATATAGATTTAACAATCCCCGCGCAGATGTGAAATAGCCGAATGCACAGCGAATGAGAACACGCGGACTACATCCTCAGAGACAAATAAAAGGCATCGAGGGATAGGTGGCTTGTGACCTTGTGAACACTTTCGCTGTAGTCGGTGCTATCAGGCTCTTTTGGGGCGGATTAGTGGACCACGTGAAGCGCTTGAACTATTCCTCGGCATGTGGTATATGCCTTTAGGCTTTTAATGTATTATATAAAGTCTCGAAACCGCGAAAATCCGCTGGTTCTCACGTTTGTTTTCTTGGCAGCCAGACGACCTCTTTGGATTCTTAAATTCCAATACATGAAGCGGCGCTCAGCTTCTCACCCTTACATAGGTGATTAACTTACTTTTCAGTATCGCAGCCATACTCCACCTTCTCCAGAAGCATCCAGAATCATTAGGAAAGTCCAAGACTTCACCTCCACCACTTGACGGTGTAGTGACTCGAGCTCTTTTAGGGGAATAGACTATTTGAGGTGTATTGTGCAGATGACTTAAGTATAAGCTTTAGTTTTACCATTGAACGAGTTAAGTTTTGGGATCTCGATCTACAAGGTTGGAGGTATCCATTATAATCGTGCTTTAGCGCGGTGGATTTAACTCTCATTCCTGCTACCGACTTATCACGATTGATCTCGATTGAGACTGCTTAGTAAAAGCGGATCACGCTAGGTTATCTATGGAGCTTGGCGTGAGTACTGCGAGAATAACCCATAGAAACAAATGATCAAATAATCTTACGGTATTATGTGCGGCTTGACTGATATAATGTCTCGACTTACCATTATCTGACAACCCGCTCTTGGCCCTACTATATGGCCCCGCTTGGCTATCCACGGTGCAATCATCACGGGTGGCACGGGTTTGCCGTCCCAAGCCATAGAATATCTTGAAAGAGAAAATTACTGGAGCCTTAGATGTTCTTCTCATGCGACTTTATCCACAAAGCGATAAATTCGGATTCCATTGGTGGATGCGGCGATGCCCGGCGTGCCGTTTTTACGTGGATCTGCTCCGACCGCGACTCACTCCCCTTATGGTGAGACCACATAAGCCACTAGTAGACAACGAGTCTTTGGTGTGGGATATCCGATTTTGCATCCTGCAGTACCACTTACAAAAGTCTTTGGGGATGCGTCGGCGAGTAGTCTGACCCCAAGAAGTTAAGAGTGTATTTCGAATACCTGGAACTCTTACAGAGATTTCAATATTCTCTACTAGGATTACTAGTATAGCGACTCGGTTTGTTAGCTTAGAAACAAGCTAAATCGAGTACCTCGTATAATTACATGATAGTACATAGAGCAAACCCGATGACTACAGCGCTAATCCTCTTGACGCAAGCGAGGATCACCTATGTCTCGCTCAGAATGAACATTAACTTCTAGGGAGTCTTTCTTAGAAATTGCGCTTTATCAAAGGCATTAAACCTGTTA
Source organism: Lavandula angustifolia (assembly GCA_028984105.1). Lineage (NCBI taxonomy): Eukaryota > Viridiplantae > Streptophyta > Magnoliopsida > Lamiales > Lamiaceae > Lavandula > Lavandula angustifolia. Next base: position 42,211,069 of record CM054802.1, read on the forward strand.
AGTACTTTCTCAATATGTTAGAATTGAGAATAAGAAACAATCCCCACTTTGGGAGTTCTTTGTATCTTTACTCCAAAATTAACATCGTCCAATTCCCATGTGTATCTTTCATATCGAAATTAAGCTTTTTAGCGTTACAGCTAGGTGTCGTTTATGACTTGAAGGTTTTATCCCATGTTAAAGTTAGCTCATATAGTCTACGTAAGACAAGCAAGATTTACAAAAACCATTCTTCTGTATTCTTTATGTAAATACACTTGTCCAGCATTCATTTAATCTTAAAGCCCGTTTCTGAGCCGCCATAGCCTCGTCAATTAGTCTAAGATACCCGTTGCTTATGTTGCCATGTTTTGACTCTCATTAAGGGGATTTCACCGGCTTTCGTACCTTTTCGCTCTTGACCGAGATGCAAGCTTGAACCACCGAGGGTTGTTCCATTATAAATTTCCTCTTACTAAATCTGGATTTAGAAAGAGTGCAATTATCACGTCCCGTTATATGGTGAATCTCAAGAATGTGCCAAGCGACTAATAGCGAGTAAACACACTGATAAGACGTAATCCTACCGTTACGAGGAAGCGAAATAAGTATCGAAAGTCGTATCCTTCAATTTGCTTAAACCGCACTTTAACCAGTAAGCTTGACTTTATACTTATCCAGGTATTGACCATTACGCACTTATACTTTCTTTTTAGGATCCATTTTACATCCACAAAGGCCTTGCAACCTCAGGAGTAAGTAGCTAAGACCCCAAGTGTGATTACTGCATAATAGAATCAATTTCACTTTGGACGACTTCTTGCCAAAGAGGACCACGTCCGGGTCTAGAAAGAGCTTCTTTTATAGACAGCGGCTCTTCATCGAAAAAGAAAGACCAACCGATAATCGGGACCAAGAAAGTCCTTAGCGCAACTCTTTGCTCTAGTGCTTTACGTCTTGGTTCTAACGTTTTCCAAGATCGAAACTGACTTGCCTTTTTACGGGTATCGAGTTCTATCCCCGCATTTCTATAACCTACTTTTGGCAACTTCCTCTTGCTCCTTCACTAGAGCTTGACCCGGCACTTTATCATCCTTTTTACCACGGATAGATATATTCGAAGAATATAGCATTCCTTGGCTGATAGTAGTTCCAACATTCATGCCAGGAGCCGCGATCGGCTTATGAATGATAAGTGGGTATGCGCTCACTTATTCGGTCGTTATCTATAAGAATGCAGTCGGTGATCTTGGGTCAGATTGTAGCAACTTGACTTAACCCAAGGCTTCTACCTTAGCCGAAACACCCCAGTACTTTGAGGTATTTATAGGAAGGTTTCCTTCCTTTCCACAGCTTCATGGGAGTTACATCTCTACCTTTCGGGTATTTTGTTTAATAAGTAGTTAGCCGTCAAATCAGCGGCTTCCCCCACATGTTACGGAGGCGGATCCCGAACTTATCAACAAAGCATTCATCATCTCCTTTAGAGTTCGATTCTTCCTTTTGAATCTACACCGTTTGATTGAGGCGAATAGGGGCGGTGGTTTGATGAATATCTGCATTTTGAAACTACAGTAACTCTTCAAAGGGGCTACATACTCTCCACCTCCCATCACTTCGTACCATTTTGATTTACACCCACAATCAAGTTGGTTTTGGAATACACTGCTTTGAAGTTAGTAAAAGCTTCAATGGCACTCATCTATTACTCGCTTAAAAGATAAAGTACAATACTTGAGTCGGATCATCGATAAAAGTAATAAAATACTTTTTTCCCACCTCTAGTTTGTACGAACTTCAAATCACATACGTCGGTGTGAATGAGTTCTAGAGGGTTTTGTGTTCAACTTTCTACAGAATGAAATGGTTGTTTAGCTAATTTTGCTTCAACACGAACTTCACACTTAGTTTATTAAACTTCATTTACTTTAATTAGATCAAAGTTAACTAATCTTTTTATAGCATTTAGATTAATATGTCCTAATCTAGAGTACCGTAAATCGAGAACACTCGATCAAGTAAGAGGAAGTAGTTGCGTTTTCATTATCTTTGGCCTCGTTGGCCTCTTGGCGAATATCGCCATTACAGATAGTTTTGAGAAAAGGCCCTCGAGAGAGGTAACCTTTTCCTAAAAACATTCCAAATTTTGTCAAAATAAACATGTCGGGACTCCAATCTTGGTCACAAAACCTCCTTGCCTAGTACGGCAGCCGGACACCAAATGTTCCAGGATATCGAGGGACATGCGGCGCCTCTCAAGAGTGAGGTTCTTTAGTAGAACTCAACCTTGCACCCACGAGTGCCATAGCTTGACCACCTCGGACGAGGCTTGATTACCCAGTAGTGAGCTTCCTCCCTTGGCAGCTCTTGTACTTCAGTGAAGAGGCTTCGGTCACCTAAACATGTGCCGTGGCGCACGGTATCAATATACCGCTTCCCTCATTCTCCACGGCATTTATGCTTGGTGAAAAACAACGGCCGCAAGGTCGGCCCCGGTGAGGTCGAGTCTCCAACATATTTGCTTGACGAGCCCTCTTCTTCTTCGGCTTTACGGCGATCCTTGGGACATGTGGCCAGATTTGCCAGCGGTTGTGCGCAGTCCCCTTCAAACTTGCGGGATTGCACTTTGCCTTCCCTTTGGGGTTGCTATTCGGGCGCCCTCTCTTAGCATTGTTGGAGTTGCCACCTTCTCGGCCCAAGGTTGACTGCGCTCCTGCGGGTGCTTTCCCCTTCCCATCTCGAGTCCTCATGTCTGGTCTCGACGCGGAGCTAACCACAAGGTCCTCTAGCGTCATTTCCTTCGCTTGTGCTTCAAGTAGCTCTTGAAGTCCTTCCATCGAGGAAGCTTCTCAATTACAATTGCCACGATAAAAGCATCCGGCAAAAGCATACCAGGCGTGGACATCATGGACAATGAGTTGGAACTCTTGCACTTGGTCCACATGACCGGTCGAGGAGTCCACCATTTTCAGTAGTCCAGAACTTGGCGACTACAAACTTCTTGGTACCTAGCATCACGTTACGTATTTTCTTTCAAGTGCCTCCCATATTGCCTTGGAGGTCTTTACATTTGCATATACAACGTACGGATTATCATCTAGTCCAGCTAAGCAAGAAGTTTTTACAAAAGTAGTGGGAGTTAGCCAATTATCATGAGGTACAGCGGACTTCCGAGGTTCTCTTCGTTTTCACTTGGAGGGGCGGGTGCATTCTCCGTCAACACGGTGGTGAACCACAATGTTGTCGAGGTGAACAACATCTTCGTTGCCACCTCTTGAAGTCGGCTCCACTTCAAACTTGGCCGGAGCTTCGCCAGGCGGGCGCTAACAGACAGTGCAAAGAGGTGCCGTCGGGGTCGGGTTTGAACCCCCGCACACCATGGTGGTTCACACTCCCAAATGGGACGCGTTACTCTGCAAGGCGAGAGGACATTAGCTTGATGAAGTTGAATGCCGTGTTAGCGGCATTAACTACGGTTAAGTGCTATCTAGCGTCGGTAGCGCTTGAAAATGGCAAAGCCTAGGGTTAGGATTAGCAAAAGGCCGGAGCAGGTGTAGGGACGGACGTCGGTGGAGCGGTGTTGCTGAGGAGGAAGCGGTCACGTCGATACAACGGAGTTGAGTGGCGGCGGCGTAAGCGGCAAGGGCGGTAACATCGGAGAAAGCGACGTTCGAGGAAGACATCTTCTTAGTTTACTTGCAAGCGGATATAGATTTTTTTTTCGTCTTGCGATTGTTGGTTACAATTTCTGCTATTACAAGTAAACTATTAAATAACAAAATGAAATAAAACAACAAAAGGAGAAAACCGTCGAGTCGAGGAAGGCCTCTCTCCGCAAGACGGCCCCGTGTAGTGCTCTCGGTTGTGGCGTTTAGGTCCCCAAAGATGAAAGCGACGACGTCTCAAGGATTGCGGTAGACCGCAGGGATCTTTGAGCTCGCTGGCCCCGGACTTTTCGCCCCGGCGACAAGTGGCTGGAGACTTGAGCTAACAAGCGACTAGGATGAGATGCGAGCTAACTATGGAATGTTGTTGTTTTGCGGGTGTTGGAATGACATGCGGACCTGGTCCTATCTTATAAAGAAATTCCACATGGTGTTGATTGCGGGAGCCGTATGCATCTTGGAGATCGTGGATGGTAAGTGGATTGGTGGAGAGATGGAAGGTTGGGGCTGGCTCCGAAGAGCCACCTCCGGGATCCTTCCAAAAGATACACTTGGGTGTGGCAGGTGCGTGCACCACGGAGAGGAATCCAGGTGCGGCCGGTCCCTTGCTGCACCGCTCGACCCAGACCAGGACCCGACGGACCACCCAAAGGACCCAATTGCCCAAGATCCAAGATCCAAGTCCAAGTCCACGGGCCGGAACCCAAGGCCAGCGAGCCGGAGCCGGAGCCGGGCCGGGGGCCCGGGGCGCCGGGACGCGGCGCATGGCGCGGCGCATGGCTCTGGCGCCATGGCGCCACGCCGCGTGGGTGAGGCGGCCTCACGAAAAGTGCCCGCGCTGCATGAGTGTATGTGTGGCCCAGGCCACACGTATCTCGGCTCAGTTGTCTTCACAATATTGTAGAGACTTAAATACTTAACAAAACATTATTCATTAATCGATGTGGGACATGATTAATGTAATAACTCTCAAAACCCGAATAAGGTAAGTTTACCACTTTAGGTAACATGTTAGTTTTGTCCCCCAAACTTGAGCCACTATTTCTCACTATTCGAAAATCAAATCGGAGAAATTAAGCACACTATAATTATCTACTCGAAACGTAGATCGACGTCATATATCTCGAAATATTAATCGGTTAAATATCGAGGCTCGAAAAATACGATCGAAAAAAAAATTTGAATTTTGCCCTAAGCCAAATTAGCATTTAATGCTAATTGAATTTCCATAATAACTAAATAATTTATTTATATATATATATATATATATATATATATATATCGATTCAACAATGATATCAATATTTTGATTCATGAATCCATTAATAAAACATACTTGATTATATATATTTAGCTTACTCATGAATGGAGTCTTAGTAACCCACAAGAATGAGAGCGACTCACAAGCACACGTGTCAAGCTTCGCTCGGCCATTTATTGAGTCAAAACAATTTGGAGGAGCTACCGAGTCAGCTCAACCCACTTACATCCTCAACACAAACCAGTAATCTAAAGCTTTAGAATGATCGTAGTCATGGTAGCGGAAGGTCTTGTGGGCGAAATGAGCCACCCATTTCGACGCCGCGTAGCACAACACAGCCATCGCAACCAGAGAGTACCGAGCGGCGGTGGTGAGGGCGCCTTGCTTCACAGCCGCCACAATCCGCCACCGACGCGATCGCGATCACCTGAAGACCGATCTCGAGCGCGTTGAAATTTTTATAGGCGACACTGCAGCTGCTGCAGTTCACCGTGTGATTCCAATACCTGAGAAACCAAATACCGAACCAAATTCTTGAGTTAATCGTAGCCATTGAATTTTCAATTCGATTCGTTTACAACCAAAATACCAAGAATAAGAAAAATAATTAAAAGGATTATAATTTTTTTTTCTATATAAACATTATAGAAAAAATAATGTTTTTAATAAAAATTACTCCGTCCCTTAGATTTAGTTTACTTTCTTTCCGATGCGGTTGTACAGGGAGACTTGTTAACGTATTTTTGAGTTGCATAAAGTTACTGAATTTCTAAAAAAGTGTTAGTAATACTTTTGTTAAAAAAGGAAATATGACTATTTCAATGGAACAACTCAAAAGTATATTATGAGACTAGGGACGAACATTATAATATAAAAAGATATTCAAATACTTTCAGGTTGCTTCAATTAATCGATTAGTTAAACCGAAAACAAAAAAAGTAAGAGAAAGGAAAACCAAAAATCGAACCGGAAATTTTTGGTTCAGGGTTCAGTTAAAAACACTTTGGTTTAGTTCGGCTCGATCGGATAAGCCGATTGATTGATAACGCTAATAGTATCGAGAGAGTTTAATTTGGGATTTAATTACCTGTCCATGAGCTGCTCTCTTGGAGGACTTGGTGGGAGAGTGCTTCGGCGTTGTATTTGTATTTCCCAATCAACTTGTGTGCCAGCATACCTGTTTAGCCACCTTCTGAACGCTACGACCATGGCGTCGGACTTGGTCGGAACGTGGCAAGCTTTTTGCCAGTTCAGTGGGCCGCCGGCGTCCTTCAGCTTATATTCCCTATAATCCATGAACAGTAGCTTAGTTGGTATTCTCACTTCTAAATAAGTGATTGATCTAATCCCTGTTGAATTATAAGGTGTACCTCTGCATGAAGAAGGTAGAGGTCCGAATCAAGAATGGTGTTGAGCTCCATATGAAACATCCAACGCGGCGTAAGGCGCTCGCTGGTGACGTCGAAGTTCTTCGGAGAGGAGAAGATCAGCCTGCAGTGTCCGGGACTGACCGGAATGCAGTAGAAGATAAGCATGGCCTTTTTGGTGCTCGCCTTGGAGGACCGGCCGTAGTAGAGGCACGGCGCGACGTAGTAGTTGTCCCACGCGGGCTGCTTCCCGTGGAACCCGTTGATGTCGACTTTCTGGACGCTGATATCGAAGGGTGTGCCGCCCTCCCTGTCCGTCTTCGAGCGGGGTTGAGTCCCGCCGCTCCGGGGCGTGGGGCTTGTTTCATGATGCCGTAGTGCGCGTACGGAACGTGAGGCGGGTCCATAAGATTCTCGATCAAAACTTCGTACCTGCAGAAAAGCATTACATTGAAGGGAATGAGATCGGTTGTCAATTTTTCGAGCTCTCTCTTAGAACTATAAATTTTGTCCCTGTATTTAAATAAAATGAATTTATTAAATTTAAATCGACCCTAACAAGAATTGAACAGTGAAATAACGAGATGTGACCCATTTAACTCAAATTTTAAAATAACTCCTCTCCATTTAACTCAAAATTTTAAAAATAACTCATCTCCATAAAGTTAACAAATAGCAAACATATATAGTCGTTAAAAGCGGGCACGTGTCACTATTCTATTAAGCGTGACAAAGAGAAGTATTAATTACCCATAATCCAAGTCCCTTGACGTCAAGAAGTTGGTATATGAAGGGTCGTCAAGTTCTGGAATATAAGGAGGCCTTTTCCTTGAAAATATATCCTTGTACTGTGGATCTGAGTTTGGCCAGAACCAAACAATCCCATTCTGCACACAACTCGGATAAACGGCCACACACGCCTTCTTCGATTTTTCCACCTGCAAAACTCATCTCAACCCTTCAAAATCTTGCATGAAATATCATGAATTTGGACCACATCTGTTGTTCTAAAAATCCTCTCGTAGTTTTGATTAGAGATGGCAATGGACCGGATTTGAACCGGATCCTCCTCTCTGTTGAATTCGCATTCGAGATTTTTTACTTTGATCCAAATCCCGGCCCAGATTCACTGGATCTCAAAAATGAGATCAGACCAAATTCATATTGGATCCACAGGTCTCTGGAAGTCTAGATCCGGATCCATAAGTTTTTTAATTAAAATTAAAAAATCTAAATCAATTAAAATTTAACTAAGTTAATTAATTCTACATAACACAATAATCTATAAGAGCATTACTATCATTAAAAAAAAAAAATCAAAATACTCATGATATTATAAAAATATTATACTCATCTATAAACTACGATCTTCTTTCTAAAAAAAACTTACAAATTCGTGAACGGTGGGCCTACTCAATCTCCTCCCTCTCTTCTAGTTATTAGTTTACTAGTAAAGTATTTCAAGCTCAACAAATAATATAATTTTATATTTTAACTAGAATAATATTATAATATTTTAGATATGATAATAAAATAATATTTGGTTATAAAAATTGGTGGATGCTCTGTGCGAATCCGAGATCTCAAATCGTAAAGCTCGGATCCGCATTATAATTTCAAATGGGTCCAAATTGATCAGGATCAATGGATCCGGATCTACCGGATCTGGACCGGATCCAAGATCCATTGTCATCTCTAATTTTAATAGCAAATTACCCTATTCCTTAGGATGAGGTATTTTTGGGACGACATATCTGGTCCTCATAAATTTGGATCAAGTCGGGCCAAAAACAAATTGCGCTCAATCTAGCTCAACTCTACTCTTCACGACCATTGAATCAAATCAGCTCATATTCTAAATTAAATACTCCCCGGGTGTTATAGATCTTGTCCAATTTTCGTAATCGGGGTGTCTCGTTAGATTTTGTTCCGTTCTCTAAAATAACAAGATCTTGTAGTTAAGATTTGTCCACGATTTGGGACTCACTTGCACTTTCACACACCTAATAAGCTCCTTAACGTCATGCGCGTAAAAGAAATGGGACCAGATCTATTGGATCGAGGAAGTACAATATTTTTGGAATTATCATAATATAGAATTCTTTTGATATAAAATATCGGAAAATGTCCTTTCAAGCGGTACTATCGTACTATTCTTTCAAATAGATCTTGGTTTTCATTCTTTTGAATATGCTTACCTAAAATGAGTGTATGGACCAAATTAGAAAAAATAAATATAGTGTATGGACCACATTAGCCTTATATCCATCGGACTTTTGCGGCAATCACTATCGTCCCACATGGTCATTTAGGGCCATTTTGTTTTCGATTTTAAAATTTTGAGTCCAATTTAACCTTGATAATGACACAATAAAAGGTGGTAACAATTTTGACAACTCTAATGATATTAACATCTCTTTCTTGCTCAATTTATAACCTCATCAAACACTAAAAAACACAAACACATCATTTTAATTTAGGGTTGGGGTTAGGGTTAGGATTAGTAGTTGGAGAGAGATGAACAAGTACTCACCGGAGGGCCGTCGCGCAGCGCCTGAGGTATCAATTTGCAGTCGCCGGCGCCGCCGAAGCACCAGCCGTGGTACACACACTGCAGCCTCCCCCACTGGTCGATCCTCCCCTCCGACAGCGGCGCCAGCCGGTGCGGGCAGCTGTCTTCGAACACCTGCCACGTGTTCTCGTTCTTGTCCCACCACACCACGATGTCGATTCCGATCACCTTCTTGCCGTGCGGCCGCCGCTTGTCGAGGTCGCACACCGGCATCACCGGGTACCAGTTGGAGTACCAGTCGAACTTCTCCCTCCTTCTTCTCCGCCTCGAGGATGACGTCGCTCGGAGGAGCATCCTCCACCGTCGGCGCGGCGGGGGAGATGGCGGCGGAGCTTTTGAAGCTGGGTTTTTGGTTGGGTTCCGGGAGGGAGGCGGCGGTGGTGATTCGTCGGGAGGAGGGGATGTGGTGGAAAGTGGGTTTTTCGAGGGCGGCGGGGAGGCGGTGGAGGGTGAGGAAGGGGGAAGCTTTGAGGATTTCCATGGCCGGCGTGCGGCTGCTTTGTTGGTTAGGAATATGGTGCAGTACACTAATGTTGGAGGGAAAGCCAACGTTTTATTTAGAAGAGGAGCATGCAAAACTATGGTTGAAGTCGTTGTCAGTTGTCCCACCTCCACTTAGTAATTTATTTTATTGTCGGAAATATTATAAAGTTGATAACTAAATTGCCCTGATTTGAGATACAGTATAATCTTCTAAAAACTTAGGATATGAGATCGATGATAATGTATAGATGTATAATCAAATGTACAATAAATTAATTTATACTTCCTCTGTTTTATTATTTATGTTCATTTTAAAATGAGCAGGAAGATTAAGATACTTGAGTGTAAAAGAAAAAAATGGTGAGTCCGAAATGTGTAAAATTAAAAGCGCAAATTGGCAAAAATAGTCGATAACTTTGCGTTTTTACGAATTTTATCATCAAATAATTTTTTTTGTTTTTTTGACCCTCAACTCCTTGTTTTGCGATTTTAGATTATTTGTCTAAAATTTGTGAAATCGATCCTTAAACTATTTAATTTTGTTAAATAGGTTCCAAATAATTCTTCATTTGCAATTTTGGTCCATATAAATAAAAATACTGATTTTGCCCTTTTAATTTTTTATTTTTTAAAATTAAAATTGAATTACCGTTAAAATGGACGGAAAATTTAACGGTAGGGACTAAAATCGCAAAAATAAGGAGTTGGGGGTCAAAAAACAAAAAAATGTTTGTGGACAAAATTCGCAAAACGCGAAGTTTAAGAACTATTTTTGTCAATTTGCCAAAATCAAAAAGTAGCGGGTCTAGAAAGTTGAAAAGTAAGGTAAAGTTAAAAAATGGTGAGTCCATAAGTTGAAAAAATGGTGTAATTAATTCCCATTTTGGAAAATGAACATAAATAATGAGACATCCATTTCGGGTATAGTAGACATGAATAATTACGGATGAAGTATTATTTATACTACAATTAATTAGGTTTCAATAGTCACGAAATATATAAAATACGACAATTGGAATGTTACGAAAGTGTTCGTGTTGTAGTGTCAATGTTGAAAGCTTTCCGAAGTGCTTAGGGGAGAAAATCATTCGATTAGGGTTCTATAACCCCGTTTTTGGTTCTGTAATATGGTTGCGTTCGTTTTTATCCAATTATATTTTAAAACTTTCTATTTTTATTTTCTGACTGAGAATGTACTTCATGTATCCTTCTCAACTTATCATCTATATTGTCATGATTTATTAGGGCTACTTTTTTTTTATTCTCTCTCTCAATTCTAATTGCAAAAACTAGTTTTTACTATAAATAATGCATCTCGTTGGTCCCGAATTGCATGCGACATGATGATAAGGTTGAACGTGAGAGTGTCATGTGAAATCGTGGCTTCAAATTTCCCAGCAGATTTCGCTTGGAAATTTTTCTGCATTTATTCATGCAATTTAATACTACTTGCTGCGAGTGTGGTTCAAAAGTTTCCAGCAGATGCCGACTGAGTATTTTAAAGGTAATAATTGAAACCCAACTACCCCATTTGAAATGGACAGGTTTTAAATATTCTGCACCATTATATATATATATATATATATAGTTAAAAAACACGTGATACTTGGAAATGGTTCGCATTTGTTATGTTTTTCGTCGGTGCCCAACAATTGGATTCAAAGTTAGAAATTAGTAGGATTTATTTTAAAGGAATCAACAAGGAGCCCGTAAAAATTTTATGTACGATTCTGTAGAGTGGCAGTAAAAGTGGATAAATTCATCAAAATATTTCATGTTTTTGTTACTTGACCGTGAAAAAGTAATAAATAAATAAATAATCCTCTAAAGAGGATAAAATATTGCCCTCTCCGTCCCATTTATCCCATCTTTGTTTTTGGATTGTCCATTCATTTTGTCCCGTTTTCAAAAATTATAAGTTTTTACATGCTTATTAACGACTCTCCTTTTTAAGGAAATTTTTTAAGCCCGATCAGTCTAAATTTCCCTAAATGCAGGTCAATATTCATTACAAATATCTGGACTTTTAAAAATTAAAAAAATGCATCGAGAAAAAATATACTCCCTATTCTTTGTTATAAGCGGCTCAAAACTTTTCGGTTCGAAAATTAGTAAATTATATAATAAACTATATGAAAGATGAGTAGATAATAAAGTAAGAGAAATATTATGAGTTTGATAGTGAGAGAGTATATGATAAAATATGATAGAAAAAATGAATGATATAATGAGATTAGATAATAAAGTAGGAGAAAATGTAGGTTTTTGTCAAATTGGGTCCGAACCATTTTTAATAGAACGTCTCAAATAGAAAAGTAAGTCACAGTCAGTGGGAGGGAGTAATTATTAATTAACAATTTGATTTCCAGTTTAAAAAGAAAGCGTTTTCATGCTCAAAACTGAAATTGTTGGTTGAAACTTTTCACTAGATTGCGGATCATTTCTCTCTGTTATTTTCAAAAGTTCCGTACGGTTTTGTCGATTGAATGTATAGGGGTGCAAAATGGGTAACAGTTAATCGGATATTATCATTACCGAACTGAAATCACCGATTAACGATAATCGATTAACCGTTTTTCAGGTAACGGTAGCAATAGCGGTTAATGAATATATAATATATACACGGGTAACGGTTAATCATTTGATTAATTGGGTATTACCGAATTAACTGTTTAATTATATTAAATAATAAATATATACTAATTACTAATGTTATTAATATTATATTTTTTTAAGAAATATCAAATATATCAAATTATCAATAATATGATTAATATCACTAATTAAAAAGTCAACTATGATGTGACTAATTGCTTGGAACATAATTATGGAAGTACTGAACAAGTCTCAAGTCTCTCGACTCTCTCCCGTCTGAGCCGTCTTTGGTCTCCCCTCCAGTCTCCATGACTGGCTGACTCTCTCACTCTCGCTTTCTAGTTTCTTCAATTGATTGTCTGCGTCTCCGGCTCAGCAGCCGCCAGCCTACCCAGCTGCCAACTCACTGTGCCTCTTCGGCTCCGCCCGTGTCGTCCACCTCCGACCCTCCGCCCATCTTGTCAAGTAGCAGCCAATTCAATTTTCTTCCTTCCTCCAATTCTCCTAATCCTAATTATTAACTGATTTAATTTGGAAAAATTGGCCAATTGAGTTATGGAAGAAAAAAAAATGTCAAATTGAGATTTATGATTTTATTTCAATTTTTCAATTTATCTATTAATACTATCAATTCATTAATTATGTAAACAAAAAATGTCATTTTGATTCATGAATTGAAATTGTTTGATGTTACTACAAGCCTACAAAGTACAAACGAATGATTCAGGTTATGTTCCTCTGGACTTGGCTTGGCAAATTGTAAAATCTTGCTTGGAAGTTGGAACCGGTTAACTGCCTCTAAACAGTTACTCCTACGTCCCAAAATTCTTGTTCAATTCTTTTTTTGACGGTTTTTAAGGAGAGTTGTTAGTTGTGTGTAGATTGGTATAAAGTTGTGGGTCCCACAAAAAAGTTGTGTAATAATTTACTAAAAAAGGAAAGTGGACAAGAATTTTGGGACAACCCAAAATGGAATAGCGGACAAGAATTTTGAGACGGAGGGAGTACAATAGATGTTATTAAAATTGGGTGTTTTTCGATAACAGTTAACCGTTACCGAAACGCTTTGCATGCTTATGAATGTAGTAGTAATAATTCCCACCCAAACGGTCCCACCAATCTCTGAAATAGACGGGCATTTATTGTAAATGAACCATTATATATTCTTTTTCCGAAATTAAATTTACACTGTGATTATTAAAATGTATCATGCTCCATGTTTAACTTTTAGTAAGTAAATAAATTATAATAAGATAGGGAGGGAATAAAATCTGAAACTTTGGTAGAGAGGGAAATTTATTGTAATGTGAAATTTCAATTGAACGATCTACTCCCTCCGTCCCATTGGAAGCGTCTTGTTTCCAATGGGCACGGATGTTAAGAAAATGATAATGTGTGGTGTATATTGTTTGACTTTTTGGATAGTTAAATCTTATCTATATATTACTTGCCTTTTTTAGAAAGCAAAGACGCTTTTAATGGGGACGCCGAAAATGAAAAACAAAACACTTCCAATGAGACGAAGGGAGTATAAAAAGTTCATAAAATTAGACACAAAAATCGAGTTTACATATCAGCCAATCCCTTATGACACTTCCAAGGAACTTAAGATTCCTTTGTCCGTTAAAGACCAACATAAATTTTAGGGCCAGGCCCGTTTAGATTTCCCCTAAGCTGAGGTAAATATTTATAGGAAATTTTTATTTTCAGTATGTAACTTTCATTTATTTATCAATTCAGTACCGTATTTTTGATAAATTAGGTCATATTCTCCTTAAAAAGCCTTGTAAAGGGAAAAAATATCCAAGCTTATATAGAAGAGATAGGATCTTCACCAAGTCTGATGTGCGATATAATAATAGGTTTCTTTAACACGCCCATTCACGTGTAGGCCGGTATGAACATCGGACTACTACACGTGGAAACAAATGATTCATAAGGATCGATCCAACATAGGGATCAAACAAAATAAACATCGTTTTGGGTGCAGCACGTCTATGATAAATTGGGCTACATTCCTTAAAAAGCCTTATAATGTGACCCAATTTATCAATTTTTATTACTTTGGTTTTATTTTAGTAATTTTCTTTTACTTGCAACTTCGTTCCCATAATTTAGAGAGTGACAAATTGAGTAACGTAACTCTTCATATGATTTTGGTCTCCTAGCCTGTTCGTTTTTTCGTCCTCCATTTCATTGGAATAATAAAGCTTTTTTTTTATATAGAGATTAAGAAAATAATGTGTGTGGTGTAAATTATTAAAATTTTTGGTTTAGTAGTTCTTGTCCACATATTTATTTGTCCTTTTTAAAAATAAGACGTTCTCGTTGAGACACTCAATAAAGAATACAAGACGCCGTCATCCAAAAAATAATCTCTTCATTCCATAGATGTTCTCTCTCTTTCTTTTTTGTAACTACTAACTTTTCTTAAATTCCGTGATGAAAAGTTATGGGACAACATCTATGAGACGGATGGAGTAAAATATTTCATCCGTCCCACTATTGTTTTTCTATTTTCCTAATTGTTTGTCCCGCTATTATTATTCTCTTTCTCAAAATAGCAAAAACTACTCTTAAACAAAAAATAAAGTGGATCTATGTCTCTAAGAATCTATCTCTCATACGATTTTCGTTCCACTTCGTACTTGGAAATTTATAATTTTTAACTTTTTAAAAATTTAAATTATTTCTTAAAATACAATATGAAAAAAAAATAGGCAAAAAATTGATTGCATCAACTATACTCTACAAAAATTTGGATAAATTTTCATTTTTCCAACAACCACTCTTCGAAAATTGTGTTTATTTTTAATATAATTAAAACTTATAAAATAAAATTTTAATAAAATTTATTAATTTACGTGTCGAAATTAAATATTAATTTCTGAAATGAGTATAAGACACTTCCGAAATTACTTTTTGGAATAAAAATGATTAAAAATAATACTCCACCACTTTTCTAGTAGATTGCGACTGATATCTCTGAGTTTTGTCCGTACGTTCCGGATGCTTTCGTCGTTCAATTGTAATAATTCGAATCCAACGGTCCCCAGCAACAAGAGTAGACGGGGGTATTAATTGTGGTGGACCATCGTATATTCTCTATTATAAATCAATTTTGCGTATGCTAATTAAAATATTTCACGCTAAAAATATTTTTCTGTCGGTGTCGACTATAAATTAAGGGCGTAAAACTGTAATTTAGAAGGCGAAATAATTTTGGAAAAAAATCATTGGAAAATCCGTGAAGAATCTGAAATTCGATGGATTTGAGAA
Source organism: Lavandula angustifolia (assembly GCA_028984105.1). Lineage (NCBI taxonomy): Eukaryota > Viridiplantae > Streptophyta > Magnoliopsida > Lamiales > Lamiaceae > Lavandula > Lavandula angustifolia. The sequence continues at coordinate 42,226,270 of CM054802.1, forward strand.
AATAAATAAATTAAGTATTCCCTCCATCCCGCTATTTATGGCTCACTTTTAGAAATGGGTGTCTCAGTTATTTATAGGCAACTTTCCTAATTTGATAAAAAATTATTATCATATCTTCTACTCTATCATCTTCTCTCCTACTTTATTACATTCTCTCTCCTACTTTATCATCATTTTTTTCATACTTTCTTATTATCTTACTCATCTTCTCTCCCATACTTTATCATCTATCCCTCTCTCATACTTTTATCATCTACTCTCTTAATTTTACATGGTCGAAACCAAATGAGCCACAAATAATGGAACGTAGGGAGTATAATAAAACATACATGATTACTTACTAATCGATTTTCCATTTTAAAAAACGGTTCGGATTTATAGCACTTTCAACTTATATTTTATATTCCACCTTATTAATTAACACAATTAAATGAGCTAGGTGGGACTGCTGCTGCACTCGCTAAATCGAGCATAATTTTGAATTTGTGTGCTTTTTTTGAAAAATTATTAATCTACTTTTCCAAAATTATTTCACTTATCAAAATTGCAGATTTCTCTTACAATTATTCGACACGCATGTAGATCATCAAATCTTTTGTCTGGAGAAAATCGGTTTCTTTTATCTTAGGGGTGGGAGGTATGCGCTCCATCTCCTGATTTTGACAAGTGTCCTTATTCTTTAAATGGAGTTGGTCAAAACATTGATAACAAAGAAAAAGAGACACTTATCAAAATCGGGGATGAGGGTGCGCACTACCCACCCCTAACATAAAAGAAACCGAGAAAATCTAAGTACGGTTCCCATTTAGATTTATTGTCTGTACGTAGATGTGGCGGCAAAATTTCAAGAAAATTCAAATGACCATCCAAGTTGTGGACATAAACAAACACAAAAAAAAAGCGAGAGACAATTGTGTATCATATGTGTATCCACATCATAAGGGGTATCGGCATGTGGTGTATATAGCTTACTATTTTAAATGAAAAGCGCCACGTATCGACATCCTTTGTGGTGTAGTATACGTAATGGTACACAATTGTAGACACCTAAACTTTTGTGCGAAAAAAGTTATGCCTCTGTACTTGTAATAATGTGCCTTAACTAATAGACAACTTTAGGACCACATAATTCAAAAATCACGATATATAAAAAACGTTGATGATATTTGGACATGTTGAGCTCGAATTCTCGAACATTTAGGCCACCCCACAAGGCAAGTTGCGCATTTTATTGCCTTGACATCTACTAACAAATTGAGCAGCAACTCGTTGTCTACGTTAGATTTATAATGCAGACTTCTCTACGTCCCGCTATTTGTGACTCGACTTTACGAAAGCGGGTGTCCCATTATTTGTGGCCACTTTCCTAATTTAATAAAAAAATATTATCATATCTTCTACTCTATCATTTTCTCTCTTACTTTTATTACATTCTCTCTCCTATTTTATCATCATTTCTCTTATACTTTCTGCGTTATCTTACTCATCTTCTCTCATACTTTATCATCTACTTCATCTCTCATACTTTATCATCTACTCTCTTAATTCCCGTGCCGAAACCAATTGAGCCACAAATAACAGGACGGAGGGAGTATTACTTTTTGCATGTTTATGTTTGTATTTACATGGCGTGACAACTGAATAAAGAACGATGAAGATTGTGCCTCTAAACTAGAATAATTATGAATCATATAAAAATAAATAAATTTAATTGAATCCAGTTTGTTTGCAATTAGCTTCTCAATCCAATGAGGCCTGAACCAGTGACTTACGCGATGTTTATTTTGAACTGTTTTCGAGCTAAGTTTTTGTTGCGTATAATGTATCTTATCGTGCATAAAGATGTTAAAATTGGTTCAAAATGACTTGATTTAATGGGCTGGCCCAACTCATCTGCATTTTAGATGGAGTTGGACTCATAATTTAGAGGTCCAAAACAAACCAAGTCTATATTACAAAATCTGATAACCCAATGGACCGATCGAACTTGAGCTAAAAAAGTCTGTGGATTGTGGGCTAAACCCACACACTAACTTATTCTTATAAATTTAAAATTTTATTAATTGTGAAATAATTATACAGTACAATGGTCTAATGTTTATACCCATAAGAATTGGATTGGACTTTAACTTTAATAATCCATCTGAATTTATGCAACCCAAACTGGATGAATTGATCCGAAGATTTTGACACCTCTATGTCACGAGCAGCATGTTCGAATGGGGCTAACAAACATGTTGCGTAGCGTTGGGCCAAGTGGGCCGAATTTTTCTAGAAGATAGCGTTGGGCTAGGCTTCTAGGTTTTTCCTTTGGAGGATTCTAGAATATTTTAGATTATAGATCAATATGGAAAGATCTAGTTAATTAATATGATTGGTTTGTAATTGATATGATTTGTAGATATGTATGGTAGGGTTCTAGAAAGTAGATAGGAGCTGTTAGATCGAATTGATCTAAGCCATTCATTGTAGAGTATGAGGGCTATAAATACTCACCTTTATTCATTTGTAGTCACCAAATATTCAAGTAATACAAAACATTCTCCAAATAACTTCTATCTATACTTTTTCTCTCTAAGTGTATTTGTTCGAGGGTAGGCTGAGTTGCTAGTGCTGAAATTCCACGCACGTGACATCTATCATCAAATCTAAATGGGTTGTGATATTTAAATTCTCATAGTTATTATATAAATTACTTCACTGTTTAAAATAAAATCCACAAAAAATAAAGAGTATCATTAATTGAAAATTATAATACTAGCGCAATAGAAGGAGAAAACCACGACTCTAATACACCGCTGGCATCGTCAACATCAGCCTTCGTTTCGACATCATCATCATCAACAGTATTAGTATTCAGATTGCCTCTTCCTCCTAATCCACCATCGTTCTTCTTCATGGCACTTGATCGAGGAGTTTTCAACTAGCAATGAAACTAAGAGATGTAATGGGGTTTACTTATAGTTAGGGATTGAAAATGGGTTTGTATATGGAAAGGAGTCAGATATAGTTCCTTTTAGGTTATGACACCCTTAGTTAATCTGGGAAAATATCCAACTCGAAGTCTATTAGATATATATGTTACTAAAAAAACTTCCAATTATACCTGTTAGAGATATACAAGCGATTTTCTTTTCATTCATATTTAAAAATATAATTTTAATTAGGAGTTTAAGGGTAAATGCTAAAGTAATATGATTACTGTTGCGGGTCAAGTCGTACAGCGAGATAGCCCGAGGCAGAGGGAAACATACAAGGTACTTTATTACTTAGTTTAGTTTTTTATGGAAGCTTTAACTATTTATGGATTGTTGTAGCACTAACACTTTTATTTGTGAATCCTTTTGTTTAATCTTATCCTTATCGACATTGGTTGAGAAAATAACTTATGAGGAGGACTGATTTGTAGATGAGGAATTAGTATATCGACTCGTTTTCATCCTTCCTGTTCGTAGTCCAAGGAAAATTCTTTTTATGAGGTGTTGCAACAATCAAGCGGCAACTCATACTTTATAACTCTGGAGATTTTTTTACTCAAATTTTAAAAAAAGAATAAATTGGGCGAAAGAAAAAACCTTTTATCCATGCGTGCTTTGGTAGGCAGCATAGCTTGGTTTTCCACTTCCAAGAAAGACTTGAGTGAATTAACCATTCGCTTACTCTTGTAGACCGCGCTCCTCGCTTTTTTTTGTTATTAGAAATCGGGTAGCCGGATCTTGATAATTCGAATGGGCACTTCCTTTTTTTTGGTGATGAAGTTGGGCCGTCTTTATTATGTCAATTCTGGGTCAACCATATTCCCATCCTCGACTTTCAGCCTCAGAGACTTTCCAACCTTTTCGGTAGGAAGGATCACTACAACTTTACTCAGGTCTCTATTTATAGTACAGGATACCTGGAAAATGAGATGTGTATTATTATGAGGGTGTAGATCTCTATTTATAGAGTACAAGATGGGCTCATGGGCTCATTGGCTTTTAGGGTTTACATGGTCATCACAATATATGGTAAATATATATATATAATATATTTACAACACTCCCAATTGATTGACCATCCCTTTAAAAGAAAGCTAGCTGCCTCGTTAAAACCTTGCCCGGAAAAAAACACATTGGGATAAAAGCGGACGAAGGAAAAAGAGTACAGTTGCTCCACCTCAATATAGTCATTCTTGATCCTTGAGTCGGCGCATATCGATCTTGTATAACAACTTCTTGAATGTTGGTAATGCCTTTGTAAAAGGATCTGCTAGGTTGTCACTTGAAGCGAATTTCTTTGGATGTTGATGTTGCCACTCTTTTGGAGATCATGTGTTGCATTGGCTCTTTTATGAATCAATCTCAATGACTCATTTTCTCATGTGTTACATTGGATGCCTCGTTAAAAACCTTAACTAAGAAAACTCTTTGGAAAAAACTTAGAAAGGAAAAAAAGAGTACAACCATTTGACCTTCGGGGTCATTTGACCTTTAGGAGTCGAGTCCTAATCTTCGGGATTATTTACAATTTGTTACTCCCCCTCAAGATAACAATCTTCAAGGTTATCTTTAAGGTCTACACTAATATGTGCAACACAAATTTAATTATCATAAAAAAAAAATAATAGCATGTTTGTCTCGAAGATAACAAATGATGGTCAATACCATTTTAAATTTTCCAATGGTCCTCATTTTTGTTATCTTCTATAGGTCTAAATGAGTCCCCATCCACTTCAAGTGATTGAAGAAACTATTATATAGCTATATGGATGCGATACAATAACATCTCTTTAAAGACCTTTAGGTAGGTCGAATAGTGTAACTCCATCAGGGAGGTGCTCGATCTGCAGGTCGAGACAATTATGAGTTCAACCCAAGTCTATTGATTCTAACTCCGTCTTTAGGCATGAGTTGATTTCATCAAGTACTTTTGTACATAATGATTCACATATCCTCTTCAGGAGAAATTTGGAGTGATGTGTTCTAATTTTGTATTCCGCGGACTTCTTATCTCTTAGCACCAATAAATCTCTCACGCTTCTGGCGCTAATGAAAATCAATTGATTTATATTTTTTATGAGGAACTTCGGTTTTTCATAGTGCATATACAACGGGATATATGAGATTTTAGTCACCCCTTTTGCACTAAATAACTTGATGAACTTTTGGTTCATAATGCGTGAATCTAATAATTAATCCAACGAGATATTGCGGCATTCTATCATTTATGTTTTATATCTCCCTCTAATGCCGACAAGCATGTGAGTTGGATTATCAATGAATAAAATAATTCATAATTACTTGTTCTATGTAAGTCATTTTGACGGAGTACATATATAAGTATTATGTTCTTCAGGAGTTTCAATCAAACTCAAGTCATCATTTATGTACCCTTATGTCAAGGAATTCTCGTCGTTATGATTATATCATATACGGCTAATTGAAAATATCTTTTTGACTTACATGCTTTGAGCAAGTTAAATCCTTCAGGGATCTTCATATATATGTCACTATCTAATGAATCATATTGATATATATTTACTACATCCATAAAGCGTATAACAAGCCTTTTGTGACATAAGTAGATTAATCAAATTCTAAATACAATGGCGTCTATTATGAGAGAGTACATAATTAATTCCCAATCTTTGAGAGAGACTTGTGTTACGAGTATTGCCCTATATCTCGTAATTTGTATTTCTCTTTCTAACAAAGATACATTTACATCCTTCGGGGATATTTTTCCAAATTTGAACTACAGGTCCAAATATTTTTCGGCTTTCTTGGGAATATTAATTCACCTTGTATGACTTCTTTCCTCTTTGGCCAATTATTCTTTCTTGACAATCTCTTATAGATCGTCGTTGAGGGTCCTCTTTTTTCATTTTAAGAGTCATATTAAAGGCGAATGTATCGTCATGCGTCCACAACAACACTTGATCTCTTCAATATATTGAGATCTCATAATTTTCAGACGCTTGTAGTTCTTCAGGAACTTCATTTGATTGATTAATCATTTTCGTCAATGTTTGGTTCATATCTTGCACCCCTTTTCTTAGGCACAAAATTACTTTTAGAACCAATTGGTCGACCATATTTTTTTACGAATTTTATATTCATTTGCTACCATTTGTACTTGTCCTTCAGGGGACATTTATTACAGCGGGGGTGTTTGCAAAGCAAATGTAAAACATTGTTACTTTTTTTTTATATTAAAAGCATCAAGAAGGTGGTGTTCAATCTTTTGCAAGTGAGTCTTTCGACTTCTTGTTCACATTGATTACTTCAGGAATTCAAATGTGACTAATTTTTACTTGTGCTTTTTGTTGAATGTAGATTTCACATTGATTACTTTAGGAATCCAAATGTGACATATGTTCCAACCAATATTGGAAATGTTATTTTATCATAATATAAATCTTAATGTGAGACTTGTTTTAGTACGGATAAAAACCATTTTGAGTATGGATATGAGCAACTAATTATTCGATCTCAATTCCAAAGCCATATAAATCCTCTTTAGGAGGGACTTTGAGTTTAATAAACTCGCTAGCTTTATCAAGACAAATCTTATTGAGAGAATTGAGCTCTTTGTTATTTGAATTTATAGTTCTAACAAGTGCTATATTTCTTCTAGAAATCAAGCAAATTATGTAAATTCTTTTATTAAGAGATTCTTCAGGATCTCTATGTTGCGCCTATATAAATTTTCAATTATGTTGCGCATCATAGTTGCTTGCAGATGTCCAAACTTATCATGTCAAAGCATAAAGCTCTTTTGAACTTCAGGTTCATGATATGTTTTGTCTCACTTATTTTTATGAATGTGTAATACATTCAAGGTGGTAGTGTGATAACTTTTCTTTTGTTAGCTTCTGGCTAAATGCAAAATAGTCACTACCTTCTTATATAGTTTCAATATGATATCCATTGTAACGGATATCCTTAAAACTTAGTATGTTTCTTCTAGGCTTACTAGAATAAGGGCAAACTCAATAATTGATTTAGTATCATTTGATAGAATGATACAAGCTCTTCGGGAGCCTTCAATGATATTCGATGCACTAGATTTTAAAATCTTGCAGTTTTAAAATGCAACTACTCATATCGAGCTTCATGGAGGACAAACAATTAATATCTCGACGCAATCCTGCTTGGATACTTCGTTTCATTCTATTATTATCTCCCTATGCCTTTTATTGGCAGATGAGCATCGATATCAAAATTTCATTAATGTCAACTAGACATAAATAATGTTTTTCATTTAGTAATAAACATACATCACTCAAGAAACGAGTTGCTCTTTAAGAACATTTAATATTCTTCTAGAATATAAAATGATACTACTTCAGGAGCAACAGTTGAGGCATTTCCACAAATATGTGATAGTAATGTTAATATCACAATATGATCATTCTTCAGGAATGTAATTGTGCTACTTCCAGAGCAACAACTTAGTTTTATTCATGATACGTGAAATCAGTAAATTGTGAATTTTGAGATCTACCGGATCTCACATCTATTCTTGAAAAGAAATTAAACCACAATAAGATATTGGAAATGCAATTGTCATTCAAAGAGGAGCTCTTGCTACCACTCCATATAATTAGGTAATATTTTAAATTGCAACATACCTTTAGATATACATTGTTCTTTAGGAACATGTAATATTCATCAAGAATATTAATTGTGTGCTACTTCAGGAGCAACAATTAAAATATGGTTATTGTGATATATGATTTCAAAATGACAAGTTTTAGTTGTTCCAAGAACATATAAAGTTAATTGTGCTACTTCAAGAGCAACAATTAGAGTTATGAACATATAACATTTGTCAAAATTAAAAGCTTGAATTGTTCTTCAAGAACATGTAGTATTCTTCAGGATTACAAATTGTGCTACTTCATGAGCACTAATATTAAACCACTTCAGCGAAAGACTAATATTTTTTTAGAAACTCAATTGCTCTTTAGGAACATATAATGTTCTTTGGGATATAAATTGTGCTACTTCGGGAGCAACAACAATAACAATTCAAGAACCAAGATTCGTCCATCAATAAGACATATTATATGAATTGTTCATCAAAAGTACATAATATTCTTCAGGAATATTAATTGTGTCTTTCGCCAGAACACCGAATTAAGATTGTATGTATATATAGATATAAATATTATACAGTATGCAGGGGAAAAAACTTAAATATATAGTAAATACATTGATAATATTAATAACTCTTCAAAAGTGTGTAATATTCTTCAAGAATATTAAAGCGTGCTACTTCGGAGCAACAATTAAATCACCTGAATTTCTCTTTAAAAGAATGTGATATTTTTTATGAATATGAATTGTGCTACTTCGGGGAGCAACAACTAAATTATTTTAACAAATAATTTTGAGTTACTCGTTAAGAGCATGTGATATTACTCGGGGAATATGAATTGTGCTACTTACGGAGCAACAATTGTGATTAAAGCATTAAATAAACAAACAAATAAATAAAAACGTACGTAGAAATATTGATTGTAAATGTTCTTCAAGAGCATGTAATTTATTTCAAAACATTGATTGTGCTACTTCTGGAGCAACAATTTAAGTTTAAAATATGGTTTTGAATTACTCTTCAAGAGCATTAACATTCTTCATGAATATGAATTGTGCTACTTCAGGAGCAACAATTGTTATTTAACATTAGATAAACAAACAAACAAATAAATAAATAAAAACGTAAAGTAAAAGCTCTTCAAGAGCATGTAATATTCTTCAGGAATATTGATTGTGTTGCTGCGGGAGCAACAATTTAAGTAGTATATAAATATAACATACTTTTTTTTATAGATTATGGGATCGACGGGATCTCATATCATTTCTTGAAAAGAAACCAAGTCATTAGTCATGTTCTTCAAGACTATGGGATCGACAGGATCTTATAGATTATGGGATCGATGTGATATTCTTCTGGAATATTCATATATTGTGTCACTTCTGGGACAACAATTATAAAATTATAAGAGATCGAAGAAATCTTTTAATTGTGCTACTTCAGGAGCAACAACTGAAATTAATTAACATATAAATAAATACGTGAATGTAAATGAACATGTGCATCACTATCATGAATAATATAATACTTTTCTTTATCGAGAATGTGTTTGATCATAAGATTAAATTGTTTATTGGTTTCAAATGAAGAATGAATCACTAATTTCTTTTCAATCGAAAACTTAAAATAATTCAAGTGTCATTAATCAGTCTCGACTAAAAAAAAAATTTATACCTTCATGTCACGGATGATTTTCTTTGGGAAAAAAGCGTCTTCGTGCTGATAACGTGTTATAAACTAGAGAGAATGTAGAGAATAAATAAAGAGAGCGGAAAATGAGATGTGTATTATTATGAGGGTGTAGATCTCTATTTATAGAGTACAAGATAGGCTCATGGGTTCATTGGCTTTTAGAGTTTACATGGTCATCACAATTTATGGTAAGTATATATATAAAATATATTTACAACATTTATCATTTTTTTGGTCTATCTTTATATATCTAAGAAATAGTGGATATTGAGATAGTTCAATTACAAGAGAGCCCAATTATCGGGCCCAGTTTGGTACATATACAACAAATATTTGTATATAGCAAATTCATCTCAAGAGTATTAGAAACCTTCGGAAATTTGTAGTTTTTGTTTGAGACTTTAGGGAATTTAATATGAAATATCATTTATAAAAAAGATAAATTTGATCTCTACTCTCTAGGATTTTTATTTGTTAATTCATAATTATTTGAAAATACATAAATGCAAATCAACTTACAATCAGAAACTAGTTCTCTAATTTTTATTACGCGTATGTCCTTTTTTTCCAGAAATTCTTCGATTCCAATCTTTAAATATCTGTGTGTTATAATTATAATAGATTTGTAAATGTGATGCTCTATTTATATGATGTAACACTTACCTTTGTTTAGTTGCCTGAAAAAAAATGAGAGAAAAGAAATATGATGTGTTTACTAGAAAGGTTTTTGATGTAAAAGTTTATTTGATGATGATCTAATAATTTATTTATTTAATAGTATATAAATATAAGTATATGTTATACTATACTTTTATTTATACAGTGTCGTTATAAAACTTATTTAACTTTAAATCGATATATAGACATATAGTCATATAATGAATCCATTTGAAAGAAACAAAATTGCTGATTTAAAATAAATAGATTTTGGTTTGGGAGAATGATTGAGGATTATTATAAGATCAGAAAAGAGTGATATTGTTCTCCTAAAGCACTACTAAAAGATGTACTACTAAAAATTCTCTATTCCATTTGTCGTATGTTATACGGATCTATCGATGAAATAGTGATATAATATACTTCTCATAGTTATATACTCTAATACAATTTTTATCCTAAGGTTAACAAATCCAACTAAAATATATAATTATATAAAAAAACACGCCTTATAATTTTATACGTGGTGGGATAAATGTCCTTACTATAAATAATGAGGGTTAAAGATAACTTGACGTAATTAATTGGGAGTAATTCAGACATAAAATAGTTGAAAGAAATTATAATTGAATTTTTTTTTTCGTGGAGCCGCAACCGCTATCTTCGATGTCTTTCAGAAACCCCGCTTCCTTATGCAAGATGCCTGCAAATTACACATGAGAGCAAAGGCGGATCTACATAGAGGCTTAGCTGGACTTCAGCCCAGTGCAACTTCATTGATGATATAAAATTTGTAATGTAATTAAAATGAATTAAAGCATTAGTGGAGCGGTCAGCCTCCCTCATTTTGTTTAGGATGACAAACGTTCGAGCTCAAGTAACAACGTTTTCCTTAATTCTTTTCGTTGTAGTTTAATTTTTTACTGGTTTAGTCATAATAATTTAATTATCTTATTGTTAATTTTTCTTAATGCTTTTCTTTTTAATTTTTTCTTATTTTCTTCCCTTCCCTTTCTTATTTTATTTTATTTTATCTTACTCCTTTCATTTGTAATTTTTTTTCTTATTTTTCCTTTTATTCTTTTTCATTGTAATTTTTTTCTTCTTAGTTTTACTTTCAATATACTTCAAGATCTCTCTTTATTAAAAAGTTAAAAGGAATATTTATGGGCTTCTTTGTGTTTCTAATTTTGTATCTATGTTATGTGTTTTTTTATATCGAAGTGTTTGTTGGTCCCGAGAGTGCGTTCGGGTGTAGAGGGGGGTGAATACACACGAATCCGATTTTCTCAACTTTGAACACGAACGGTCCCGTTCGAGGATAGTGTACATCTTGAAATAATTCGGCAGACCATATAGCCGTTTCGAATCGTGTTTTGGCAAAAGTCGACTCTCCGAGATCTCGCTGGCCGAGTCGAGAATTCGGTATCAACGAGTTAGAGTTCGGCGTGCGGAAAAGGTGTAGGCCCAGTCGGTTGAGTGGTAAAAACGTTTTTGCAAGTCTCGGTTCGGCAAAATAGTCGGTTCAGTATAGTGAGACAGTTGTATGATTTTAAAGTAGATTTTCGGTATGAACGGTAAAATCAATGCAACAATGTCGAAAGCAATAACAAGACACGTATTTTTAAAGTGGTTCGGATATCAATCGATCCTACGTCCCTTGTCCCGAAAAGTTCGGGAGGCTATTTATTATATCGAGTTAGTCTCGGTCGGCTTGTGCATGAGACAAAGTTGTGGCTTGGGGATTATATTGAGCAAGTCCCAGTTTACACAGGTATCAAACTAAAGTGTTTGACAAACTTCTCCAACTATGAATGAGTCCTTTTACAATAAGGATTGGGTTCAAATATGAACTCATTCGTCTAAGCTATAAGTACATTCGGTTGAGCTTAGGGTTAGAGGGATAGGGAACGAGAATGTAGCTTCTAGAACGACGAACAGCTGAGGTTTAGCTATGGGTTCGTGTTACGTCGTTTGGATACTAGATGCTTGAATGACGGTTCAGCTTAGTTCCCTTAAGAGCTAAAAGGTAGTCTTTCGCCGGAGATAGATCTTCGAATTCTTGCGGAAGACTTAAGCTTTTCGAATTGGCTCGTTTGAATGCTCTGGACGTCTTGTTATTTCTTGATTTTTCGGTTGGCGTCGTGAGTGTGAGCTCTTTCAAATCTAGAATAATCCCTCTATTTATAGAGCAGAGATTGGGAAAGATCCGTTGGAGACGATCTTCTTCTTTCTCACTCTTTTGGTAGCAAACGGCTCTTTTTGAAGTAGATAACAGTGTACTTTCTCACCTTTTCTGGAGATATGTTGACTTGCAGCTTTAGCAGGTAGAAGACACGTGTATGCTTGTCATTTGTCGAGGTAAACGAAGTGGTTGAGACAGAAACGGATTTCGAGGCAAACGAAGCGACTTCTCTCTTCCTCGTATATGACTATGCTAATTGTCTTTCAAAAGATCGACGGTTCAAAGACGCGTCGCCGATCTTGAGTCGATCCCGTATTCGGTAGGTAGATAGGCGAGGTTAGTCTACGAAGATTAGTTCGAGTTCGGTGAACTACTCTCTGCGAGTTCGGTTCGGTGACTCCTTTCGATATCTTGCTCTGCCGAGTCCATCACATACGAGTCTTTTGCAACCCGTACGAAGGCGATAGGCTACCGAGTGCCCGAGCCGGTGCGGAGCGTCTGCGAGTCCGAAACCTCGGAGACGAAACAATTACAACGGAATGGTTCACCGATCGAGATAGGGTTTTGGGATCTTCAAATCTTTACTCGATTTCGGAGCGCAAGGGCTGCTGAGCTTGGGTCGGAACAAAAGATAGAATCATTTCCCACTAAGTGTAAGCGTGTCTGAGGATGGAATCATCACCCAACGAGTGTTCATTTCAACCCCCCTACTAACGAATCGTAGATCCGTCCCGCATGAGAGTTCAATCGCCCTTAGCTTTAACCACCATAGGTGACAGATAACACATGGTGATTCTAGTGGAGGTTATAATTGAATTTAACAATTGGAGGGGCGCTTCTAACACATAACGATAACTTAATACGTCTCTCTAGAATCCCAACATCGTCTTCTTCGCCCTTGAGATCATCTTGACAAACAACGCAGATGCCGCCGTCGTCGGCCACCGTCGACGGTGGCGCAGTCACTAGCAATCTCGAAACCACTTCCTTCGTCAACCCCTCATTACGATTACCTCTTGTAGCACCTTCTCCTCTCCCGAGCGTGAAGGTTGTAGAGCCGAAATTGGTAATGAACGTCAATGTCCTTTCACCGGAAGGATATCTCCGGAATATCCTCGACGTAATTTGAAGCGGTTCTCCGAAATTGGGTGTAACTCCCTCAATCGGATAATCGGATTATTAGGCGTGATGAAAAGAAATGGGACAACAATTGTGGGAACGGAACTAGTATTACTTTTAAAGTAGTACCATCTTTATTCACAACCAACAACTCTATTTTATTACGATGATCAAAAGAAATTGGACAATAATTATGTGATAGAGGGAGTATTACTTTGCCCAAAAGATCATACGAAGAGTAAATACCCCCAAGGGCAGACCCACCATATGGGCTGGGGTGGGCTCCAGCCCCGGTAAGAAATTTTTTTTCCCTTTTTTACAAATAGTAAAAAAGGGAAAAAAATCTTATTCAGAAATGCATCAATAAAAATTATATATTATATTTAATGAAAATTCTATTTATTTTTATTAAAGTTATACATTTAAAAAAATAATCAATTTAATTGAATATGGGAGAGACAGGACTTAGGAGAATAAATTTTCACTCATAGTAATGGAGAAAAAATGGCTCCTCCAAAATAGAGAAGAGAAATTGGGGACGGTTGGATGGTCTTTTTAGGAGAATACCCCTATTATAAGGGACGCTAGAGAGCCTAGCTTCAGCATCACCAGCTGCACCCGTGTAAGGCAAATCAACTAAGAAATACAATGTAGATTTTTAACTAAACATTTGAAATAAAGAAAAGCATAAGTAAGTTTTTTTTTTCAAAAAAAAGCGGGAAATTATCTGGTTTTTGCTCAAGTTATCATCTAATTCTTTAGAGGAATGTGTATATGTGTGTAGCCATTTATGAAATAAACTCTTAATATCAAAAGAACTAGAGTTTCAACTTCAACAAAACTAGCAGATTCTACTATTTTTCGAATATATGATACTATCTACGTAGAAAAGGAAAAAACTTAGAAAAGCATGCAATAAAATAAGTTACAGAGCATAAATGGAAAGATAACCTTAGTTCTTTTCCTAAATATGTCAGCTACGTGGGATTGACTAACATATCTACTATATCTCCTAAATTATGAAAATGTATAATTTGCAGTCTAAATTATCTAATTTACTTAGAAGAGTTCAATTTTGGGGAAAAATAAATAATAATAATAATAATAAAAAAAAAATTAAAAATTAAAAAAAATCAGCAATATGTGCAAATTTAGGTGTAATAAGCCTGGACTAATAGTTTTGTGTAAATTGTCACATAGACTATTAGTTTTTTTTATAATTCTAAGTAATATTGCCTCTAATTTTGCATGTATAGCCAAAATATTTTTTGCTAAAATTTGACTCTCCAAAAGAAATTAGATAATCCATGAATTAAATTACGCATTTTCATAATCTACGAGGCAAATCGCGCAAATCGCACAAATGCTCCAAACAGAGAAGAATATGAATACTACAACACTGCTCTAAAGAAACGCACCACATATTTTAGAACTAATACTAAGATTCTCTCTCTACAAATTAAATATGAGGGACAAAATTACAAAAATAATCGCTTCATGATATTATCTTTAAATCATGATATATTTCATTTATTTCGACGTCAACACCTCGAAATTCGAAACATCACAAAGAGCTGTGTCGTCAACACTCGACTCCCGAGAAAGTCAACTAAAAAGTCAACCGATAGTCAACGGTCAACCACCTCGAGAAACGTGCACTAGAACTCGGAAAATCGCACCTTCACTCGGTTACTCATACAATACTTGTCAAGCACAAAGACTTGTCCAAACTTTACGACGGTGGACCCGCTCCGAAACCGGGCCCACCGTAGGTCAATACACTGTGACGTGCATTGATGAAGTGAATATCAGGTTTGAACAAATCATATTCTTCAAACGCGGAGAACTGATAGAGATTGAACGGAAGAATTGAACTGAAAAAGGGAACATTCTTTTCCTTTGAATTCAAGAAAGTTACATAATTCAAAAAGATTTACAAAATTGATGTACATGGTTTCACTAAAACTAAATAAAATTCTATGAATTAATCACAAGAAAAATAAAGAATGGTTAAATCAAAGAATTCAACACTTAGTTAGCAGCTAGTGAGGGAATGCATAGGTGAGGTTGTAAGCAGACTAGTCCTACAAGAAAGGTTGCTGCTCGACCGTCTAGACTCACCTCGAGATGGAGAGTCTAACCTCAGCCGGAGCGTGCTTCTTGGCGATAGATTTACTTCTTCCAACGCGTGGCTTTGGAGCCGCGAAGGGTAGTCTCTCAGGCAGCCAATCCGAGGGCCAGTCCCGGTAGTCCAGTTGCAAGACAACTGCTTCCCTAGTTGGAAAGACTTTGTTTCTCTGTGTTGACTAATCCTTTGTGAAATGCATTCCTCCGGGACAGTCTCGTCGAGTTCATCCGTTGGTGATCCGGGAGGGAAGTCGTCCGCTCTTCGGTTTTCCCTCATCATCTTCTCTAGCAAGGTGTCTTTGCAAGGTATCTCGAGAGCAGTCAGTTTTCGACTAAAGCTTCGCGACTGGGGCAAATTCGTCTCGGCCAAATCGTCTTCGGAGCCATTGCTTCTCAAGTATAGGCCTTCTTCTTCATCATCAATGGGATCAAGCTGGGAAAATGAGATCAATGTTGTAAGAAAGTTTTGATTTTTTTTTTCTTTTTTAAACATTAAAAAAAAAAGGGTTATTCTGCTTCTTCTTCTTACCTTAACATCATTAAGATCCAAACTGTTTTCCCTAAGAAATGATATGAAATCTTGAAAGTTTTCTGGTGTTGGCTTGTAATGACCACTGTGAGGCCAGACTGCCTATTGAGAGAATCCACATAAAACAGAGTAAGGCATAAAACAGAGTATATAATCAACACCTATTTTTCAAGAGTTTGATGATGTAAAGGTAATACCTTCAAGACTCCATTTTCAGCTACTATCCTCCCAGCAGCCACGGTAGCGCCTCCGGCCAAGAAGCTCGAGTGTTGAAACGAACCCTTCTTCTTTCTCCCGACGTATAATGTCTTGGAGGTGCTAAGTACAAAAATCCACTTAGAACCCTTGTACTCCTTAGTGGTGTTGAGTAGCTCCCCTGTTTTCTTGTATAAGAGCTTTCCGCCCTCGATGACAACTTCATACGTCGTTCTTTCCATCTATAGAATGAATTGGCGAAACCCGCAAAATTCTTTAAGAAACTAGACTAGTTTATGCACTTAATAAAGAAATTTAGCACTAATATGCGTACCGGGCCAAGATACTTGATGCATTGTTGTTGAAGCTTCGAACGAGAGCACTTCTCGATAAGATTAATGTCTTTTCCTTCTCCTATGTCTAGCCTAAGAAGTTCCAATCATTTAATTAGTACGTGATGTATGGAATATATGACAAGGGTGGAGTATTTCTATTGATCGGTCATATAGGCCCGAGTTGGACATCCAATTGCTTCGATTTGAATTATCCGAATGCCTTATGTATATATCAAAAAGATGGCCAATCAAACCTATTTTATCTCTCGATTCAAGCAAAGTAAAAAAATTAAATTTCTTGGACCAAAATTTATAAGCAAGAGTTGGAGATGATTACCAGTAAAAGAAGGGCTCTTGGCTTTGTGAATTCAACCATTTAACATAATACAAGTGTAGGTTGTGCCCGTATCGATGGCGTGGATCAATCTACGCAAAACCAATACGATCGAATGAGTACGGGTTCATAAGCATCAAGAAACAAGCAAAGTAAATGTGAAATAGTGGATTTGATTCACTCACAGCTTCGAGCCAATGCTGCAAAGCAAGTTTCTGAGCTTTAGCGTTCTTCGATAACCCCTTCCCGACCTGCACGCGAGTTTGTTAGACTCTGTCCCACTAAAGTTGGCCAGATTTCCCAATTGGGACGTCCCACTAAAGTTGGCCACTTTCCGAATTTGGTAAATAATTAATATTATATCTCCTACTTTATCATCCACCCCTCTCTCATACTTTATCATCTATTATTTTACCCGTGCCGAAAAGAAAGTGGCCAACTATAGCGGGACGGTGGTAGTATCATGGGAGTTGTATGCTTAAAGAAAGAACACATGGAGATTCGACTCGAGTTCTACCTTGGCAGCCCTTGTTCTTGCTCTTGACCAGCGAGAAATGGCGGTTTCGTGCCTATTATCGATGTCGAAGAAGGAAATCGAGCTATGCTTAAGCTCAGCAAAGTCTAGAAGCTTCCACCAGCTCTGCTCAATGAGAACTGCACAATCTGCTAACTTTCGCCTTGTTCGGAAGCTCTTGTAGACCTTCTGCAGCTTTATAGCTGCCTCATGCTTGGGGCTGCTTGGATACGAAACCGGATAATTTGAGGGACTCAATATATCATCAGCCATAACTTTTCTTTCTTCGGAACCAATCGATTCGACTGGATCATGATTAGCATCATCCTTGAGGTTGGTGAGTTTTGTAATAGCAGATTTTAAACTGTTCTCTGAAGCACAACTATATACCCCCATGCAAGTACAAAACAACCAACAATACTTGATTTCTGCGGAGGAGAAAGAACAGCTCAAATTGATTACTAATTCAAGATTTATATGGAAGTATGTCACTTAAACCATGAATTAATCTTAATTATTATGAATGTATAAAGTATAAATCATGAAATGCATAAGAAATAATACTCCCTCCGTCCCATTTGAAACGATCCATTTTCCTTTTCTGGACGTCCAATTTAACACAACCCGTTTCCATAAAAGGAAATAACTTTCCATATAAATTACAATCTTCTTTTATCACTCATTTTCCGAATCCTACCTTACTATCTAATCTTTCGTACTTTATCATCTAATTTCAATTTCCACACCGAAAAGAAACGGGTTGTTTCAAACGGGATGGGTGGAGCGTATGGCAAAGCAGTAATCACAATTCACACAGACATTTCAACAAGCACTTATAGTACACAGTTTCACACAGTCAAAAAAGACAAATCACAAAACAATAACTCCCACAGAGAAACAGAGCCCACAAACATCAATAATACACGCACAAAATCAAATTCAAGATTGCAGAAAATAAGAAGGAAAATCTTGAATAAATGTAAAGGAAGAGTTAAAGGTGAAATCTTTTTACCTCAATGCAGAAGATTGGTGGAAAGGAGCAAACTTGGGAGAAAGAACAGAGTTCCAAAACTTCAGAAAACAACAAAGATCTTCTCTTGTTTCTGATTGTAGGCTTTAAAGATATTTTGATTCTTTGACTGAATTGAAACTGCAGCTCTGCTATTTGTTTGATAGTTTGATTACAAACATGTCTATGCGTATATATAGCCATAGAGGAGGCGACTTTGACAGAGGCTGCGGAAGGTGGGTAGGGTGGGTTAGTGGTGGGGTGGGGGGGTGTGTGTGTGTGTGTGTGAGAGAGAGAGAGAGAGAGATTGCGTTGCACGGAAGATAAATTCCTCTTCCTCTTATTAACATTTTCCTTTTCAATTTTTATTTCCTCTTCGAGTTATTCAATTTCCAAGTTTCAAGGGAATTTAATGTCAACCAACTAGATTAGAAAAAAAAATAAAAAAAATTATCCACTTCTTTTTATTTTCTTGACTTTGACTAGAACTTATGTGTTCAGAGAATGAATTTATCAGTACGTATTTTGGATAGTAGTTACGAATTTCTTTTATCATGCAAAAAAAAAATGGAAATTCAAATTGGAAAAGTTAAGTAGAGTTTTGTTTTAGTGAATTTTCTAAGTCAAAATCTTTGTCACAAAGTTTTGTCACAAATGTAGAATGACTTGAGATTGACTCGAAAATAAATTCAATATCTTCAATTTTCCATTCAAGCTTGGTGAAAAAAAATACATTTTTAGAAAGGGATTATATAAATAATTTAATTTAATTTGGGGAACCAATTATTTTGACTCGGTAAAGTGATGATGTATTCGCTTATGTTATGTCCAAGGGGTGTGCATGTTAAATTGGTAAACTACTTAAATTCAAATTAAATAAATAATTATTTTGAAATTTCCATCAACTTTTAGTGAATATGCCCAAGAATTGACGGAAACCATATACAGTTAAACCTCGATAAAGTAATAACCTTAGAACCGAGAAAAAATATTCATTTAACGAGGTTATTACTTTATTGAACATTATTTTAGTGCATTGACCCATATCAGGACCGGAAGAAATTATTATCTTAGCGAAATTATTACTTTATCGAATATTACTTTATCGAGGTTTAACTGTAATCCCAAAAGTGAATTAACAAATAAAGAAAATATATGAACAAATGTGATGTGTTATTAATCAATTTACCTAATTGGGGATAGGAGAGATTAAACTTCGATTTATAACTCTATAGCAAGAACTAGTAAAAAAAATATCAACTATGGTACGTGTTTGTCGTAATCGCTACTGATTTTGTTAGTTAGGGTTAAAAACTTTACAAATATTGATGTAAACTTATAATCATGATAGATTCAACGAGGATACTGATTTATGTATACTGTAATATTAGGCTAATTTATTTCGAAATTACCAATCTCACTCTATCAATTCGAATCTTTAATTATGTCGACTGTAATAATCAAATACTTTATTCAATAAGATATTCATAAACTTCCTTGATCGCGTCACTTTGCGTTGGTATTTTGTTTACTCGCTTTTGCTTGGAATGTTGAATTTGGTTTTTTAATTGTACCTCCGTCCCGCTATTACTGACACAGTTTCCTTAAATGGACGTCCCGCTATTACCGACACGTTCGCTTTTTGGAAATACTACCTATCATCTCTCTCCTACTTTACCATTTATCTCTCCTATTTTTTTCTTACTTTATCATTTTTTTTCTACTTTATCATCTTCTCTCTCTTACTTTATCATCTACTCTCATTCATCTTCTCTCTCCTACTTTATCATTTACCCATATCTCAATATTAATCATCTACTTTCTTAATTTCCGCGCCGAAATGAAACGTGCCGGAAATAATGGGACGGAGGTAGTATTTATTTCTGATTTTTGGTTTATATTTCTCTTTAATTCGTTGAATGATACTCCCTCCGTCCCATTATTAGTGGCCACCTTTCCTAATTCGGATGTCCCGCTATTAGTGGCGACGTCCCAAATTGGTAAAAAGCTATCACTATCTTTCCTACTTTATCATCTTATCTCTCCTACTTTATCATCTACTTTCATTATTATACTTATTTCTCTCTCCTACTCTCTCATTATCACACTTATCTATCTCTCATACTTTATTATCTAACTCATCTCTCATACTTTATTACATATTCTCTTAATTCCCGTACCGAAAAGAAAGGCGCCACTAATAATGGGACGGAGGGAGTATTTAGTAAGTTAGATGTTTCTCCAATTAAATGACCACTTTATATATAAAAAAAAGGTAAGCATGTAGTATATCTTATAGAGCTAGTCAATAAAATTATTCCCTCCGTCCCATAAGAAGTATCTTGTTTTTTTTTCTTTTCGAACCGTCTCATAGAAAGTGTTTTGTTTCTTAAAAAGACAAACAAATATGTGGACAAAATTAATAAAGCCAAAAAAGTCAAACAATATACTCCACACAATTTTCGTGTCTTTATAGAAATGAGGACATTTTTTATAGGACGGAGGGAGTATTAATTTGAAAGTGCAGTTCCAATCGTTCTTGTATAATACTTTGTGGTAATTGCCATGTAGTCGCATTGGTGAAATTTAAACATATGAAAAGTTGAAATTAAATAAAAAATTATAAAGATAATATGAACGTGAAACTAAATTGATTTTTGTCTTCATATATGTGACAAGATGTTTGGATTTACATTATCGAGATATTAAAAAGGCAAAAACACGAGTTCGCAAATGTAGGAAAATAACGAAATCCCTTCGTCCCATTAAAAACGACGCTTTTTTTTCTCGGCTAATAAAAAAGTAATGTAATGTGATATAAATTATTTAATTTTTTAATAGTTAAATATAATTTACATAATCTTTATTGTTTTCGGAAACATGTCATATATTGTTGGGACGAAATGTTGTTTTTAGTGAGACGAAAACCGTGATACACAAATTCGTCACTTGTTTGTTTGTATTGTTCGGCACATGTTGGAAAGTCGCACGCACTCGGCCGCGGAGAGAGAGTGTAGTTGTTAATACACACGCACACACAAAATATTTGTAATTTTTCTTCTTTTTTTTTTTATGTAGAAAATGAAAAGACTTGTGGAACAAGATTGTCCGGTGAAAAGACTGAATAGCTTATCAACCAAGTACAATATGACTCATGCGCCAAATGTCAACTCAAGCAACAAATCCGGCCTCAACTGATTCACACACCCACATACTTCTCAATCCGGATCTTCTGTCCCATTTTTGTAGACCACTCAGTGGCTCACTTGCATTGGTGGGTCATATTTAAGGAAGTATGGCCAGAAGATCTGTCCCATTTTTTGTGGACCACTCAGTGGTCTACCAATACACGCGTGACCCTTAGTTCGCTGTTAGTGTACTCTTTTTTAAAATAACAAGTTAGTTTAAATTTAAAAAGAAATAGATTCCTCTTTACTAACTATTCATCGCCGTATTTTTGCTCTTACTTTTTAAAAATATTTCTCACACAATTTCATTGCATCATGAAGTCAATAAATTATACTCCCTCCGTCCCATTCGACTTGTCTAGTTTTCCTTTTTAAGGTCATTCGACTTGTCCAGTTTTCAAAAAAGGAAGTCTAATCATTACACAACCTACCACTTTTTCTTTGTGGGGCCTACATCTTTACACACAATCACACATTCATCTACACACAACCACCCACTTTTCTTAATCTTCGTGCCCAAAAGAAACAAGACAAGTGGAATGGGACGGAGGGAGTAATTTCTAACTTTTTAAAAACTTTAGATTATTTATTCAATTATAATCAATTATGCCTTGTAAAAATTTGGATGAGTTTTCATTTATTCCCACCAATCAATTCTTGAAAATTGTGTCCATTTATTAATACAATTAAAATTGTAGTAATATATCAATATACCCTATTTGACTATTACAACTACAAAATTACTCAACTTTATAAAAAATATCCACTATATACCCAAATTTACTAAAATACCCCCACTTTTTTACTTCTCTCACCTAAAAATGTCAGGCCATGATCGGACCGTGATCGGACCATATCGATGTGTCCGACCGATCGGACATGCCCGATCATGGACTGATAGTAATCGGCCTTGTGATAGGGCATGCCCGATCATGGCCTTGTGATAGGGCATGACCGATCATGCCCACTATTCAAGTAGTGATCGGCCCTTGGTCGGGCGTGTCCGACCGGTCGGACCCTGATCGGGCCCTCTGTTC
Organism: Lavandula angustifolia; assembly: GCA_028984105.1. Taxonomy (NCBI): domain Eukaryota; kingdom Viridiplantae; phylum Streptophyta; class Magnoliopsida; order Lamiales; family Lamiaceae; genus Lavandula; species Lavandula angustifolia. The sequence continues at coordinate 42,248,772 of CM054802.1, forward strand.
ACATGATCGGACCATCCCATAGTAGGGGTATTTTCGTCTTCTTGGGTATATAGTGTAGTTAAATATAAGAATTGGGTATAAATGTGTTTGTTTATCTAATATAAAATACACACTTAAATAATTTTTTTTAATTTCCATGCTGTAAAGAAAAGGGATAGTAATAGCGGGATGAAAATAGTAATAGATATGGAGAAGCATCAGATAGATAATTAGGTTGTACGGATTCGGGCACGATAGATACAGGACAAAAAGAAACGAGACACTTTTTGGTTTTGTCCAATTATGCATAAAACATACAAAGATTAAGCATAACAGATACTGCATAACATATTCAATCTAAATCATTAAATGAATAAATAAAGGATGAAGATTGATTTTTAGTTCATATGCAAACTCAAGTTCCTACATGATCCCGTCGTATGATTTGTGTTTGTTTATATCAAAGCCTTAGTTTCTTTTTCAAATCGAACGACAACTATTTATAGTTTGTTTATTTACACCCTTTTAGTCAAAGTAAAAACCCTTTTTTGATTTATCTGGTCTTCAAACTGTTATACTTGAAGGACAACTACAAAGGCTTATACATCTGCAAATAGTTAGGCATGGGTAAGGATCCTCTATCCCACTCCCTATCCCCACTACATGTCCCACCCGATAAGATTAAGACACGTGGCATGTAGTTGTTAAGTAAAAATGACACATGTCGTCATCTTACCAATGGGACATGTAATGGGGATAGGGAGTGGGATAGAAGATCCCCTCCCGTTAGGCATTCATTTGATCTTTGTATGCATATTCATTTCACAACTCTATAATTATTCGGTCCACATTATATCTTTATGACGAGTCAAAGAAATTTAGTGCAGTTTATATACATAATCATGTGAAATTGAATTCATTATATGTTAAATTTTTAGTCTTATTGACTCTTGAATACTAAACTTTTGCATGGCGAGTACCCTTCTCTCGAACAAGGGTATCAATGCAGAGTTCCCCTCTCTCGAACAAGCGTGTACCATATTTTAGAGAAGGGGTCTCTCCATTTGTAAGGAATGAACGCAACTAAAAATCATGAAAGATAAAAATCTAAAATACGACCAGATTAGATAAAACGTCTTAAGCTAAACGATACACCCTTGTTTAAGAGAAGTGGCTCTAATTTGTAATCCCTTTTTCGAGAGAAGGGGACTCTCCAAAATATAAAGTTTAGAGCTTATAGCTGCAACTTCCAGTCCTCCACCCAAGGCAAGACCATCAATAGCAGCCACAAACAGTTTCTTTCCAAATGAAAGCAAATTAAAGCATCAATGATGAACTCACCAAGTAAACGAAAATGCAACACCAACATGATGGTCAATACCTCCAGAAACAAATCAGAAACAAGGTACCGAAATGAAATGCAGACTTACTGGTTTTGTTCTGAATTTTCGGGAACGCGTTAGCATCAAAACCACCATAGAATCTTCGTTTTTCACCTGTTCAAATCATGAAAAAGAAGAAAGCAATGATCAGATATCAAACACGAGATATAGAAGCAGTGCAAAATGCTAGATTTCTTAAGAGAAGACCAAACAAATCAATACTAGGAGAAATATCAGAAACAACAAAAGATTAGGATTACTGGAACAGTTGTTTTATATGAAATAGACAACCCACAAATGTAGGAAAAATTGAAGGAAAATGATTGATACCATCGAGAAACTAGGGCTCATAAACTACGAATGAACAAGCATTGTGACTCTAGGATCAGGCTTCGATGTCACGTGACAAAAATTAAAGCAGAAAGCAAAACATAGTATCGTTTCAATTCATGCATCTCATGTTCCGGAGGCTTTAGAAAAGAATGGACTCTAAATTCGGAAAAAGGATGCATGGAAATATTACTCTATTTCATTACCATAATGAAAACTAAAACTTATAAAGGATAACCAACATATGCATACGAACAAAAAGGAAAAAATATACATGTTCTGCTACCCCAATGAATCCTCTAGAGTCATTGAAGGCATGAGATGTCTTCAAAAGAAGACCATACATAACATCAAAGAAAAATGTGAAAATGCAAGTCAATCGCAACGTTAAAACAAGAAGACTCGAGAATTTTATACAACATCAAAACATAAGTGCCTATGGTTTTGAAATAAGACATATGTTTGACAAAGAACAAAGTTATATGTCAAAGTGCAAAAAAAAAAAAAAAAAAAAAAAAAAAAAAAAAACTTGTGGATGAATTATACTCCCTCCATCCCATTGGAAGCGTCTTGTTTTCCATTTTGGGCGTCCCATTGGAAGCGTCTTGTTTCTAAAAAAGGCAAGAATATGTGGACAAGATTTAACTATCCAAAAGTCAAACAATATACACCACATATTATCATTTTCTTAACATCCGTGCCCATTGGAAACAAGACGCTTCCAATGGGACGGAGGGAGTATAAAACAAGAAAAGTTACCTAGTAGATTACATTAAAAGAGAGAACGTAAAACCTGGAAAAGACCAACTCCTTAGGCAATCATGTGAGCTTGACACTTGACTGGTCGGTTTGCTAAATAACCCCTCTTCTCATTTCGGTTTCACTAAGAAATTGACAAGGACAAATTAATCAAAACACGAAGAACTAGTACAGACTGTTCAATTTATTAAGAGAAGAATACTTACATTTGAAACCAGGATGGCAGGATCAACTCGAATTAATCAGTTCCTAAGTCTTGCGGCTCACGATTAAATTGAAGAACTAAAATAAAGAACAAATAAATAAGTCGAGAAAAAACCTATATAAATTGACAAACCCTCAAAAACTAAAATAAATTGTTCAAAAAGAACTCAGAAACAAATGCACAATTTATGTAAGAGTTGCATTTATTACAAGAAAGCAACTATCAACATTACAAGAATTCATTTTCATACACAAGTAAGCAACATGGACTTCTTACAGATACACTCTTATTTAAGAGAAGGGAACTCTAAATTGATAAACCCTTGTTTAAGAGAATGGGACTCTCCAACTATGGATACACCCTTGTTCGAGAGAAGGGGACTCTCAAATAATGATACACCCTTGTTCGAGAGAAGGGGACTCTCCACCAAGTAATGATATGCCCTTGTTCGAGAGAAGGAGGCTCTCCAACTAATAATACACTCTTGTTCGAAAAGGGAAGTTTCCATTGATAAACCCTTGTTTGAGAGAGGGGACTCTTCAAATTTCTCTTAAGAGAAATCCATGCAACAGAACTTAATAGTTAACAAGACTAGAAATTAAAAAGTTCTCAAAAGATAAAAGTCTAAAACACACAAAGATTAAATAAGAGGTTTTAAGCTAAATGAAGCACCCGTGTTTGAGAGAATGGGACTCTCCATTTGTAATCCCTTGTTCGAGAGAAGGGACTCTCCAAGTTTCTGTTACGAGAATACAGTTTTCATTGCCTAAGCCTTCTCCTACGACCGACCCCAATTTAAAAACAACTAAAAACTCAAGGCAACCAAAATCTAGTAAAGAACCTATTATGATGTGGGATATCCCACATCGACTCCACACGCAAGTGTGGAGTGGTATATAAGTGAGTGTCAATCATTTTCCTACAACCATGGTTTTGGGGAGAGTTAGGGCTCCTTGCTTGTATCCCTAACAATGGTCCGACCTGCCGGATCGTACGTCTGCGGGAAGGGGCGACCCGTTGATAGGCTCGGGAAACCGGGTGGGCCCGGGGGAATAGTCCCCGGGTGGGCCCAGGACTGGTATCACAACGAATGGAGTCGTGGATGGGCTAGCAACCTAGGTGGGCCCCACCGCGGACCCATCCGTGGGTGGGGAGGACTTCCGGAGTAGGCCGTCCGTGGACGTACGGTTTCAAAGGGGAAGGTATTGTTATGATGTGGGATATCCCACATCGACTCCACACGCAAGTGTGGAGTGGTATATAAGTGAGTGTCAATCATTTTCCTACAACCATGGTTTTGGGGAGAGTTAGGGCTCCTTGCTTGTATCCCTAACAGAACCACCATATATATCTCAAATTTTAGTAAAGGCATTCCTATACACCCGAGGCAATCCTAATTGAGCATTACAGCTAGATGATATACCTGCAAGACATGCATGTAGCAAAGCAGAAAAATAGTCTATCTCATGAGTTTAGCAATTTTTTCTATGGAAAAAAATAAATTTTAGAGCTTACTATTGCAACATCAAATCCTCCACCGAAGGCAAGACCATCAACAACAGCTACAGTCGATTACTTAGCAAATGAAAGCAAATTAATGCATCAATGATGAACTCACCAAGTAAATAATAATGCAACACCGATATGATGGTAAGTACCTCCATAATTTGAGAGGACATAATACAACATACCTGCTACAACACTGATGAGAATCTCTAAAGATACAAAACTTAGTTTTCGGGGCTTGGACGGTGATCAAAAGGCCACCAGATCAGATGCATACTCAATCAACAAATCAGAGACAAGGTACCGAAATGAAATGAAAACCTCCTGGTTTTATTATAGAATTTTTGGGAATGCATTAATATCATAACCACTAGAGAATCTTCGACTTGCATCTGTTCCAATCATGAAAAGAAACCTAGCAATTATCAGATATCAAAGTATTCAACATCAAGAAGAGTGAATTATAATTTTTTCTGTGACACTAACTTCCTTCAGATCATGTCGTCCCAGTGCCTGCTCTCATGTGTCTTCAAGGAGGGCAACACTATATGCAGAACAGGAAAAGGTAATTATATAAGAAAGAGGCTGAAACCGATGAAGTTAGCAAATCTAAATAAAGATTATCATGCATCATGAACCAACAATTGACAAGATAAAGGCCGTTGCTAAAGGAGAAAAAGATACACTGTGTCATACAGCGGCTCAAGTAAGATGTTCCCTGCCTGCAGAAACAGGAAATGAAAAATCAATAAAAGGTTCCCTAAATTTTGGAAAGAAGGCCAAGAATCATACCTGAAATGCCTATATAACAAATCAGGTTGGGGCTTGAACTGTGATGAAAAAAATTTAGCTCAAATACTTACTTAGTTACCATGATACACAACTGACCTGTTGCTTTTCTTCTAAACATTTTATCAAAAACAGCATACAAGAAGTGTAGTGTGGGTGAATATATAGAAACAAAACAAATCACCTAGCATATATTAGATTCAAAAAAGTCGTACAAACTAGAAAATAGCAATTGTTTAGGCAACCATGTTAGGTTGAAACTCGAAGCTCGACTGGTCGTTTAGCCAAAGAAAAGGCTATAAATCAATTGCCATAGATAACAAAGTGCGGCTTATTTATAAAGACAAAAGAAACAATGTAAAACAACTCTCGATACTACATGAAAAAAAATAATAAAATTCGCACCAACCTGGAAGAGAACAGCTCCTTATGCAATCAAGCGAGGTTGAAACTAGATTCCCGACTCTCATGACCGTTTCGCATAAAAAAGAAAAAAGATCAAAAAAGATACAGAATGTTCACTTTCATAAGAGGAGATTAAATAAATTGGTAAAAGATACATAGATTTGAAACAAGGACGAACTCATATTCACCGGTACCATAGAAAAGCCACTCAAGGTAAAATCAAAGAACAAAAAGAAACACACATAAATTGGAAAATCCTCACAAACTAAAAAAGAGCACAAACATACATAATTCAAAAACAAATGAACATGCAGTTATGAAGCGTGACTTCAGTTTCCAAGACCAAGGCTCTATATCGTGCCATAGATAAAAAAGTGAGCTTTAACAAACGGTAAGAACATAAAGATCAAACACGAGATATAGAACCAAAATAATATGTTCACTTATTAAGAGTACATTTGTATGGCATATAAAAGACGTGTGCAAAATATACACAAAGCCTAACTGTGCTCTCCTAATTGTCCTCGACAGAACAAACATTGAGGTTGTCAAATCAATACCTAGAAAGATAAAGCTCAATGACACATACAAAGAATATCAGAAACAAAAAAAAGATAAGGATTACTGAAACAATTATTATTTTATATGAAATAGAATATCCAAAAGTAATAGGAATAATTCAAGGAAAATGATTGAAACTACTCAAGAACCTAGGGCTGATAAACTCCAAATGAACAATTCTTGTGATTCTAGGATCAAGGTTCAATATCACCTTACATAAATTAAAGCAGAAAGCAAGTATCTTATCAATTCATGTATCTTAAGTTCTAGAGGTCTTGGAAAGAATGGACTCTAAATTCAGAGAAAACATGCACGGAAGTATTACTTTATTGCAGTACCATAATGAAAAAAAGGATAACATTGAGCGCATGAGATGTCTTCAAAACCTGATCATACCTGACATTAAAGAAAAAATGTGAAAATACAAGTCAACTACAACACCAAAACAAGAACAACAAAGAATTTTATACAACATCAAAACATATGTACCCACCGTTCTGAAATGACTTCATTTTGACAAGAAAGAAATCTATATATCAAGTGTCAATGCCATAGATAAAAAAGTGGATGAATATTTAAAAAAAAAAAAGATCACGTTGCAGATATTACATTGTAAAAAAAGAAGTACAAGTAGGAAAAAACCAACTCCATAGTAAATTAATACCGATCATAATACATAAATGAATCAAGCAATTGGCAAAACAATTCCAACATGGCTGCAGAATCAACCTGCAGAATCTGGAAAATACCAACTCCTTAGTCGTAATAACGAAATAGATAGATAAAACTTGCTCACCAGCCGATATTCTCTTTTGATGTACCAATTATCTCCACAGAATTAACAGCGAGGTCGTTAACATCCATACCTACAACAATTAAAGTGAAGATATAGCTCAGGAACAAATACAATATAAGAAACAACAAAGTATAAGTATTATTGGAACAATTGTTCTATATGAAATATGCTATCCACAAATTATAGGAACAAATCCAGAAAAAAATGATCGATACTAGTTTAAGAACCTAGAGCTGATGAACTCTGAATGAACAAGTCTTGTGATTCCAGGATCAGGCTTCAATGTTACCTTACATAAATTAAAGCAAAGGTTTCAGAAAAGAATGGTCTCAGTTGACAAAAAACATGCATGGAAATATTACGCTATTGCATTAGCAAGTAAAAAGGGAGGTGAGTAAATCAACACGATATGGCACAAGTAGTAGGTTCATTACACCTTCTGATAGGGAGACTAATGAGAATAACCATTTTTTAAAAGTGCTAAGAGATGTTTCACAAAAGGGAGCACGGTTAGTTACCAGTTACCTGTTATTAGTTAGATCGTCCTCCCTAAAACTATTAGATATTTTTTTTACCTCCTCCTGCCTATTAGACAGAAACTGAAAAGGTCAGTCAATATAATTGGAAGTGTAGATCTTCAACATCAAACAAGAGCACAATGAAATATAACTCTAAGGACTATTGCAATTAAAAACATCAGTTAATTTGTAGGAGAATGTGGCTTCTTTAGTCCCTTTGGCTTTTCATCTTTATTTACCAAATCAAACAAATATTCCGGAAGCACCACTAAGTGACTGAAAGCGAGATATAAGCATTTCCCAGTGTTCAAATCTGACAAGAAAAGGAAAGGGGAGAATTCATCAGCTCACAGATACAAAAAGTAGAAACTATGTTTTCTGTGAAGTATCAGAAGTGACTTACTAATCAAATTAGGAATGTGCATGTTCACATTTATCAAAAGAACTAGAGATCGTGAGGTTTCTACGAAAGCTGGTAATCCAGTCAAAATGACGCCAAAACTGATATTGGTTTTGCACGTTCCATGCATCTAGAAGGTAGCCTTGAGGCACACTTATCTTCAAATACATTGGAAAAGATTGGTTCTTATCAAGACAAAGTGAGGTCTCATGATTCTCGTTGTCACCTAAAGAACTGTTCAGTTAAGATCAAGTTTAATAGCAAACAGCAAGCACAAATTTTAAAATAACTAATGAAACACAACATACTTGAGAGCAAAGATCTAATTGTTAATTTAGTGATACCATTCGTATACTACTAAATCCTATTTCCAAGCTAGAACATCATCCTCCCATGTTGCCTTAAAGGTTATCAAAGTACTGTGAGACTTTGGATTTCAAGCAAAAGTCAGAACCACAATCAAACTGCGAGAAATAAATTGATCAAGAGGATATGATGTCTACCTCACTTAGGTCAGAAAAAATCTTTACAATGGGGAGGCAGAAGAAATTAGCATCACCGTGCATTGGCCAGCCTAATCTGAAACAACAGATGAACTACAATTCGAGACACTGTATGACATTGTTGTGAAATTTTTAATAATGTATAAGGTAAGATGTTCTACCAGAAATGTTTGCACAAATCATCATGATTTCTTCAAGTATAAATTACAGCTAAAGGGTCTCTAACAGCTAAGGAACCAAATCTCTGAAAGAGAAAGTACCAATCTTTTCATCTCAATCAAGAACCTACGTTAAAAAATAGCATGTGAGTTTTAAAAATGTAAAACAATAAACTGTTTAGTAATGCATGGGCCAGCTCAGCTCCAATTTCATAATATCCTAGTTTCAATCAATTATCACTTTGATTAGAAAGCAGAGGGAGACCCTGGAACTTCTCAGGAAAAATCATGAGTTAGAACACCAGTTTTAATAGAAAGATAACATGTGAGTTTTAAAAATTTAAAACACTAAACAATTTAGTAATACATGGGCCAGCTCCGACTTCATATGATCCCAGTTTCAATCACCTATCACTTTGATTAGAATGCAGAGAAGGAGATCCTGGAACTTGCCAGGCCAAAACGAGAGTTAGAACACCACTTTTAATAGAAAGATAAACTAATCATGCATATATATAATTACATATTATAATGAAAGGAAGAATACTGTCAAAGCACACAAGCCCACACTGATAAGGCTCATACTAATATCAACCATAGCCATAGGGAATTAGAAGTATAGCCAAAATGCATAACGGCATAAGCATACAAATCACAAGAATATAGATGGACTTACAATAATAATGGGAGCCCATAGTAGAATCATGACTGCAACGTCTTTTGGTAAAAAAGACAAAGCAATTATCAAATATTAATTTATCTTTGAACTGGAGTGCATGCGTTTACACATGAGGCAAATCTAGCTACCTTGAGGGAAGAATGCATGCAAATGATAATACTTAAAAGAATCAAGCAATTGGCAAAACAATTCTCCCATGGCTGCAAAGTCGACCGGTTGCGTTTTGGAAAGAAGGTTCCCCAAAAAAAAGCAATCCAGGCTGCCCCGCCAAGAATCAAAGAATTGGAAAGTGGGAACAAACAGAGGCTATACAAGAGGATATAATTTTCAAGAAGTTAATGAAAATTAATTCATAACCGAAACCTGCTTTCAAGAACATTGGCTTCCATCAGCTACTTCTTTAACCGTTTGGAGATAACATGATTATATCCTCCAGAATCCATGTGACCTACTAAAATTAAAAACATTATCATAAATAATATTACAGAACACTAAAAGACAAAACGGGAAAATAAATAACTTAAATGTGCAGCTCCTGCAACATGTAACCTAGATAAACCAAATGGGAAAACCTGCTTTTGAAAATGTGGAAAACAAAAAAACAGTAGTAATCTAATATAAAGAAATCAGCAGTAGAAGAAACATTTGTATGGCATATAAAAGACATGTACAAAATAAAGGAGATTGAAAAGGATATAAAAAATGGAAAACCTGCTTTCGGAAACATTCTCTTCTATCAGCAATGGAGAGGTCAATCTTATTTCCTGCGGAGTCCATGTGATCTACAAAATTAAAAGCATTATCATAAATAATTTTCCAAAACATATAAGAGTAAAAGAAATGGGAGACTAAAATAACTTAAATGTGCTGCTCCTGCATAAGCCAAATCGAAAACCTGCTTTTGAAAACATGGAATACAGAAAAAGCATTAGTAATATAATATAAGGATATCAGCACTAGGAGAAACATTTGTATAGTATATAAAAGATATGTACTAAATTTACACAAAGCCTCAGCGTGCTCTCCCAGTTGTTCTCGACAGAACGAACATCGAGGTCGTTAACATGAACACCTACAGCAATTATAGCTCAGGAAAACATATAAATAATGATATATGCAAAATGTTATACCAGCAACAATATTCTTTTTATCTCAATCAAGAATCTACATAAAAATAGCATGTGAGTTTTAAAAATTTAAAACATAGAAACAGTTCGGTAAAGCCCCCACTCCATAAGATCCCGGTTTCAATCAACTATCACTTGATTACAATTCATATAAGGAGACCCTCTAGGGAACTTGTCTGGCAAAAAAAGAGAGTCAGAGCAGCCGAGCATTGTTAAAGCAGGCCGAGCATTGTCTGGCAAAAAAATAAACCAGGCATGCATGTACACAATTACATATTAAAATGAAAGGAAGAACATTGTTAAAGCAGCCGAGCTCACATTGATAAGGGTCATACTAATATCAACCGTGAGGGAATTAGAATTTCTGCCTACCTAAAGGAGCACATTGAAAATGCATAAGCATACAAATCACAATAATATAAAATTGACTTACAATAATAACGGGAGCCGGGAGTGGAATCAGGACTCACAAGAATATAGGGTCAGGTTGTGCCATTGCTTGATTCTTCTTATTTTCAATTCCATCACCAAATCAAAGATGTTGAAAATGGAAACACATAGAGGCTAACCACACATGCCAAGCAAACTCAGAAACACCGAAAGAATGGGGCTATTGATTTGGGAGGTACATTTTAATTTAGGAATCCCTTTAAAAATACAAGAGGATATATGATCTTCAAATTAAGGAAGTTAATTAAAACTAATGCACAACAATGAGCTCGTACATTCCACAGTTAGAAGGATTGCAAAGATAATTATATATCTACGCAAAAAAGCAATATCAACGCCATTACATGCTTTAAGGAAAGACAATGAAACATTGGAAGACTGTAACCAAAAGTTCAAAGAACTGAAGAAGCATCCCTTACAAGAATACTGTTGTGCTTCTTTGTGAAGCTCGGGCATGGATGTAGCGGGAGAAAAGAAATTAAGGAAATTTCAACACTACCAAACCTAACCATGCTAGCAAGTACAAAAGAGAGAGGTACAACTCCTGGTAGCATGATATCACACAAGTAGTAAGTTCATTTCCCTATTTCAGTAAGAAACTAATGTACCCCTACCAGACTACCATACCTTACAAGTTGTTTGCAGGATTTATAGAGGGCTAATTCCCCTAAATAACACATGACTCATCAATGAAATTTGTTCACTAAATAAGTTATACAATGACTAAAAAGCAAAACATAGTCCCAAATAATAAAAGTCTACTAGATTGAAAAATAAGAAATAAAATTGTAGACCCAGCACTACTCAGGTCCATGAAGGCAGCAAGGAGATACTTCACCACAATGAGCTATATTTGATGGAATACTATTTGAGCAAAACATTCGCATTAATTAGTTCTCCAGAAGAAATTACCTCAATTTTCTTGCTCCCCAGAGTATCCTCAGAACTAAGGAAATCATCAGAGGCCATCAATGTAGGATCTCTTTCTGTCTCTAAAACTGCAGGGATTCTGTGATCAGTCACCATTGCTATTAGGTCCTAGCAGCCAAATACAAAACGTTAACACGTTAACCCCAGATAAAATATGAAAAAGTTGCATCAATTTTCTTATCCAAAATAAACAAGACATCCAAGAAAAAACAGCATCCAAATAAAAAAGGAAAAGATGCTCGAAACCAGGAAAAAAAAGAAAAAAAGAAAAGAAAAAGAAAAGGACCTTTAACCTCATAGAAGTACAACCTCGCACTCGACAGCTATCCCTCGAATCAATTCAGAAGCCGAGGCATCGGCAGCCATAACCAGCACCATACAAAGACAAAGGCGTCGTACTGTCGGGGGAAGAGAAAACGGCGTCGTATGAGCGAACCCGTCGAGCAGGACAAAGCACGCCGATCAGTATGCCTCTCAGAGAATTCGGCGCGTAGAATCGCAAATATTGGAAAAGAAATCTGAAGACCAAAGATCAATATCCTCTGATCGTGGCTTTCGATTGTCTGAGAACTCAGGGTTTTAATTTTAGCGATGGCGCGGGAAAACACACTCGGTGTTGTGCGGATGATGATATAAATACAACAAAAAATAATCGCAGTTAAAATTTGAGAGATTTGGAGATTACAAACGGTAACTTGTTTTTTATTTGGAAAGTTACAGGCTTACAGCCTGTTATTTACAGATATACTTCGATGACAAGTCACTTTAAAGGCATTTCAAACGGTAATTTTATTTTTTACTTGGTAAGAGCATCTCTTGAGATGCATTAGATTGGCGTTGAACGGCAGTTTGCCGTGGGAATCTGCTCCAATGGAGGACGGTAAGTGACGGCACAGTGGCGTGGATAAAATTGAACACGGTACTACTACCGTGTTACTGTTCACACGATAGTAGTACCACTATCTTTTTTTTTAATTAGTTAATTTAAATTAGTTTTATGGATGATTGTTATATTTAATTAATGATGTATTTAATGAAATGTAATTTATATTTTAATTTATTTGAGGTTTATTAATTATTATTCCCGTTATTGGATTTTTAATGATGTTTTATGGAGATTAGTAGTACCACAATTGAGTTGATTTTTGGTATATTCCCGTTACTGGATCTTTGGATATTTCCAAGTAACAACGACAAAGATGTTTATCTTCATCACTTGTGTAATTGGGATTTCGAGATGAAGCCATATGTTTGTAAAGAGAAGAATTGAAATTGAAAAGAGTGTTGCGTGTGATAAAATGTGTTGTAAAAATCTCATATATATAGAGGAAAAATCTCATACAAAAACATGGTGGTTCTGTTTCATATTGGGGTCTCTATACGTAATTATTGATGGGATGGGTCTCTACACATTACTATTGTAGGTATGGGTCTCTGTAAAGTGATGGGAAGCCTGCAAAGTGATGGGCAGGCGATGGGAAGCCTGCAAAGTTATTAATCAACATATCTCTATCTCTCTCTCTCTCTCTTGTCAACATCATCTCTCTCTCTCTCTCTCTCTCTCTCTCTTGTCAACATCATCTCTCTCTCGTCAACATCATCTCTCTCTCTTTCTCTCTCTCGAATTCATTTTGAAAAGTTGTAGATCAAGTTGCAAAGTGGGATCAAATTGTCATCTCTATTTAAGATGCTGCATTCTTCATCTAAAAAACATTCATCTTTTCATCCCACTTACTAGAAATGATTACATTTTCTTCTTCTAGCTCGAGTTCATCAGATAAGCTTGAACAGTTCATCACTGAATCCGATAATGAACATCAAATCATGGGTCAACATATTTTGAATAATAATATCATCGTAGCAAATATTATCGGATCACAAGCTGCAAGCCGCCACGGAGGCTCAGTTCCTGGTCACAAGGTGATCCACCGCGATCGAGAAGGAGCAGCTCATCGTCTATTCAATGACTATTTTTCTGAAAATCCAACATTCAATGAAGGGATGTTTCGTAGACGTTTTCGAATGTCTCGGAGTTTATTCCTTCGAATTGTTGATGATGTCAAGAATCATAATAGTTGGTTCGAGCAACGCCGAGATTGCATTGGAAGATGGGGATTGTCCACACTGCAAAAAATAACTGCTGTCTTTCGGATATTGGCGTACGGGATCCCTACAGATGCTACGGATGAGTACATCAATATCGGTGAGTCCACGGCAATTAAATGTGTCAAGAAATTTTGTCGTTCCATTGTGGAAATATATTCAGATCAGTATCTTAGATCTCCTACTGCTAGTGATGTTGTTAGGCTACTTTATATTGGTCAACAACGTGGCTTTTCAGGAATGTTAGGTAGTCTAGATTGTATGCATTGGAAGTGAAAAATTTGCCCTACTGGTTGGGCAGACTCGTACGCAGGTCGGAGTGGATCTCCATCAATAATTCTTGAAGTTATCGCTGATTACGACCTTTGGATATGGCATGCATTTTTTGGTATGCCAGGATCCAATAATGATATTAATGTGTTGGAAAGATCTTCTATTTTCAGGGACCTAGCTAGAGGTATTACTCCACCCGCACATTATGTTATACAAGGTAAATAGTATAATGTGGGGTATTATTTAGCTGATGTAATATATCCAAAGTGGTCCACACATGTGCAAACTCTTCAAGAACCGCGTACTGCAAAAAATAAGCATTTTGCAAAGCAACAAGAATCGTGTAGGAAAGACGTGGAACGGACATTTTGAGTTCTTCAAAGCCGATTTGCAATTGTTGCAAATCCAGCTCGATATTGGAAGAATAAACATTTGAATCATATAATGAAAGCATGCATTATAACGCACAATATGATTATTGAGAATGAGCGAGATTTGTCTGCACCAATTGAAGATACAAGAGAAGTGCCAACTCCGGATATTGAAATGATATCATCTGAAACATGTCGTTATCAATCTTATTTTGCACGTTATAAGAAAATGAAAGACAAAACGGCACATCTTGCTCTTCGTGATGCATTAATTGATCATATGTGGGAGGAGTATTCTGAAAATTATGATATGTAATATTTGTTTTTCTATTATATCATGTAATTGTTGGATTTGTGCTTTTAAAAGTGTTGTGTATTCTTAGTTTTATTATTGTGGAAATAAATTAATTGTTTTATATTTATTTAAATATATTTTTACTTATTTAATTTTTATTTAAAATTTTATTTAGTGTGATTAATACAAAAATAAATATATTTAAATATATAATATTATATAATTAATCAAATATTAATAAACATATTAAATTAATAAATAAAAGAATCAAAATATAATATTCCATTGTAGAGTTAAATGTAGAGTTGACGATTGGAGATGAATTCGGAAAAACTCTACATTCAACTCTACAATAGTGAGGAGGGAACTCTACAATAGAGTTCCCTCTTTGGAGATGCTCTAAGTTACTGTTTTTAAGGAAACTCGTATTTCAAGCGGTAACTTTGTTTTTTACTTGGTAAGTTACTGTTTTTAAGGAGTATTTCAAACGGTAACTTTGTTTTTTATTTGGTAAGTCACTGTTTTTAAGGTAACTTTTTTTAACCATGTTACAGTAGTTCAAATTTTATAAAATTAATCGAAAAAGATAAAAGCATAAAGATACGAATTTAGATTAGATTTTGGTAAGATCTTTCCTAGATTAGACTTTAGAGACATAAATGTTATGTTTAATTATTGTACTGATACCTATTATCCTTGTAAGATAATATAAAATTAAAATGGTACTCCCACTGTATAATAACTGTTGTCCCTCTTTTATTTCGGGGACGTCTCACAATTATTGTCTAATTTTTTAAAATAACAAATTATTAAACAATCTTTTTTAAGGGTGAACTAACAACTTTTCTTATATTTTGTGTCATAAAATTTGAAGATAAGAAATGTGGGATGGAGGATGGATTAATTTACATGCTCTCCTAACTGCATATGTATTTCTGATTTAACTCTTTGTGTGTAATTATCTTACATGATTAATTTAGTATTTTTAGTTTAAATCTTCTGTGTAGTTATTATATGAAATGTGGTTTGTTTAGTGCATACCAAGCACACAAAATTAAAAAAAAATAAAAATTCATGTTAGACATTCCGGCACATATGATATTTCAATTGTCGTATATGATATGTTTCAAAACACGCCGACTTCTAATTCAAATAAAAATAATATAACAAAGTTATTTTAAAATTATTCATGTGGTGCGTATAACAAAACTACTAACTTTCTTTATTTTCGTGTCAAAATAAAATTGAAGAATTGGAGTAGGTCAATTTATAAGTAAAATATAGAGGTTAGTGCAATGTTAGTTCAGGCCAAAATATATTTTTCAATCCGACCCAATGTTATTTGAGTTTTTATAGATGCTACTATGTTACTTGATATAGATATGAGACACTGCATTTTATAGAAATTTTAGGGCACAATACATGATAGAATGTAACAATTAGAGCATAATATTAATTAATTTCGGTATTTTTAATTAAAAATAGATATAATATGTATTAAAATGTATTCCCTCTGTCCCATTAATATTGTCGTACTTTCATTTTTCTATATTTTCCGCTATTGTTATCTTCACTTAAGAAATGAAAATAAAATAAAATTGAGGATCATAATCAATTTAAACAGTAGATTCTACTACTTTAACACATTTCCTCTCACTTTTTTAAATTCCGTGCTGAAACTTAATAAGATAATAATAGCGGGACGGAGGGAGTATTAAACACGATAACTGAAAAGAATATTTTTTCGACATGATACTTTTAAGATTTAAAAAGTATATGTGCTTTCTAGAGTACCACAAATTCACATACCAATTCCAATATACCAGACCATGTAATTAGGTGTGGATCTAGTCAAAAAAATCACCTTGGAATATACTCTCTCCAAAAATTATTGTCCACTAATTATTATTCATTTTTATTTTTTAGTAAATTATTATATTAGTACAATTTTTTAAAGAATTCATAATTTTATATAACTACACATACAATTAACAACTCTCCTTGAAAATCGTTCTAAAAAGGTCGATAACAATTTTTGAACAGAGGCCTGAGGTACTCCCTCCGTCCCGCTATTTGTGGCTCACTTTTCCGAAATGGGTGTCCCATTATTTGTGCCCACTTTCCTAATTTGGTGAAAAATTATTATTAATCTTCAACTCTATCTTCTCTCTCCTACTTTATTACATTCTATCTCCTACTTTATCATCATTTTTCTCATACTCTCTCACTATCTTACTCATCTTCTCCTCTCTCATAATTTATCATCTACCCCTCTCTCATACTTTATCATATACTCTCTTAATACCCGTGTCGAAACCAATTGAGCCACAAATAACGGGACGGAGAGAGTATTTAACTTGGGTTCAACGGGTTACTAATTAATGAAAAAAAGGGAAAAAGAATTTGAAGCCGTTTGCATCCAAGATTTGCTTATAAATACATTTTGCCCTAACGGCCCAAAGAGTATTTTCACTCTACTTCGCCCGCCGCTCATCCTCCCTCTCTCAAAGATCTCGTAGCTTTTCGTTCTTTGAGGTAAATCCCTTCCCGTCTAACGTATCATATTCACCCAAGGTTTTACAAGGTTGGATCTGATTTTCGCCGGAATGAGTCGCACGTTTTTTAGGTTTCAATTTTCCAATTTGAATTCGAGAAAGATGTATGATTTCAGTTAGTTCGTTTCGCCTTTTTGGGATCTGTGATTTCCGTTCGATCTGGATCGTTTTTTGTTGATATCATACTCCAAAACATATCTGACTTGAGATGTTTGTTGGTTTATGGTCCTAGGGTTTTATTTTTGAATTTTTTATTTAGTAATGTGGTGAGGTTACCTCCAGTTTCTTGTGGTTGGGTGTATTATGGATTCTCGACTGTTTGGATTTTTTTTCTCTCTTGGTTGTGGGAATAATTGCCTGCTTATTTTCTCAAGGTGTTTTTGTCGTATTAATGATGTTCTTCTGATGCAGCGATTTCAAATATTGAAGATGATACTGATTTTGGGTATTAAAGAACGATGTGATGATTAAAATGAATTGATAGCTGTTATGATAGCTATTTATCATGTATTAGCTCTAGCTGATTGTTCTTGCCAATTATGGTTTTTTTTTTTTTGGACTATGGATTATTTTCGTTTCTTACTAAAGATTTTATAATTTCGGTATTAAAGAATGAGGTGATGATTACAATGGTTTGATAGCTGTTATGATAGCTATTTTATCATGTATTAGCTCTAGCTGATCGTTCTTGCCAATTATATTTCTCTTCTATATTTTGTTTATTATGTATTATCTTTCTTTCTACTTTACTTCCTATAATATTGGTATTAAAGAATGAGGTGATGATCACTACGGTTTGATAGCTGTTATGATAGCTATTTATCATGTATTAGCTCTAGCTGATCATTCTTCACAATTTTATCTCTTTTCATTATGCGTTATTTTTTATTTGTTTCTGGAAGAGGGTACCAGTTTTTAACTCCCTTTCCAAAATTTGCTTGGATGCTCTAACGTAATATTTGTTGCTAGTCTGATGGCAATTCAATTGTGTTACTACCTGGGCATACTCGTATTCTTTCATCATTTCATTTCTTTTATGTTCTTAATGGGACCTGCTATGTTATTTTTTTTATGATGGGGCTGTTTATTTTATTTCTTTGCCTGTTTAGTGTACTTACCATTCATTCACTTCATATTCTACTGCATTTTGTTTTGGTCCTAACTCAACTTGTCTTGAACATTTCTTCTATGGCCAGTATTTGCTTAATTTGTCAAAATGAGGGGGAAGGAGCTACTCTCCATCACCACCAAGAGGAGGTGGTTATGGCAGAAGGGGGAAGGAGTCCTCCAAGAGGAGGAGGAGGAGGAGGACGCTATGGAGGTAGAGGAGATGCTCCTACCAGCCTTTTAGTCCGCAACCTCCGCCATGATTGCAGGTCTGTATGACTAATTATTCCTTTGGTTCTCCATGAAAGACAATCCAAATAAAAAAGAAGAGACCAACTGGAACGTGTAACATGTAACACTAAATTATTACCATTTTTTAACATTCTGATTGCAGGCCGGAAGACCTTAGGAGGCCATTTGGACAATTTGGCCCGATCAAAGATGTTTATTTGCCTAGGGACTATTACACTGGGTGAGCTTATAGGGGTGTTGGTTCATACTTACTATATTTTCATTTGCACTTCTCTCCTGCCCATTTACACGTTTCTTTGCTTAACTGTTAACAGGTAGTTTTCATTCGTTGGAATTCTTTGTTTAGTTTTATATTGAACTTGACTTCTTTATGAAGTCCTTTTAGATTTAGCCCTTTGAGATTGCACTTTTCTGTTTCCCCTTTCCACATATCTTTACTTAATTGTCAAAATGTAGTTTTCATTCTTCAAAATTCTTTTTAGTGTTTTATCTTTTTAAATTGGATATCTTTATGAAGTCCTTTGAGATTTAGCAGTGAAGTAAGAGTTATGAAGGCATCAATCAAGTAGTAAGAGTTCAGTTGACACATTCTAATAGTAAGAGGTCTCTTGAAGTCAATCACTTATAAGGAGTTGAAGGTGATGTAATTGGTAATGAAGATTGGAAGGATTCTTGTTTGATTACAATGTGAAGATATCAAGATTTCAAGTCTTGAAGAATTTCAAGTCATCTTAAATTATCTCTCCCAAGGTCAGCTGCCAAGTGCTTGTTTATGAGCTTATGATGGCATTCCGTATTCTTGGAATTATTTAAGCTATTAAATTTAGGTTTGTGAATCTTAGACGACATAAGGTAGCCCTTACTGACAGGATTGTCATTTATTTCTTGCCATTTGGTTGATTTTATGGTTGCATTTGAACTACCTAAAAACCTGTGTTCAATGGAGCTTTTAATAGCAAAAGAAACATGACTAGATGGAATCTCCTTTTGTTTTTTGGGTGAAAAGATGTGAAAGTGTAAGAAACTTTGGGATGTAATCTACTATTATGAAGGGTTTGGATTCACTATTTTCTTTACTTGACATTGTGTTTTATTGCAGTGATCCGAGAGGTTTTGGGTTTGTGCAATATGTCGACCCTGCTGATGCTGCAGATGCTAAGTATCAGATGGATGGTACAATTCTGCAAGGCCGGGAGCTTACTGTTGTTTTTGCTGAGGAAAATAGGAAAAAGCCCACTGAAATGAGATCACGAGAACGAGGAAGGTTGGTTTTTGCTAGTATACATCTTTAATCGCTTTCGGCTCTTCCATGCACTCCTCTACTGGTATTTTGAAGGCCCCTATGTTGCAAGACTCATCTTAATATTGGTTCTATTAAGGCTTAATCCACCTGCATGCTTGTAAAATCTTATGGCTTTGAAACGTAATAAATATTATGGAGCAATGGATGTTTGAGTTTCCCAACTCTTAAGGAACTTATATGTTATAATGTAAATGGTCGATTCGGATATTTCTGACTGCTCTATATTTCTGCCTTTTTTAGCAGTCGAGGTCGTGTGTATGACCGAAGGAGGTCTCCACCTCGTTATTCCCGCTCTCCCCGTTATTCCCGTTCACCACCACCTCCAGTGTATCCAAGGTCCTCATCTCGTGGCCGTGAGTACTACTCTCCCAAGAGAAGATATTCAAGGTAAGAAGATACTACATTGTATGTTTGTCTCTCTCTTCCTGCTTGTATTGAAACCATTATTTTACGCAGGTCGGTTTCTCCTCAAGAGAAAAGGTACAGCAGGGAGAGGTCGTACTCACGGTCGCCAGTGCGTGACCGGTCTCCCCCTCCCTTGGATGCCCCAAGGAACCGCAGTGGAAGCCCGGTGAGGGAACGATCGCCATTTGAAGCCAGAGACCGCAGCCCTAGTCGAGGCCGCGGGCGTTCTCCGGTCAGAGCTCGTGCTCGTAGCCCTAGCCGGAGCCGGAGCCCTTATCCTCCAGAATATGCTGCTGGACCGGCTAGAGATGGGTCTCCTAGCCCTTGAACTGATGGCTGCTCTTCTGCTTTGTAATATCTGAACCTTGTGTTCTTATTAGATTATTTATCTAATTATCGACTTTTTATTTCCTAACTTTGTGGTAGGCTTTTATTTCACCAAACTGATGTTATTTGTTGTTTGCTTTCTTGCATTACTTTGTGTTGTTCGGATGTGGTTTGTTGGAATATTTTAAGTCGTTCAATCCTTTTTGTGGTTATTTTGATTTAAGTCCTTCGTTTTTAGTCTGTTTTATGAAGTTGGCTAAATTTGTCTATTTTTAATTTGTTGGGTTAATAAAAAAAAGTTAAAAATGACATTTTTTCAATATAAGAATATTTATATAATATCAATTTTTGTCTTTTACATTATAAATGTTCAATTTTATTCCTTTCGTTTTAATTTTTTTTTCCAAAAATAGGTTGATTATTTTTTTAATATTGCTTATGCTGATGCCAAACATTTAAGAAAATTTGGTCCGAAGTTATACCTGATAATGGTAAAATTGAACATTTATAATAATACATGATGAAAATTTGATAACAAATATATTTTAATATTAAAAAATATGATTTTTATATTTTTTTTTTATTGATTAAAGCTGGATAAATTTGACTAATTTTATAACACACTAAAAACATAAAATTTACCAAATTAAGGAATAATTTAAAGTTAAGAAACTTAAATTGAATTCAGCCAAAATAATTAGTCAAAGTGTAAGGCCGTCAAGATAACGCGCCAAAATTAATTTTTAATAAATATTTTGACTAATTTTGACGAATATTTGGTGTTACGTTTTCTTTTTCCCACCTAACTCTTGCTTGAAGATGAGGTGACAACATTACCCACGTAGCATTCTCCTCCGCTCCCATACTATAAAGAGGCGCCCCACCGCCTCCGCCGTCGTGCAAAGCCGAAAATGCATACTCAAATTCAAGAAACCGCCGCCGTCCGGCCCATCAAACCGCCGTTCGACGAGGATCACGTCCTCTCTCTATCCCACATCGACACCGACCGCAACCTGCTCGTCACTCTCCGTTACCTTCGAATTTACCCAAACGCCCCTCACCAACAATCGGACCCTTTCCACGTCATCACCACCGCCCTCTCCGCCGTCCTCCTCCGCTACTACCCCTTCGCGGGCACTCTCCGCCGCCGCATCTCCGATGGCCGCCTAGAGCTGCATTGCTGCTCCGGCGACGGAATGCCGGTCGTCAACGCCGTCGCTAGCTGCCCGTTGAGCGCCGTTGATACCGACGCGGATTCTTCCTCTCTGGAGCAGCTGGTGCCCGACCCGGATCCGAATGCAGACCCAAGCCGACCCATGGTGCTGCAGGTTACCAAATTCAGTTGCGGCGGATTTGTCCTCGGGGCGGCTGTTCATCACGCGATCTGCGACGGTTTTGGAGGTACGTTGTTCTTCAACGCTATGGCGGAGCTGGCGCGCGGGTCGGGTCGGGTGAGTGTTGAACCGGTTTGGGAGAGATCCGCGTTGCTTGGACCCAGGAACCCGCCCCGGGTGGAGTACCCGGTTCATGAGCTTCTGAGCTTGTATGAGGACTTCTCGCCGTATACGGGCTCGGGTAAACGGGTCGTGAAGGAGTATTTGAATGTAGAGGAAGAGTTGTTGGATCGGGTCAAGGGATTGATGTATAACCAATCCGGGTCGAAGTTTACCACTTTTGAAGCATTGGGTGCTCTTCTGTGGAGGGCCAGGTATGAAGTAATCTTTACATTTATTTAATTAATGTCACAAATAATTTAAGTTTTTGGATATAATCTACAATGTGCATTTTGATAATATAATGTGGTTCGTATTTATTTTTTTTATTCTATAATTTTGAATATGTCCGTTTTTGTCCTATAATTTTAAAAATGTCCGTTTTTTCATTTTGCACGTTTATTTTTCTGGTGATTCGTTATAATTGGAAATTTGGGATAAAATCATTTATCCAATAAATTTTTATCAATTTGGTATCCGATTTTAAATTATATAGTTTTGAATTAAATAACTGCACTATTTAATTATTTATTTTATCCTCCATTTTTACTTATTTATAATTAGTAAATCAAACGGATAAAAACAATTTTTTTTTTCAATTTTCCTCTTTCAATATGTAGTTTTTTTAATTCATAACTACTAGTTTTGATTTGGACATCAATTGAAAATAAATTAAAAAGAGATTTATTGGACAGAAAATCTCATCCGTTACTATTGTTCATATTATATAAAAACAGAAGAAACTTCATTTTTAGGAAAAAGAAAAAAGTTAGCACTAGTTAGAGGATTAAAATCGAAATTCCGTAATCGGATTTGTTGAATCTTGAATCTTTTATCTTGCTGCAGAATCAAAGCGGGTAAAATCCCTGCAGATGAAAGAGTAACATTTGCATACTCAATCAGTATCAGAAAGACAGTAAACCCCCCTCTCCCGGCTGGCTACTGGGGCAACAGCTGCGTTCCGATGTTCGTACACTTCACGGCGGAGGAGGTGGCGGAGCAGCCCATATGGAAGACTGCCGACGCCATCAAGAAAAGCAAGCAGAACGTCACGGCCGAGTACGTCTCGTCGTTCGTAGACTTTCAAGAGCTGCATTACTCGGGAGGGATCAGCGGCGGTAGGAGGGTGAGCGGCTTCACCGACTGGCGGCACTTGGGCCACTCCACGGTGGACTTCGGGTGGGGCGGGCCGGTGGCGGTGGTGCCGCTGTCGTCGCGCCTCCTTGGGAGCGTGGAGCCTTGCTTCCTCTTGCCGGGGAAGGAGGGGATGGTGAAGGTGTTGGTGCATTTGGAGGAGGATGTGGTGATGCCTTTTAGGGATGAGATGGACAAGTTGAGAAGTCTTGAAAGTGGAGTTTTGTCTGAAATTTGATGTTAAAGAGGTGGTTTAGTCGGTGGAGTGACGATTTCATGATTTTATTAGTATATTGATATTTTGTTTTAAGTTTGAATAACTCTATTTTCTTAATGAGATTAAGTGGATTTAATATTACATGGTCGACTGTAAAATTTGAAAATTTGATAAAATTCTTGAAATGCAAAAATTTCAAAAACTATATATAAAAAGTTGAGTTTTGATATGAGTTTGGAGGCCCGTACCTGTACCCCCTTCCCCCCTTGGTTCTGGCCTCTTAAGGAAACGAGCGGCATAATTCTAGTATGGTACTAGAGTAGATATATGTGTGTAAATTGTTTGCTTCACGTATAGCAGTTGATGTTCATACTGACCTAGACGTAAAAAGGTGTCTATTTGTGTCCCACATCTACTTAGTATTAATCATATTATCTGAATATAAGTTTGAATAATACTCTCATCTTACGAACCTTTTTAAGGGGAGAGGAATGACTCGATTTTAATATTAGTACTAATATTCTACACTTAAAATCCTAAGTGTATGTTTATGCATAATTATATATTGCTCCCTCTTTTCCATTATACCTTTTCAGCTGTTACTTTTTTTTTTTAATAAATTATTTCGAATATTTTTTTGAGAACTACAAATTTATATATCTCTACCCACATCAACTAACTGGGCCATATAAATGGAATGAAGGGAGTAGTATTGTTGTTATCATTTATACTAGCTTAGAAAAGGAATCTCCCGTTTGGTTGATAACAAGGGATGGCAACAAGTATACTAAAATTGGGACAATGAAAAGATAAGTACGAACACATCGTATTCATGTAACAATCAAGAATTTTTAATTAGATTTTCTATGTAATATTGTTGTATTTGAGCTCCACGTGGCATTCAACTCAAACTCTTCAATCAGACACATAATAATTATAAGAGTTTGAGTTAGAAGGGATCAAAGGCGGCCAAGATGCTTATTCCATCCCATAAGCAGACAACTTCAAGAATTAGTGTTTTTGGGCCTTTTTGAATTCTTTAATTTGGAGACAAATTAGCATCTTTGTGATGATAAACAAGAATCATAAACTGTAATTAAAAAATATTCCATCCATGCCATAGATTTAATCCACTATACAGTTAAACTTCGATAAAGTAATAACCTTATTGTATTAAAGTGGGAACAAAAGGGTTGTCTTATTGTATTAAAATATAATTAATATGTGTTATATATCTTGAGCCTCCATGTTACAACCTTCAAACAAGAGAGAGAGAGAGAGAGAGAGAGAGAGAGAGAGAGAGAGAGAGAGGCATTCTCTAAGATTTAGCCAAAATGAGTGCAGCATTTTCTTACCATGCTGTGCCTTGCATCAGAACAAGCAACCTCAAACCAATGTCAAGAAGAAACACTAGAATTAGTGTAAGAGGAGAAGCAGCCATAGCTGTACCAAAATCAAGAAAAAGACATTCTCAAACAGAATTATCAGTTCATGGGATTGCTTCTACTCATCTGTTTGTGCATGAAATAGTAGAGAGACAGACAAGGAAGCCCGATTCGACTCCGTTGGACGTCTGCACAAAACCTAGTTTCAATCCCATGTTTCTTGAAGAAGCGTATGAAAGATGCAGAGATATCTGTGCTGAATATGCCAAAACATTCTATCTAGGTATATCTTCAAAACCCATAAATCTCTTTTTTTTTTAATACTACCTCCGTCCCGCTATTTTCGGCACATTTCACTTGGGCACGGAAATTAAGAAATTTGATGATTAAGAATGAGATATGGATAGATAATAAAGTAGGAGAGAGAAGACGAGTGAGATTAGATGATAAAGTAAGAGAGAAGATAGTAAAGTAACAGAGAGAAGATGATAAAGTAAAAAAAAGTAAGAGAGATAAGATGGTAAAGTACGAGAGAGATGATAGTTATTTCTAAATTAGGAAGTGTGTCAGAAATAGCGGGATGTCCATTTCAAGAAAGTGGGCTAGAAATAGCGA
The DNA here is from genome assembly GCA_028984105.1 of Lavandula angustifolia. Lineage (NCBI taxonomy): Eukaryota > Viridiplantae > Streptophyta > Magnoliopsida > Lamiales > Lamiaceae > Lavandula > Lavandula angustifolia. The sequence continues at coordinate 42,274,084 of CM054802.1, forward strand.
GACGAAGGTAGTATCATTTAGTTATGTTTTCTTTAGATTGTAGTAAATCAAGTGTTTCATGATGCAGGAACACAGTTGATGACTGGGGAAAGACAGAAAGCAATATGGGCTATTTATGGTAATTGAAGTAGATATATGTATAGAGTCTATATCGTCACTATATATCATCAATAAGAAAACCTTTAGGCTTGTTATCCAGGAACTTGTTCGAAAATAAGGTAATGAAAGGAACATAAGAGTTTGTCGCTCGGTATTTAACCAAATAAGATCGTTCAGTTCCTGTAGAACCTATCACTAAAATCATCCTAGAGAGGATAAGGCTAGGCGGAGTGAAAAGGGTTTTCCATGAGATGACTAAAATCATCCTAGAGAGGATAAGGCTAGGCGGAGTGAAAAGGGTTTTCCATGAGATGTGAAATACATGGTTCTTTTTTGTGAACACCAATTATTTTACAAACGTGTGAATACTGCACTTTTAAAATACAAATGTAATGTGCTTTATTGTTCATAATACGGCCCTTCTCGAAGTGCATCTTCAAATAGTGATACTGCACTTGAAGGGCTTTTTTTCGTAATCTGACAAAAAGTGCAGTATTATGAACTGTAAAGTGCATTACATCTGTATCAAAAGTGTCGTATTCACACGGTCACAAAATAATTGGTGTTCACAGATGATCCCTTATCTTCTTTACGATAAGGTTCGAATTGTGAACTAGAGGATCTCATCCGGTTTCGTTTGATCACCTGCAGTGTGGTGCAGGAGGACTGATGAACTTGTTGATGGACCAAATGCAGCACATCTCTGCTCAGCTGTTCTTGACAGATGGGAAGAGAGGCTAGAAGATATCTTCAACGGCCGCCCCTACGACATGCTTGATGCTGCACTCACTCATACTGTCAAAAAGTTCCCATTAGACATGCAGGTAAAATTAAAGAAGCATGGTTTCACTTGAGTTTCTTGAACTTCAAAAAACTCGGTACGGATACGATTCTGTTTTCGATCTCTAGCCGTTCAAGGACATGATCGAAGGGATGAGAATGGACACAAGGAAGAATAGGTATGCCAACTTTGAGGAGCTTTACAAGTACTGCTACTGTGTGGCTGGAACAGTAGGCCTAATGAGTGTTCCAGTGATGGGAATTGCACCTGAATCTTTGGTGCCAGATCAGAGGGTTTATAATGCAGCATTGTATTTAGGGATTGGGAATCAACTCACAAACATTCTAAGAGATGTGGGAGAGGAGTAAGTCTTCAATCTTGACACAAAAATCAGATCTTTTTAGTGCATGTGTCTGATCTGATCCATTTTTGTGTATCTGTGGATCAGTTCTTCAAGAGGGAGAGTTTATCTTCCACAAGACGAGCTCGATAAGTTCGGGTTATCGGACAAGGATGTTTTCTCAAGAAAGGTGACAGATGGATGGAGGGAGTTCATGAGGGAACAGATCAGAAGGGCAAGATTCTACTTTGATCAGGCAGAGGAGGGAGCTAATCACCTAGACAAGGCGAGCCGTTGGCCGGTAATATTATTTATCATGTCACGAATTCAAATCCCACCAAGAATTACGGAGTTAAGTAAACGAATTATGTTTCTTGCAGGTATGGTCATCACTGATGCTGTACCGGATGATTTTAGACTCAATAGAAAACAATGGCTATGATAACTTGACAAAAAGAGCATATGTGGGGAGAGCCAAGAAACTGCTGGTCTTGCCTACTGCATATAATAGATCCCTATCAAGCCCTAGTACAGTTATACCATAGCAAGAGAGAGAGAGAGAGTGTGTGTGTGTGTGTCTGTATGTGAGAGAAAGAGAGAGAGGGTGTACAACCAAGATTGCTACCTAGTGCATATAACAAGATAATACAAAGACCACAGTTTAGACTTGTTCCTTTCTGCCAACTTGCTTATTAATTAAAGAATTTCAAAATAAACAAGAGCAAACTCAACCCTTTTCCAAGCATAACAAAGGGTGCAAAGAAAAGACAACCATATAGAATCAAGAACAGATTTAAGAGCATCCACTAGATAGAGAGTGGGAAAAAAAAATAGTCTTGTACAGAATATAGCAAACAAAAATTGGAAAATGGGGAACCCAGTAGAGTCCCACATGTAAGCATCAGTAATGTTATGTGGAGGAACAGCACAGCCTCCCCTTTTTGCAGTATATCGCCATCGGTAACAGCTGAAACCGGAGAAAGCAGCACCAATTTTTAATGCTTTCTACCATCCAAATGATCAGTACTTCAGTATACTTGATAAAACTTATCAACACACAAAGCAGATAGCAGGCATCTGCCTTGCGGTACTCAGCTACCCCCTCTAGCTACTTCAGAGAAAGTAATCTGGTGTTCTTCGAGTTACATCTGGCTCACCGCGCTTGGGAGCTGGGTCAAACTGCAATTTAGCGAATAAGGAGCCGTTGCTTATGTTCACGGAAGGGACAAGGCAAAAAACAATAGCCAGTAAAACACATGTATAGAGAGAGAGGGAGAGCGAAAGAGACCTGAATGAAAGTATGACCCTTGCAGTCGTCAACTTCAAGAATAGATGCCATGTTTCCACAGCGGTAACAATAATTAGGTGCACTAAAGATGGTGACAACCTTTTGCTCCTGCAACGAGCAACCACAGCTATTAATCGGTTTATAAACTACAAAAGCAGCTAAGAAGTTTAAAGAATTACATGAGCCCAGTTAAATCCCTCCATAACCAACTGGTGAGCTCTAGCTATGAGCTTCAAGTTGTTCGTATGGTTAAATTGCTCAGATATGTCCTGTTTAATCAAAATGAAATGTATTACTTATATCATCAAATGAGCAAAATCATGGTGGAAGAGCATGAGAAATTGGACAAATACTTGGCCAAATGTATATCCAGCACCCCTGGGAGAGATACCCCAACCACATCGATCATCAGGATCAGACCATAAAAGATCACACATAGGTCCTTCGTGAGGAACTTCTTGAACGCGATCAAAGCTACGGATGTTCTCAAGAGTCTCAATGGATGGCGACAATCCACCATGAAGACAAAAGATTTCTGACTCAACCTAGAGGAGTAATTGAAAAGGCAAAAATGAAACCAAACCTATCAATGAATCATTCTTGAATCTTGATATCCAAATATTCATATGAGGAGATGAAACGTGATAGTACTTTAGTCTTTTTTACGGAATGACATATCATTTACCCTTAAAAAATACTAACCAGTGCAGTAAGAGGGAGGAAGTCAAATAAGTCTGTGAAGGTCTTCCACACATTGGCGCTTCCATATCTGCACAACATAAAAAAATTGACCAAAAAATCAACAAATATGGTCATCTAGGTGTAAACACATTTTTCTGCATGCTCCTTGTGGATCATTATTTGCATGCTAGAGTTTGAATATAATTTTTCCAATAAAAATGAGACACTTCAGAAACAACAGAAGAACTTACTTTCTTAGGCATTCATCGTAAAAGCCATAAACTTGTGTGATCTGCAAGATGCAGAAAGCTTTCTAAGGCTGGAATAATTAAGAAGTTCTACGTAAAAATAAACTCAAGAACCTACTAACAAATACGGAATACCATGATCATCAAGGAAATCTAATGATGAGTAGATCAAATTAAATGTCCTGGGAGTTAACAACAACCAAAGATGCTAAGACATAAATTCAATACATAGAGATAGAAAGCATTCAAAGAAATTTACCTGACGGCTTTCATGATTTCCGCGTAGAATAGTGATCCTTTGAGGATAACGCACTTTCAAAGCCACCAAGAGCTAAAACAATTTTACATATTTGTCAAAAAAATAAATTCTCTGATAGTAAATAAATCAGTAGGTCCATATGAAGAATTAACTCACCGAAACTGTCTCCACAGAGTAGTATCCTCGATCAACATAATCTCCCATAAACAAATAATTTGTATCTGGACACTGTCAGAATGTGGAAAAGATAGATGATTATGATTAAACAAAAGAGAAAACCAAAGAGACTCAGTAGGATCAAAACTAAAAACAAAAGAATCTATTAGCAGAACAACGTATTCGAGTATATACCTTCCCGCCAATCCGGAATAGCTCAGCAAGATCATGAAACTGACCATGAATATCACCACATATAGTTACTGGACTTTTAACAGGCTGCAATTGATAATGAGTGAACATGTGAACATTAATCATTAACCACCACCTAATCAAAATAGGAACTCCCAAAGAATGTTTCCAGACCCATCCAGTATGGAAACAGTGTAAAATAGATTGTTAATACTTTACCTGCACGTTGCTCTCTTGCATGAGGATTTCCTTGGCCTTTCCACATAGCACCCGTACCTAGAAATATCAGCAGAAGCGCTAGTAAAAACCTCATCCAACATAAAAGGACATAGACATATCTCATTGCACGCAGCAATCCAGAGCCGCACGGAGCATAATAAAATCTCATAGTTAAATGTAGGATAACCTTGGAATAAAAAAAAGTACATAAAACGATTGAGAAGGCCGTAACATTAATGGGCTGATGCTTAGTTAATGGATGATTACTTCATTCAGTACTAAGATGAATAAAAAGAAGAAAAGGAAGGATCGGTCTTGTGATAAGCTTCAGATACTCATAAAAGAATGGATAAAGAGTCGGAAGATAAATTCTCAAGGTTATAATAAGTTGGCGGATTGAACTCGGCAGCAGCTTGACTATGTTGTGAGTTTTTGCATAATCATACAATACAAGAATTGGCTAAAATTTCTTTCAATCTCTCAAATCCACAAGGAAATTGCGCTTTCCCTCAATTACAGCCTGTAAGAAAGATTCAAGATATAATTTGATTTTTTTATCCAAAAACGGCAGCATTTATTGTTCTTGCTAGATAAAATATTCTTTTCCATCTTTAGACAGCAGAAAACATACAAACTCTCTACCATTTCAAGAGAAAGTATGCTGGCAGGTACAACAAACAGATTCCCAGAACACATCTTAGAAACATTTTACCCAAACTTTCTTAAAATGCTTTCTAGCTGAGGAAAAAGAAAATACTTTGGAGGCAAGTGCTTATACAGCCAAGCCAAGTTTCGGTATTTTCGTATGTAATGTGCAGCCGTTACGGCTCAACTTCTAACGTCTCACATACAAGAAAATCTGATGATATTGTCAAAATGTAGACCCGAAAATCAGATATATTGCAAAATTGCTAGCTCATTTCTTGATCTGATGCTTTCATTTACGCATAGCATTACGAACTTGGATAAAATTGATTCGATTTTAGCGACATGCTGTAAATTCATTCTTGTGGATTTCAAATACATAAACCCACACAACCAGACTCAAAGAATGGAGAGAGGAATCAAATCCATCACCATTCGGAAACCAACAAATTTCAACGAGATCGAAAAAATCAAATTCACGAAGGCAACAAGCGAAATACCTCCGGCTCGGACAAGGGTTTGCACTGCACGAGCTGTGCGATTTGCTCGTCGAGGTTGCCATTGGATCCTCCACCTCCACCGCCGCTCGCCGCATCCATCAACCCTAGATTTCTCGATTCTCCGATGGGATCGATTCCTCTGATGGCGTCGTTGTGTTGGTTGCTTTTTCTGGCTCTGGTCGATGAGGATGACAGGTGGATACTGGAGAGTAGAGTAGTTGTGGGCGAAATCGATGTAAGAGGAAACATGAATTACCTAAAAAGCCCCCCATGGTTTCCTAGATTTACAGTTAGTTGGAGTTTGTTTGTTTGGGTTGATTTGGAAATTTATTAGGAGGAAAATTCCTATCCTTGGAATAGATTATCTTCAATAAAATACACCTTATGTCCGCTTAACTTATCTCACTTTCTTATTCGAATTATCTCACTTGACTTGTCTCATTTCCTAAAAAAGAAGATAATTACTACATCAATTGGTCCGACTCCCACTTTTTATTTATGGGATTCATACTCTTGCACACAATTAATCACTCTTCTTAATATCCATGCCGAAAAGATATGAACCAAGTTATAGGAATGGCAATTTTGCGGGTCGGGTCTGGGTACTATATCCAGACCCGTCCCGCACCTTGAACCTTCGGACCCAGACCCAAATCCAGACTTGTATGGGTCCAAAATTTCGGACCCAGACCCAGACCCATACGGGGCGGGTCTACCCGGCCCCAACCCCACAGAACCATAATATGTCAAAAAATTTCACTAAAAAGTAAATACAAATCACATCAAAAACTAAGAAATTGCAAAAATCGATCTCATATTGATCACTATTAAGTACTGCTAATTAAATAATAATTAAGTAATCAAATTAAATTAAATACTTAATTAATAAATAATAATTAAGTAATCAAATTAAATTAAAATATAAAGTGGCGGGTCCATACGGGACGGGGCGGGGCGGGTACGAGAATGAGACCCAGACCTGGTCCGGCCCCATGCTGGTCGGGTCTAAACCCGCCCCGTGCTTCTACAGGCCTAGGTAATACCCGCCCCATCGCGGGACAGGGCGGGGCATGTCCATCGGGTCCGGTCCTAATTGCCATTCCTACCAAGTTACATGATGGAGGGAGTAGTTAATAATCTGTATTAAATGAACTACTTGTAAACTTCCTATAATAGTAGTATTATTTAAAATTGATATGGTTATAATGGATTTCAATTTGTTTATTTGTGTAAGGGTTATTTTTTTTATATATTCTGTCAATGCATTGGTAGCATATGTTCCTTTTATTTAAAATAAGTCTTTCTAAACTATTATAAAATTATTAAGGATCTTTTGTTCTATTTTTTATGTCACTAATGAGGTGATGATATGTATATTATAATTAAATTAATTATTTTGTTAATAATTTCTTGAATTAAAACCACACATATCACCATATATTGAGACAAAAAAAATGGGATAGAGAATTCTTACCGAAATATAATAACTTTAAAATTTACACGTGTTGTTATTATATTAATTGGACATGAAATGAAACATAAAAAATAAGATAGAAAATCCTCACCAATTATCGAATTGGTTGGAAATACGTCGGACAACAAACAAAGAGTGTGTGATGTGCCCTTTATTGGATGATAAAAGGCATATAATTGTTCACATTGAGAACACAAAATGAAAATATTAAATTTTTTTTATTTAAATGATAAAATATCAAACAATTTAACATTAAATAACAATACTCCCTTCATCCCATTCAACTTGGCCTCCTTATTTCGAACATGATTATAAGGATAGTGAATAGTAAAGTGTTGAGATTTAATAAATTTATTATAGTATTATTTTAATTAAATATCAAGTTAAAAAGTAAAACAAAAAAATAAGGAAATGAGGTTAAGGTAGTGTTTGGAAGAGCTTTTATAAGCAGCTTTTAGTTGTTTATGCTTAAAGTTGCTTAAAATTATTGTTAAGCAAAAGTTATTAGTGTTTGGTACAGTAGAAAAAAACAGTTTAATTTTAGAAAAAATAATTTTGCAAACACTGTTATAAGCTGCTTTTCAGTTTCTTTTGACTTCTGCTTTTAAAAAGTGCCCTCTAACCAACTTATGGGCTTCTGTTTATTCTAATTTATTTTAAGCACAAAAAAAGCAGAAATACTTATTTCAAACATTAAAAATTATACTTTTTCGGTCAAAAAGCCCAGAAACAACTTATTCAAGCTGCTCCAAACATTACCTAAGTCGAGTGGAACTCCAAGGGTGTAGTAAAGAGTAAAAGAATATGACAAATATATAAAATGATTTTAGATTTAATAATAATACTAATAATAAAGGAAGAGGAGAGAGAAAAACCAAGCCATTTCCCATTTCCCACTTTCCTTTCTCTCTCTCTTATCACTCTGTTGACCGGTTAAATTAAATGCGTAGATTGAAAATCTGAGCACCTTTCTTGTCTGCAAACGGACTTAGAAATCGAAATTTTCCTCTTGAGTTTACAGCGCACATCTTAGGTCATAGTATAATATAATACTATAATGTAATAACTACAAAATCTGCAAAAGTAAACACCGGGTGTTGACACTAGAGACAATGGGTCCAGCTGTACTCTTCAGTTTAGCCTTTTAGTCTACACGGTCAGACCACCCAAATCAGTATTTTTGTGTTTGTATATGTCAATTAACGTGTCTATTTGTGGTGGGTGTGTGTGTGAGAGAGAGAGAGAGAGGGAAGAAGGCAGCTGAGGAAATAGATGCCCTAACTAAAGTCCCAACTCCCAAGCCCAAACTTTTACTGTTTTGCATAAAAGAATTTGTTTGTTTTCTTGTTTGAATTCTGCAGAGGTGAAAAAAGGGGTTTCTTGAGAAAGGATATTTCTTTGTCGCTCAAGATTTCTGGTTCTTTCTCACCAACCGCTGAGTTGTTTGGATTTCAAGATTCTGCCTTTCTGGGTTCTTGATCTGGGATTTTGAAGAAAAAAGGGATTTTTATTTTCATTTTTATTTTTTAATGTATATGATACTGCATTCTTGAAATGTCTATGGATCAAACAATTGAGAGATCTCCCAATGGGCAAAGGGTTTTCAGAGTTCAACCTCCACTGGTGAGTCCAACTAAATCTTTAATAGTTTCTGCTTGTAATTTCTTCAATTCATGTGGTTTTGATGATGCCCGGATGAAATTCTTGGTAGTATGCTATCTCTAGATTACAGATTATTATTATTATTATTATTTTAATTTTTTAATTTTGTTGTTGTTTGTGTTTGTTGTTGAATTCTAATGATAGTTTGATTTGTATGAGCATGTTGTGCATTCTCCATGGATGAAATGTTTGATTGCTGTTATTACTATTGTTATTGTCTTTACCTCTGTCTTTTTGGGGAAATTAAGGTTGAGAAAATGGAATAAATTTATGTTAGTGAGTGGAGAGAGAGGAAAATCGGTGCCTTTTTAAGCCCATTCCACTGGGAAGGGGCTGACTGGTTTGGATGGATTAACATTGTTACCAAATCTATGAAGGGATTTAACATCTTGAATGTGATTGATTTGCTTCCCCTTCGTATCCGATAACCGATAGAATCTACATTTGTTAAGTGTGATTAAGAATGAGTCATATGCCTCGGATAGCTTTGCTTATTAGGAGTGGAATGGTGTCCGTGCTGTCCTTTAGACTGTTGTAGTAGTCGGGTCTTCGTCTTCCTTCGATCATGTTTACTGCAACGTCCGTCTAAGATGAGATTTAGTTGCAATCATCCTTGAAGGTGGCTGGCTCTCTCCACCAGTAATGTGAATCTTTAACTCTTCAGCCTTGACCTATTTTGTTTAGCCATAAGTTAGCAGGAAGGATATAAATTTCAAATTTCGAAAAGTATGAAACGGTCTTCCTTCGATCCGTTGTCTCAAGTTCAAGTGTGGAGTTTTAGGATTTTGATGTTAGTATCATTGTTGCTAAATCTCTATTTGGCTTGAGTTGAAGTGGTGGCTTTTAAATCTTCTGCAGGTTGATTCCGTGTCGTGTTACTGCAAGGTAGAATCGGGGTTAAAAACAGTCGTCGGGGCAAGAAAATTCGTCCCAGGATCCAAACTCTGCATCCAACCCGACATCAACCCTCGCGCCCACAAAACTAAAAACTCCCGTCGGGAGAGGAACAGGGTGCAGTCACCACTTCTACCTGGACTACCCGACGATCTTGCGATCGCTTGTCTAATCCGAGTCCCTCGCATGGAACACAACAAACTCCGTCTCGTCTGCAAAAGGTGGTTCAAGCTCTTAGCCGGAAACTTCTTCTACTCTCTCCGTAAGAGTCTCGGCATGGCAGAGGAATGGGTATACGTCATGAAAAGGGACCGTGATGGTCGAATATCATGGCATGCTTTCGACCCGACCTACCAACTCTGGCAGCCTCTCCCACCCGTCCCGCCCGATTACACGGGAGCTCTCGGATTTGGCTGTGCCGTCCTCAGTGGTTGCCACCTCTACTTATTCGGCGGCAAAGATCCGCTAAAGGGATCAATGAGACGGGTTATCTTCTACAGCGCTCGTACAAACAAATGGCTACGCGCGCCGGATATGCTCCGTCGACGCCACTTCTTCGGTTCGTGTGTTATCAACAACTGCCTCTATGTCGCCGGAGGAGAATGTGAGGGCATCCAAAGGACTTTACGTTCGGCTGAAGTCTACGATCCCAATCGGAACCGTTGGAGCTTCGTGTCCGAAATGAGCACAGCCATGGTCCCGTTTATCGGAGTCGTGTACGACAACAAATGGTACTTAAAAGGGCTTGGAGCACATAGAGAGGTCTTAAGTGAAGCATACATCCCGGAAACCAACACATGGAGTAGGATAAGCGATGGGATGGTTGCGGGGTGGCGAAACCCAAGCATATGCATGAACGGGAAGCTCTACGCGCTAGACTGTAGAGACGGGTGTAAGCTGAGGGTATACGAAGAGGGGTCGGATACGTGGAACAGATTCATCGACAGCAAGACTCATCTTGGCAACTCGCGGGCTTTGGAAGCTGCTGCGCTCGTGCCTCTCAACGGGAAGCTTTGTATAATTCGGAACAACATGAGTATCAGTATAGTCGACGTGTCGAATCCGGATCGAAGGGTGGAGAGCAATCCGAGTATATGGGAGAATATTGCTAGTAAAGGCAATTTCAAGAATCTGTTCACAAATTTGTGGTCAAGCATTGCTGGGAGGAGTGGGTTGAAGAGCCACATTGTGCATTGCCAGGTACTTCAAGCATGAGAGAGAATAGGTACATGATTTCCCATGTTTCTTCTCTCTCTCTCCTCCATTGATAGGATCAGATTAATACATTCATCGAAGGGATAGTGGTTGGAAACTTGTCTATATTCTTGAAGTGGGATTTCTGTACATTCTTCTTGTTTCTTGGCTTCTGGGATGCTTAGTGAATATAAGTTGATATAAGAATCAAATACTTGTGATCTTGGAATCCCAGAGAAGGGAAACCATTTTTGTTTCAAGGGACTGTGGTGGGAGATCATGAACATGAGCAGGACCTTCCCCAGAAGCGACACGTGGCAGGTCCCGAGTCTCGATTTTCGGACCGGGAGCCGGTGCACAGGGAGCAGCAGCAGAGGACACACCTTGAGGCATTCTTGAAGAGGTCAATAAACTCCTCAAATTTGGACTCAAAGTTTATGTTAAATTGTTTAATTGTGTTTGGTATTAGCCGATGTAGAAGATAAGGATATTGTATTCAAGTGAAAATGCTTAAAATTACTATGCGTTCATTTTGCTGTAAAAATTATTTGTGCTTTTTAAAAATGCTTGCACACATAAAGGGTAAAAGCGTAATTTTAACAATTACCATACTGAAATAGTTGAGTGTTTGAGATTCATATATAGTTAAATTTAATGTAAGGAGTTTTCGTGCTACATTTTTTAGAATACAGAGTATTTTTTTTTCCGAAAGTCAAATACATTAATAAGGACTTGTATTTTTAAGGGGTAATTTCTTAAATACTCAAATTGATATTAACAAAACTCAAAATTTATCCAATTTCTTAATTTATTTCTTATACTAAATATCAATTTTACATTAAACTTTTACTTTTTCTTGTCATCTGCGTAAATGATTGAAATCGGATATTTGAAGCAGAATACAATCCGCTCAAAATCTCGTCGCGTCCGCTCAAAATCCCCCCCCCCCCGCTCAAATCCCGCTCATGCACCTCAAATCCTCATGCACAACTCGAATCTCGCTCATGCACTCAAATCCCGCTCATGCCCGCTCAAATCCCGCTCACGTCGCTCCATCCCGCTCGGAAAATCCCGCTCAAGAAATCCCGCTCGACCTATCGAATCCCGCTCGACTTTTTGACTTTTTCATAAAGTTAGGGGTAGTGTAGGTAAAATTGGGTATTTTGTGTGGTAAATATAAGGATTGGGTAAATTTGAGTTTTATTATATGAAATTGGGTAAAAGAGAATAATATCAGTATTTTTAATTGGGGATCTAATTACAAATGTTATATTTTTAATAAAGGTAACGAATATGTAGGCAAAAATTGACTATCCATAAGTCAATCAACACACTACAAAACATCATTTTCTTAATCTCCGTACCAAAAAAATAAATATGACGTTACTAGTGGGACGGAGGGAGCATTACTCTTCATGCCTTTTTACCTGAACATAGAGCGCTTCTTTTTTCGGATACTAGGGACATGTTTTTATTACTCCCTCCATTCCATTGAAATAGTTTCATTTTCCTTTCGACTCTCTTTTAGTTGATGTGTATAGAGTTTTGTAAACTTGTGAGTCCCACATAAAAAGTGTTTATAATAATTTGTTAATATTAAAAACTTTAATAAAACAACCCGAAAATGTATACTAAACTATTTAAGTTTTACACAGGGAGTAGTTGACTTCTTCACAAGAATTGTGTAGGCATTGATGTACCAACTCAAATAGACAGCCTCCTCTACTCATATAAATTCATGCTCCCAAAACAGCTAAAGATTAGTCTTTGGTCCACTCTTCTTTTTCTTATTTCCCAAGCCTCCAAACATAGCAATCAAGAACTTGAATTAAAACACTCAACAATTTCAAACTTCTTAATCCTCTAAGAACCCTCTAGACCTACCCAACTCTCAAATTCTCACAACCAAATCCCACATATAAAAACCCTCCAATCCTTCCATCCCCATCCCATCCATCCCATTTCTCTCTCTCTCCCTCTACAAACATCAAGAATTCAACCAATTAACCACATGGGCACTCTAATTGGCCACGTGGCACCCGGCCTTGGCTTCTTCATGATTGGCTTATGGCACTTATTCAACCACATCAAACTCCACGCCCATAACCCTAAAACCTACACCTCCTCACCATGGTTCCCAACCTCAAGAATCAAGTACTTAGAGCTCTACATGATCATGCTCGGATCCTCCATATCCATATCCATGGAGCTCTTCATCGGGCCGGACCGCCACCAACCCCTCGACCCGGATGGAACCATCCCATCAAACCATCTCCACAATTTCGAGCACTCTAACATCTCCCTCACTTTCTTCACCTACGCCTTCTTTTCAATCCTCCTCGATAAGCTCGCCCCACCTGCCCAGTACGGCCTCACCAACATCCTCGGAGCTGCTGCCTTCGGGCAGCAGCTCCTCCTCTTCCACCTCCACTCCGCCGACCACATGGGAGTGGAGGGTCAGTACCACTGGCTACTACAAATAGCCATCTTTGTCACACTTGTCACAACTCTTTTATCCATCAATCATCCCAAGAGTTTCTTGATTAGCTTTGTGAGATCCGTAAGCATATTGTTTCAAGGGGTTTGGCTTATGGCTATGGGGTTTATGTTGTGGACCCCAGACCTTATTCCTAAGGGTTGTTTCATCAACTTAGAGGAGGGGCATAAAGTTGTGAGGTGCCATGGGGAGGAGGCTCTAGAACGTTCTAAGTCCTTGGTGAATATTCAATTCAGTTGGTACGTTGTAGGGGTGATGATTTTTTCCGTGACCCTTTATCTCATTATGATTAAATTGTACTCGGGGAAGGCTGACTATCAATCTTTATCGAAATTCATGTTGAATGACGACGAGGATGTGGAAGCGCAGAAGAAGGCCAATCATAGTGTGGTGGAAGAAGCTAAGAGCTTTTTGCATGTTGAGGTTGATAATTTGAAATAGATGATCTCGTGTGTATTCTATTAATTTTTTTTAATGTATCTAGTTATAAAAAATGTTGGCTTAGTGTTGAAATGTCTCATTTGTAGTGGGGTAAGAAAGAAAAAAAGTTAGGTAATAAATAGGGTGATTTACTTTGGTTTGATTTATGGCTTTTAGGTAGGGGATCATTAGCTCTTTGTGCTTGTTTGTACATGTATAATTCATAAAAGTGATTTATTTATTTTTTAAAAATAATTTTCTACAAATGTAATCGTGTAAGAATTTTCTTTTGAAAAAAACGATTCTAGATGTCACGATTTATATTAATTATGACTGTATTAAATGAATTATATTTTTATAAATATTGTTTAAATAATAGTAACAAATAAATAGGATATGTAACGAAGCTGCCAAAGCCTTCCTATTATCATTTCTCAGGTGAGAGTTGGTGGCGCCGCCGTCGCCGCCAAATAGGGGTAGCCAAAAAATAGGTCAACGTTGCGACTTAATTGATACCATAGCATGAAATTTCCCCTAAAATATGTTTTTAAGTTATATTATGTGTATTTGATTATATAAATGTTGACGTTAGCCCTTGCATAATACTTGGTCATGTTCAAATTATAAATTAATGATTGATTCATTTACGCAAAAAGGTTGAGTCTGGAAACAGATAACTGAGTTCATTATTAATTTAAATGAATAGACAAATACAAATATACATAATCATAAAAAAATAAGTTCTATTATATAAGTCTACCCAAATACCCCAATAATTATAAATTGTCGTTTCGACTTGTATGTTGTATCTAGTCTAGTAGGAAATGTGACGTCCTAATAAAATTACATGGAGATTAATTAGTCTTATATGACTTACATCTTTGCTAAATTTATTACAGCTTGCAAAATAAATTGAGATGGTATTATTTTGAAAATTAAATTTAGTTGATACTACTCCTTTCGTCACGTTATTATTATGATATTTTCCTAATCATGTTGTCCGCTATTAATGTTCTTATTCCTAAAATGATAAAAAATAATTCTTAAACCTAAAAGAATGTGGATCCCTCCTTACCCACTACCAACCCTTACAGTTTTATATTCTCTCTCCAAAAATCTCTCTATCATACGATTCCGTTTCGTTCCGAACTCAGAAAATTATGATTTTTAACTTTTTAAAAACTTTAAATTATTTCTTCAATTACAACATGAAAAAAACAGAAAAAAAAAATCAATTACCACTATGGCTCTATTATGCCTTGCAAAAGTTTAAATGAATTTTAATTTTTTCTCACCAACCACTCTTTAAAAAATGTGTATATTTCTTAATATAACTAAAACTCATAAAATATATACTTAAATAAATTTTCTTTCGGTAACAACAGGACAGAGGAGTATTATTTTGGGAACTCACTCTCTAAAGGTAGATTCAATGAAATACTCCATCCACCTTTTTTTTTCTTTCTTTCGGTATTGTCCAACTTAACTTGTCTCATTACCTACACACAAACTTTTATTATTTCTTTGTGGAACTCATTATCAACACATCCAACCACTCATCTTAATCTTCGTACCAAAAAGAAATAAGACAAATCAAATGGGCGGAAGGGAGTACATTCTTAGTCATTGAAAAAATAACAAAAAAACTAAAGACAACTTCAGAAATGGTGAAAGAAATGAGCCGTCTAGACTGGATAAACAGAAATAGAGTTCAAATTAAACGAACAAAAAGGGTTCCAACTGAACAAACTATATAGTTTTCAGCTCATAAACTGGCAAAACTTTGATCAACAGTCAAGAAATGAAAAATCAGACAACACGGCTTACATTGCTGTGAACGCCTTCTTCCCAAGGCCGGAAGAACCCGCTGGAATCACCTTAAGAACGTTAAACCTGACAGTCTTCGACAGAGGCCTGCAAGCCGATGTGGAGATGGATCAGAATTAGGTTTTCAACCTAGGCGTTAAAGTTTTGTTCCAGTACTCACCTGCATTGGCCGATGGTGACATGGTCGCCCTCTTTGATGCGGAAGCAAGGGGATATGTGTGCTGGGATGTTTGAGTGCCTTTTCTCATATCTAAAGGGCAATAAAACCAAACAATTGGCGATTATTAAGTAAATGCAAGTGCCAAGTATATTGTAGCATTCTTTGAGGAGCTAGGCTAGTACCTTTGGTACTTCTTCACCCAATGCAGGTAGTTTCGACGGACAATGATGGTTCTCACCATCTTTGCACTGTGGCAGGTACCAGCAAGGATACGGCCTCTGATGGATACATCACCGGTGAATGGGCATTTCTTGTCGATGTAAGTACCTGGAAGAGGAAATTTATGCTCGTTATAAAGGTGTTACCCAGTATAAGAAGTAGAAAAACAAAGATATCCAATGAATAACATAGCAAAGTGGATCTTACTTGTCTATCTTGTAATTGTATAACTTATAAGTATTTCAACAGATTATAAAATGATATTACAGGAAATAAACCTTATAATTGTGATATATACTGGAAAGTTTGGAAAAACTGTGACAATATTATTAGAATAACAAAGCTCTAAACTTGGATGATATGAATATTCATACATTTAAGACGGTGAGAAAGCAAACTGGTATGGCCATGGGAATAATAAAAAGGAACACGATTCAAGGCTAAATAAAGAAATAGCGTGTAGATAATCATTTACCACTTCACAGCGCAGCATTCGCATGAACTAAGCAAAATAATTGCATCAAACTTATAGTCTTAAACAGAAGAGAGCACAAGTAAAGCGATTCTAACAAGTGGGGGTTCAAGTTATTGCATCAATCTAGTCATCTCATCATGTTTTTTCATGTAATCCGTTTTATTTTAACATAAACAGAAAAAACAACTACCATTGTAACTAAATTTGAAAAATCATGTTCTCATATTGTCTTAGTGTAAAAAATGAGTAGTACAGTGCCATGTCATTTATATCTGTAATTGGAATCTCATGGTCATGCTTCAGTTGTACTATAGTGATCAAGGATTACCATAAAAGATGTTCGTTTTGGCGAATATATGATCAACAAGGTTAAGTGAAATTGTTAGAGACAAACAACGAGATTTCAAAGAGATAATATAACTAAAGAGCCAAATCAACAGGCACTCAATGTATGAAACACAACACAACTGCAAATCAACAAGCAAAAACTGATGAACTACCAGAAACATTGAAAACATATCAATCTAACCATCATATCAGAATCAATCAATCACCTCCAGATACCAGAGTAATCTTCCATAAACACAATAACATAGCATTGAGCAACAAAATAAGTATAATATACAAAAAGGAAAGAATCAGAAACGCAGGGATGACGAAAGAGAACAGACCTTCAGTGGCCTCTCGTGGCGTCTTAAAGCCTAATCCAATGCTCTTAAAGTAGCGGTTGCCTCCTTTCCCCGGTGCCTTACCTTTACCCGATTTCTTCGAGCTACAAAATCGCAAATTTCTCCATTCAATACTATTAAATCTACACAAACATAATCATGTGGAACCAAATTCAGAACAAAAGTCTTACCAGAGAAACACCTTCGGCTGCTTCAGAAACGCCTTCTCCGTCTACATCAAAAATAGTCCAGAATTATTTACTAGCGATTCACACAGACGCAGAGAGAGAGAGAGAGAGAGAGAGAGAGAGAGAGAGAGAGAGAGAGAGAGAGGTTTACCTGTTCCGCCATTGCGTTTCCTGTCGAGCTCGGTATGAGACTGGGTGCTCGAGAATGGAGAAGTTAGCGGCAGCCTAGAAAACCCTAATTCGCTGCAGATTACTTTTGTGCCCTTCCGTTTGTTTTTTATTAGATTTCTTTACCGTTTTCCCTCTCCCTTTTATTCTTCCATTTTTACCCTTCACTTTACTTCGTAAACGATTAGAGTATATGGCGGATCGTGTTGGTAATTCGGTTAAATCTCTATTTTATAAAATCAAATAATCCGTCTATGGGATTGGCCCCCCCCCCCGCGGCCCCCCCCCCCCCCCCCCCCGTTCCCCCCGAGTCCCCATCAAATTTGAATTAATCCTATTTTTGGATCAATATGGTCAATTAGTACTAAATTAAAAGTTGGATTTTAGTTCGGTTCGATCGGTTCAACGAACGAATTGAAAGCCCTATGTATTAAGATAGTATTTGAAACAGCTTAAATACGTTGTTTCTGTGTTATTGACCGTAAAAGCATAATTTTTAATGTTTCGAATACGTGTTTCTACTTTTTTTATACTTAAAATAAGTCAGAATAAATAGAAACCAAAAGAAACTTTAAACATTAACTAAAAATTGTTTATAAAAACTCTTTCAAACACTACTTGTATATTATTGTGTTAAAAGTGTATTATATTAAAATAATATATTGATGGAACCAGAAACTTTGATAAATTATATGCTCATAAATAGAGCAAATATAAATGTATCTTGAAAATGGTGTTTCTTGAAGTGAGAAACAAGTTCATACTACCTAGATGATCAAATAATATAAATATAATGCCAGATAATACATTTGTATTAAATTCTTGAATTTAATATGAGAATTCGAGTACTACCCGGTAATGTGAATTTTTATTTAAGTCTTGAATTTAATTTCATGAAAAATACTAATATTTATATTTAGTTAGGTCGGCATACTACATATCATAAATGTTGGCATAGCTCAAAAAATGTAACGACAGCTAAGTGATTTAATTCCCAATCAGAAGATAATTTATTGTACAACTGGAAATGTTTTTTTGTAAATAATATAGGGAAACAAAAAGATTATATTATATATATACAAGAATATAATTTTAAATTATTTTAATCTTTATTAAGTCACGGATTAACCAAAAGGTCACGGGCATTCTACCTAAATCATGAGATCAAGATTCAATTATCACGGGATTTCAATATAATAAAGTTATAAAAACACCTGAAAAGACAAAAATGTGTGGTATTTTAAAAGATTAAATTACTTAAATTAACGTTAAAATAATTGTTGGTATGTAATATTATTACAAGAGAATTCATTGATAATGCATATATGATAGTTTGGTTTTATTAATTACTCTTGGCATTTATGTTGGTGTCCTTTTTTAGGTGTCCGAGTAGGTTCGGTGACAGGTTGGCCATTAGAAATACTTAAGATCATATGTAGATCTAGAAAAATTAGCTACGAAGTGAAATCTGCAATTTCGAAGCAAAATTTAAAATCTCATATATGAAATAATATTTTTTTTTGTAAATGTACAAAATTTTGGAGAAGAGGGTGACATTCACCCTCCTTGCATCCGCCAATGCTCGTGGTTATAAAAAATTGTATATTCTTTAAAAGAATTTATGAATTATGATCAACCATGTTATGTGTCGTTACCCTAAACAGATCAAGATTCATCGGACGATCGTGTAAACCTAACCCTAGGCTCTCAACTCTAGGCAAAGGAACAAACAATGTGATTTATCTCCCACCTCCCACCACCCAATCTCTCTCTTAATAATTAATCTTCTCACTCCCATTCCTCACAACACAACCATTTAAATACAAGCCACATGAGTGCACCCTCTTGAAAGTTGAACCTCTCCTCTCTCCTCTCTCTCTCAAGATGAAGAATGTGTTGCTAAGGGTGGTAGTGATTTCCTTGATGGGAGTTCTTGCAACAAGTGATGTGGACAAGGATAAGGAGAAGTGTGCAAATGATCTAGTAGGGTTGGCCACATGCCTACCCTATGTGAGCGGAGAATCAAAATCTCCACCAATTGATTGTTGCACCGGCCTCAAACAAGTCTTGCAAAAGAGCCCGGAATGCATTTGTTTGTTGGTGAAAGACAGAAATGACCCTAGCCTTGGCCTCAAGATCAATGCCACTCTTGCTCTTAGCCTACCCTCTCAGTGTCATTCGCCCGCCAATATCTCCGATTGCCCCGGTAAGTCCCACGATACCCTCAATTTCAAATTGAATCTTATCTTATTTAAAAATTAAAGTACGTGTGACAATAATTCGTTTGCGTAACGTATTAGCTTTGTTGCATCTACCTGCAAATTCACCGGATGCTAAGGTGTTTGAGGATTTTGCCAATGTTGGGAAAAAGAGTAATGCTACTGCACTTGCTGATGGTAAGAAAACGAAATTATAATGTATTAAGTTTAGTATAGTTTTTGGTTTCGTAATTAAAAAAAAATTCTTTTTTTTTTATAATAATTCAAAAAAGAAGATTCGTCGAGCGGAAAAGCAACAACAGCAGCAGCAACAGCGACTAAGAGTGATGGTGGAAAAATAAAGAGTTATTATTGGTTGGGAGTCTTGCTCACAATAATGGCGGTTCACAAGCTTTGAATTTCCACATGTATTTTCATCTTCATTGATGATATAAACAAAGAAAAGAAAAAGGAAAAAAAATGTTTGTTTCTTTCTTAATTTCTCTTATCATGTATGTTCGTAATATTGATTTTATTATTATTTCTTTAAATTTGATCAAAAGAGTTCCATTGTTCAAAATTGGGCTGCATCGGCCCACTTGGTTTAAATTGTAACACATGAAATCTTCTTATCAATCGTATAACAATAAATCGGCCCAAGTTCACTAAACCCGAACAATAACTAATTGAAAATGGTTTCACCCTAAAAAAACAAATAAAAATGTATTTTTCTGCTTAAATAGTAAATAGAGATTCAGTTAGTGTATAGAACAGTTTAAGGGTGTTTGGAGCTTTTAAAGCTCTTTTAATTGTGTCTATTTTGATATTCTAAAATGGGTCGATTTTAGAAACCCTTTTTAGCTAATTACTATTTTTGAACAAATTACCCTTACTAATTTTATTTAATTCCAAAATTAACCTTCCTAACCCTACTTTGTGAAATATATTTTACTAATTTATATTTTGTATATTAGTTGAAATTGTAACAAAAATAAATATTAAATAATAATTATTTGTGAATTTTATTATTTATTATAAATATTAATTATAACAATGACAAACAGACATTTCATTAAAAGTAATAAATCTACTTTATCAATATTTCAAACACTATTTTCCCACTTTCACTTTACTTATTTCAAACACTAATTGATTTTCAAATAAGTTCTTTCCTTTTTATTTTCGCTTATCATAACTTCCAAACACCCACTAAATAAACTGCTTTTGAACTTTTTGACCGCAAAAACACAATTTTTAATGTTTGGAATAAGTGATTCTGTTTTTTTGTGCTTAAAATAAGCCAAAATAACTAGAAGTCCATAAGCTGGTCAGGGATATTTTTTAAGAGCATAATTACTTTTTAAGAGCAGAATCCAAAAGAAACTGAAAAACAGCTTATAACAGTGTTTGTAAAACTATATTTTCTAAAATTAAACTGTTTTTTTCCTACTATTCCAAACACTAATAATGATTTAATCTCTTATATCTGAATCTGATTTATCTCGTTCTCTCTTCCAATTTCACCCAAATTGCCAAATCCCATCAACTTGGGTGGCTCCGCCGTGAGCCTGAGCAGTGAATCCCGCTGGTTCCATCGAGCTTTGCTTCTATTAGGCTGCTCCTCTTTCTCAGTTTATGAGTTTCTCCCTTCGAGCCTTAGAGCATCTTCTTCTACAAATTGAATCTTATCTTTAAGGTTGAAGCCTTTGAATAAAGGTAAATAATTATTTCAATAAGCAATATTAGTAATCTTATAGTGTTTAAGTTATTTATAGTATTTATAAGTATTATTAAAAGATATTTAATATATTATTATGTTGCACCGGGTTGACCCACCGGTTCGACCGGTTCTATCGGTTGAACCACTAAAATTAATTTTTCCGGGTCAATGACCGGGCCAGGTTTGATAACATAGGGTTAGACTCATAATTTGAGTTTGGCAAGCCCCACATCCCCTAAATCCGTCTATGCGAGTGTGTTACGAGCAAAATTGATCTAAACAAAATTATGTATTACGAGCATCTCCGTCTATGCGAGTGTGTGTTGACGAAAAATACTATAATATCTGTCAAATTTTATATACTCCTTCTAGTTATGTGGCAATATAAAAAGAAATTGCTACTCAATATAATTTTACATAACTCGTAGTATATGGTATATTATCCATCGTCACTATTTACCGACAAAATGGAGTGTAGTAGTCGAAAATTCAAATTTTATACGGAATTTGATTTACGGGTGCGTGGAAAGGCCGTTTCTTTTGAAGTTTAGTATTCTTGATTTTTTGTCTTTTTTTTCAACGATAAGAAAATGGTCAGAAATTTCCCCGAAACTTCTTCTCGTCTTATTCATGGCACAAGAGTATCTCTACTGCCAGAAAATCATCTGGCCCATAATGGGTGATCACTTGATGGCCCACCAATCACGCGGCGCCACGCGTGTATTGGTGGGTCACCCTTTTATAACTCAAATATTTTTTAAATGCAAGGGTGGCTCACTAATACACGCGTGGCGCCGCATGATTGGTGGGCCACCGAGTGGTCCTTCATAAATGGGCCAGAAGATCCGCGTTGATCTCTACTTGCCTCTTTATTTCAAAATAATTCCACTTTTTTTTAATATAAATTAAATAATTTCGAATTATTCGTCAAATCATAACCTTCAACCAAGTCGAATTAATAGCATATAAATCACAAAAATTAGTATTCTAACGAATCGGACTCGATGAGACCGTGCAATTCGACAACAATGAAAGTTTAACTGTTTAAGCAACTTAGATGTTCAATGACTTTTTTTTTTTTTTTTTTTTTTTTTACATAAAGAAGTAATTAAAATATAAACTCATTATTAAATACTTTCTTAGTCCAATTAATATTGTCTTGTTTTTTCTTTTCGAACCGTTCTAATAATATCGTCATGTTTCTTTTAATAGCAAAAAATACGATATTAAAAAAATGAGATGTCCCTCATTACTCACTACACTACCCACCCCACATTCTTATACTCCCTCCGTCCCATTATTAATGTCCCACTTGTCTTTTTTTGTTGTCTCATTATTTATGTCACATACTAAATAAGGAAATAAATGAGTGGACCACAATCAATCTAAGCAAGTGGACTTCATCCCTTTATACTTTTACACCACAACTTTACACCTTTACCTCCACTATCTTAATTACCGTGCCCAATCTCAATGGGACATAAATAATGGGACGGAGGGAGTACATACTTTTTAGTTTACGTGCCAAAAATAAACTAGATGATATTAATGGGACGGAGGGAATATGTATTATGCATTAAAAAATAATACTAATATATACTCACTCCATCCCGCTATTACTGTCCCTTTTGATTTCGGCACGGAGATTAAGAAACTTTGTTTAAATGTATATTTTATGAATGTTAATTGTATTAAGAAATGAACACAATTTTTTAAGAGTGATTGGTGGAAGAAATGAAAATTTATCCAAAAATTTTGTAGGGCATAATTAAGGCAATTGATTTTTTTTTTTTTTTTTTTTATATTGTATTTTAAGAAATAATATTAAGTTTTTCAAAAAGTTAAAAATCATAAAATTATGAATATGAAGTGTAACAAAAATCGTGTGATAGACAAATTTTTAGGGAGAGATAATATGATAATGTGAGAATGAGTATTAAGTAGGAGGGTAGATAGATCCACTTCATTTTTTTTGTTTAAGAATAGTTTTTGTTTTTTTAGAAAATAACGGAAGAACCCGATTAAAAAAATAGAATAATAATACCGAAACGGGAGGCACTATTTAATACTTCATCTGTCCTCACTTAACTTGTCATATTTTTTAAAAGAAAAATAATTTCTAATCAATTCCTTTTTTTTTTTAGAACATACAATCAATCACTCTTCTTATAATAATGTTATATTACGCAAATACGTATAGGAGTTACGTTTACAGAAAAGAACCATTTCCTCATTCTACAAAGATCAAGAAAATCCATGGCTTCCAAAACGAAGCTCCTCTCTTTCCTCCTCCTCTTCTCTCTCCTAAGCCTCTGCACTTCATCCCCCTTCGACCCACCATCTCCGCCTCCGACTCCAACGGTCTACCGAAATCCTCCAGAAGTTCAGCCTCCCGAGCGGCCTCTTGCCGGACTCCGTCGTGAACTACACCCTCTCCGACGACGGCGATTTCGAGGTCTATCTGGCGAAGCCCTGCTACATACAGTTCGATTACTTGGTCTACTACGACGAGAAGATCACCGGGAAGCTGAGTATCGGCTCCATCACCAACTTGGAGGGGATTCAGGTGCAGAGATTCTACTTCTTCTGGTTTGACGTCGACGAGATTAGGGTTGACTTGCCGCCCGGCAGCAGTATCTACTTTACGGTGGGGATTATTAATAAGGAGCTTGATGTCGATCAGTTCTTGACTGTTCGTTCTTGCAAGGATGATAAGGCTTTGTCTCTGAGGCCGCTTGTTGAGGTACAAATCGGACAATCTTTGTGGGTTTCGTGTTTTCTTGATTGGATTGGGTTTCTTGATTTCTTGATCGTTTTCATTGGTCCCATTGTTGTGAATTGGATTTTCTTGTCTGATTTTGGAGGATTTTATCTCGTATTACATCTCGTTTTCAGAATCAGTAATGCACAAAATCTGTTTGTAGAAATGCACCATTGAACTTTTTTGGAGTTGGTGTTTCTTGAAAATAGTATTACTTCCCGTCCTATCTCAGTTGTCCACTTTCTTTTCGACGTGATTAATTAGGAGAGTTGATTTTATATACTCCCTACGTCTCATAAAAACTTTTCCTTTTTAGATTGTCCATAAAAACTGTCTTTTTCTAAAATAAATATCAAAAAATATGTGATCAAAATTAACAAACAAAAAGTCAAACAACATACATTACACAATACAAGTTTCTTATTCTCTGTTCCCATAGAAAGGAGATATTTTCTTTGGAGTACTAAAAGTGTAGGACTCATATAGTTAATTAATTATTTAGAATTGGTTTTTGTGGTAAAAATGTGTGACTCATATAATTATTTAATTGTTTAGAGTTGATTTGAGTTGGTAAAGCTGTAGGATCCATTTCCTTATTTAGAAAGTAGACAAGTGATATGGACAACTCGAATATACTCCCTCCATTTCTTGTTTTTCTTTTGGCACGGAATTAAGAAGAGTGTGGTTGTGTGTAGATGATGTTGATTGTGTGTAAAGAGGAGCCCCACAAAGAAAAAGTAGTAGGATCCATTTCCTTATTTAGAAAGTGGACAAGTGATATGGGACAACCCGAAAAATAATAATATTGAATAAGTATAGTGGAACAGAGGGAGTATTAATAAAATCGACCCTAATACGGGATTGAATATTAGATCAACTCTTGATCAACCAATTAAACAGAAGTGGGAACATCAACTACACTACGTGTTATCGATAAAGAAGTGCTATTCGGGAGCATTATGTTTTGAAAGTGTAAAGATTGTGGTTTTGAGAGTAGTTTTTACTTTAAATGTGATGTTTTGTTGGTAATGTAGTGCTCCCTTCGTCCCATTAATAATGTCCTATTTTTTCTGGGCACGGAGATTAAGAAAATGATTGTTTTGTTGTGTATATTGTTTTGACTTTTGGGTATTCTAATGGGACACACGAATAAGGAATACAGGATGTCACTGATCGGATGGTGGGGGAGTATGTAAAATGATTTGGATATTCGATATGTTGGAAGCTTTATTAGGGTTTTCCAATTAGAGATGGAGTTAGTTTCTGGCTCAACTTTGAAGAAGTTGCTTTATCCGTTATCCCGATTTGATTCGGAATCGTTCTTCCCCTCTCGATGTGATATGCTTTACTGTTATACTTGTTCTTCCTTTTTTTTTTTGTTGACGAGGAACCCGCAGCCGCTACCTTTGGTGCGCACAAGGTAAACCTCGCTCCTGTGCAATAGCCTGCAAACCACACAACCGGTTGCTTGCAGCTTCCAACTCCGGTTGATGATATCGTAGTCCTTGTAACCGAATAGCCTACGGATATCGAGCTCTGTAGTTTTAGAACATGTAGCTAAGCTCAAGCTTTCGCGTTTTCTGTACGATAACGAGCCCCTTATCGAATCCGAGCTCTTGAATGTGACATGGAATCCGAGCTCTTGAATGTGACCTTGTACTATTGGCTTGGTACATAGTTGTGCAGAATGGAGTGTTCTTCTTTGTTGTAGTTGGAGTTCAAAATTCTATGTTAACATGCTCAAAATCTTGAAGAAAGAAGCATGAAAACACTACAATAAATGTAATGATCCCAAAACAATGATCAATAGCATCTATTCAGCAGATGAAACTAACTACTCCCCTCCGTCTTATTCCATTAGTCCACTTTTCATTGTCTCACTCCACTAACCAAATTTTTTTTTTTTTAATTTAAAATATTACTAATATATTCTAATGGACCCATTATGCTGTTTTATACTGCTGAAAAGAAATAGACTAATGAAGTGGATGGAGGGAGTACAACTAGGGATGTAACGAGCCGAGCTTCATTCGAATAGCTCGGTCTCAAGTTCGATAAGGCTCACTCTACTTCGAAAGTCTCGAGCCTCATTTTATATTCATCAACTTTTTCAAGCTGAATTCGAGCTCGAGACTATTCGGCTCGAAAGTTCGCGAACTCGACTCAATTAAATTATCATATTATTTAATTATATATATTACATAAAATAATAATATTATTTTTTATTTGTAAATATATATATGTATTATTGTAATTATTTAAAAAATACAAAAATTATCGAAGTTTCAAGCTTAGCTCGAATGCTATAACTATTTATCGAATCGAGCTCGAGCCCATATTAAAATCTCAAACCAAGCTTGAGCCCATATTAAAAGCTCGTATCGAGCTCGAGCTCGAGCCTGAAACTAAAACAACTAATCGAGCCGAGCCTCTGCAAAGCTCGACACGGCTCGAGTGAATTACAGCCCCAAGTACAACTCTACAACTGTACATTAATATGAAAAATCCTTCCAAGAATTCAAGTGGATCTTCTTTCACCAAAATCTTAAGACCCCTATGATTCAGCCCAACTGCATCCAGCAACTTTCTTCACACCTTTAATTCTCATCTCACTTCTCACATTCTCCATACTATTCCAGTATCCAGCCCTAGAGGAAACAGAGGCAGCAAGGACATAATTAGATCCATTATCCGGCTCGAGTTTGATCAAAAGATCCATCAATCGTTCGTCCACAAGATACGCAGCAGAACCGTGTTGCTTACAAGCGCTCAAGTAACTCCGTAAGATGACAGCATTAGGCTCCATCGGCATGCTCATGATAGTCCGATAAGCTTCTCCGACCATCCCACATCGCCCAAACAAATCCACCATGCAACCAAAATGCTCAACGGTAGGCTTAATATTGTACACATTCACCATTTTATCAAAAAGCTCTCTCCCCTTGTCAAGAAGGCCTCTATGGCTGCAAGCAGAGAGTACGGTTGAAAACGACACACTGTCGGGTCTCAAGCCGGCTTCTTCCATCCTAGAGAACAAAGATAGCGCTTCTTCTCCGCAGCCATTGATTGCAAGAGATGAAATCATGACGGTCCAAGACTGCAGGTTTTTGTCGGTGATGGAGTTGAATATTTGGAGGGCTTCGTCTAGGTGGCCGGATTTTGCGTACAAACTCAGAAGGGCCGTTCCCAACCCGACGTGTAGTTCGATAGCGTTGACGATGATGTGTGAATGAATGGATCTTCCGAGGCGGATGTTGAGGAGGTTGGTACAAGCTGAGAGAAGACTAACAAATGTTATAGAGTTAGGCTTCTCATTTGATGTTGTCATTTCCTTGAACGCTCTCAAAGCCTCCAAATCAAAGTTACTGCAAAAAACTAGATCTGTATCAAATATTTCATCCGTCCCACTAGAAATGATACGTTTTCTAAAATGGCAAAAACTCTGTAGACTACATTTAACTACTAAAAAGTCAAAAAATTTACAACACATAACACCACTTTTTTAATTTCCGTGTCAAAAAAAAAAAAAAACATGTCGTTTCTAATTGGATGGAGGAACTACTATCTAAAAAACACAATAAAAAGTAAAATACATGTTTATAAAGGCATTAACCAAAAACTTGAAGGAAAAACGAATTCAGAGACTTCCAAGGTTACTGCAAGAAACTAGAACAATATCAAATACTCCCTCCGTCCACTAGAAATAACACGTTTTATTGGGACGTTCCATTACAAATGACATGTATCCTAAAATGGCAAAAATTGTGTGGACCGCATTTAACTACTAAAAAGTCAAAAAATCTACACCACATAACACCATGTTTTTAATTTCTTCGTCCAAATGAAACGTGTCGTTTCTAGTACTACATATAATTAACCAAAAACTTGAAGGAAAACCAAATTCAGAGGCTTCCTATTGCCATGGGACTGGTGATTAAGGAAAATTCAGAAAAGGTAGGATGAATTTCTCTTTACTTACCAATCAACATAAGCGGCAATCATGCAACTCCAAGTCACCACATTTCTCTCAGACATTTCGTCGAACACTTTCCTTGCAAACTCAATTGAGCCGCATACGCTGTACATCGTCAATAGGGAGTTCCTCACATGCGACTCGGAACCGAAACCCTCTTTAATAGCCAACGAGTGGACCGATCCACCGACTCCGAGCATCAAGCACCGCCCGCACGATTTGATAACGAAAGGATATGCGAATTGATCGGGTTTGGGCGCGCCAGGTGTACGGAGTAATTTCGCGAAGAGGCTCACGGCCTCTACCGGGGCGGAGCAGCTCTTGGAGTAGGCTCTGATGAGCATGTTCCACGCGTACGGCGGCGGCGGCGCAATTGGGGCGCGGTCGAAGAGTTGTCGCGCGTGGCGGAGGGAGGCGGAGGCGGCGGAGTCGATGAGCTGAGAGAAGAGGTATTCGTTGTGGTCGAGAGAGGTTTTGAGGAGTAAACAATGGAGGATTTGGAGGGTCTGCGTGGAGGTTTTTGAAAGATGGAGGAGTGTTTGAATCTGGCGGGAATACATCACCAGTTTCAGAATGAATACAACGGCAAAAGAGAAATATTTAAATACTACTTCCTCCATCCCAAATTTATACGGCTCTAAACTTATATACTTTTATTTTTAGTTTATTGATCTCCAATTTGTCCTTGTCT
Organism: Lavandula angustifolia; assembly: GCA_028984105.1. NCBI lineage: Eukaryota > Viridiplantae > Streptophyta > Magnoliopsida > Lamiales > Lamiaceae > Lavandula > Lavandula angustifolia. The sequence goes on from CM054802.1 coordinate 42,302,681, forward strand.
TGTCACTCTTTCCTAAAATAGTAAAAATTACTTTTAAAGTTTAAAATGAAGTGGGTCATCCAATTTTTTAAATTACCATTCTTATACCTTTTTCTTAAAAAATATTTTTAAAATCGATTATCTTTTCGAACTCAAAAAAATTATGATTTTTATCTTTTTGAAAACATTTGATTATTTCTTCAAATACAATATAAAAAAATTTTAAAAATTATAATCGATTTTTTTTATATCTAGAATATTTTGGATAATTCTCATTTTTTGAAAAACAAATTATTTTTTTTACGAAAAAGATTATAATTTAGAAAATATATTTAAAAAATTCATAAAATTCACTTTAAACTAAAATTTCTTAATCTGGTGTCGAAACTTTTATTCCGTAAAATTACCGGTGACGGAAGGAGTGATATATTAACAAATTTTTTATATTATATTAATTATTTTACTAACTTTGATAGGTCTAATTAATATCTTAATATTTTAAAAAAAAATTATCCCACTTTGATAATACTCCCTCCGTCCCAAATATATATATCTACTTTCCTTTTTCGTCTATTCTAAATTTATATGTTTATTAACAATTTTTTTTATCTAACTAAATCTTTCATCAACTTAATAAATCTAATTAAAATGATAATCTAAAAAAAGACTATTTTATCCAACTTTTATAATAACTAATACTATTAATTTTAATAGGTTCAATTAATAACTTAATAAAAAAAATATCCCACTTTTATAATAACAAATACAATTTTCATATCATTAATTTTTTTTCTTAATCTATGTGAAAAAATAAATGACCATATAATATAAAGACAGAGAGAGTAACAAATGACCAAAAAATAACACAAATACACATTTCCTTCTCAAATGTTGCCATTAATTGATGATAAATTAATGATTGTTACAACATGGAATCAAAGAAGTGCAGTTACAAATCGACAAAAGCAATAAGCTTTTGATCAAAATTAATGGTAGTCTTAATAACTACAACATCATTCAAGCAAACATAATCTACCAATCATACCATGTCAATAGTTGGTGAGGCAACATGTGACACCATGGGATAATCATCAGGCAAGGTGATTAATGGATCACTTTGTGGTAGTCCCCTCAACGCCAGAGCCAGAGAGAAACCCAGTGCTCGCGCTACCGGCACCGCGACCGCATTCCCCACTTGTATGTACCTAACGGACAAGCTTAACCCTCAAAATCTCGAAAAAAAAAGAACAACGCATTCCAACATAGTACCAGAGATAGTAAGAGAGGTATAGTATACCTCTCCTTTACCGGGCCAAGAAGTTTGTAGTAATCCGGAAAGCCTTGGAGTCGGGCGTTTTCACGGATCGAGAGAACCCTATCTTGTATAGGATGCAAGATTGCCTGTAAAGAGTTTCGAGTTATCATCACAGGATTACTAACAAAATTGTTACGGAGAGAGTAGGAAGGTAATTTTACTTGATTATGAGGCTCGGCTCGAGTAACAACAGTAGGAACTGTTTCGTCCCACCACAAACGCCCGAACGGCCTGCAAGAACGAAAAGATGAGTTTACGGATGCTAAGCTTATGTGAATCGTCGATCAAAATGGCTACCGTACTTGCTAGAGCTCCCCTTTACGAAAGTCATAGCATAGTCTGGGACCTACATATCAGAAAAGCAAGTGATGGATCTTACAAATAAAATATTTATAATAAATTATCATTTATAAAAACAAGACACATTCTATGAGACGATCCGAAAAGGAAAGCAAAACACATTCTATGAAACGGAAGGGAAATTTGGAAAAGCAAATCATACCAGAGGTTTCCCAGAAGAAACTGTTTTTCTTTCCACATCCGTATCCCACTCGACTTTATTGTCTGCGCGAACTTTAACACCAGGTAAATCTCGGAAGTTTCCGCCCTGCATGAGTATCACAGTTTCAGATATGAAAAACTATGCATTATTTGTTTGTACTCTCAGAGTAAATCTCTGCACTTCCATGGAAAAGCAATACCTTCTTCTTAGGTATTTGACAAACACGCTCATAATCGTCCTGGTTTAGACGAAGGGGACGATGGTCGTATAAGCAATGTTTTAACATTTCGGAGTTGTTCAAGCAGCCAGGCATTTCTGTACGGAAACATTTAGAGAAGTAGGAAAATGAGTTAGGTAAAATCTATGTTGCATCAACACTTCAAAAACATCAACGTATCGTATCGGACAAATTAGGTTTACATACACTTAACATCTAATTCTAATTTATTTTTAAATTAGGTTTACATAAATTAGGTTTAAATAAATTAGCGCCTATCGTGTTCTAAGTTTTTTTAAAAATATCATGTCTCGTGTCCTATGTCTGTGTCGAGTCGTGTCACGTATTCCGTATCCGTGCAATCTAGGGTAAAACATACAAAATCACACTAAAAAAAGATAAGAGCTTACCGTCTCTTCTTTGCCTTATGAAGGACTGAAACTCGGTTTGAGGTTCAGAGCCGTACGGCATTTCATCACGCTCCTCATCATTCTTAACCTAAACATGACATTCCAAGCCATAGTAATTAAATGGTGCATAAGTAAAAGAAACTAATATACACCCAAAAGTCTGCATACATGAGGGAGGTCGGATATGGCATCACCAAGAAAGAGTTCCTTCTTCAGATTCACTTCACGCCCTTCTTCATATGCGACCGCATTTGCCTGCAAGTAGTATTACGTTATAAAACCACACCTAAAAGCAGAGGCGTAGCCAGGTTTCGATCTAGGGGGTCCAACAAGTAATATTTGCTTGTGTAGATTACTAAGTGAATTCTCTTAGCCCAGTGGTAGAACTATTTCTCTTAAGTATGAATGGTTCTAGGTTCGAATCTTAATTTTAGCATATACTCCCTCCGTCCCACAATTCTTGCTTCAAAACTTTTCGATAATAATTTTTCAACACAAGGAACTAAAAAAATAGAGAAAACGATACTAAGAAGATTCAAACCCGAGCTAAATGGGAGACTAACAGAGTGTTTTACCGCTGAATCACTAAGAAGATTCAAACCCGAGCTAAATGGGAGACTAACAGAGTGTTTTACCACTGAATCACATAACTACTTGGTTAAAAATAAAGGATCTATATACCCACATACGAAATTCTAGGGGGGGGGCTAAGAGAAGAGTATCTTAGTAAGCCGTACCTCAAATTCAAGGGGAAAATTCCCTCTAACAACGACGTTATGTGTCGGCAATGGATATGGAGGTAACTTCTGCAGCAGAAAAGATGAGGCACGAACAAGACTTAGCAAAGATAGCTCAACGAAGTAGATGATCTGTAAAAGCTCTCGAGAACTAGATAGCTTAATCAAGTTAAAAGAAGCTACCTCCGTTGAAAGTGCACCCCACACGAAAACACGCATACGAAACTGAGGCAGACCGTATGCACCAGCTGCCATCAGCCCCATTCTAGTCTGATAACCCATTGCAACAAGGCGGCCCATTGCGTATCTACCAAGAAAGCCACCGGCAAACTTCACTAGGTCAACGACGTTCTCCATCAACACGTATTTCGGCTTGAGATGTGCCACAATGTCCATGAATACTACAAGTTGTTTGTTTTTTGAATCTTCAAGCGGCGCTTCCTTGTTTCTAAACCTATTGAAGCCACTTATTCCTTGACAAGGCGGTCCACCGCATATGACATCAACAGTTCCCTAAATGGCATGAAAACAACATCAATAACTTCAAAGCAAATCGAATTAAATTTAGTATTGAAGCTAAGCAGCAAGAAGCTTACAGGCAATGGTAAAATTCTTGACTTGTGGCCTCTTAACACAAATTCCTTCAACTTTTCAGGACAAGAACTGGCAAAAAGGCATTGTGTTCAGAAGTGCAAAACAATCTTACATGATATGTGAACCAAAATTAAAAAATCAGTCTATACCTTAGACTATCCCTAGGCTCCCAAGTATCATGGTCAGGGCCATAACCTTTCCATCGTATCTGATAATCAGAAATTGGAAGAGCAAAGAAAATAGATATTAAAACAGAACCCCATCTAGAGTTTGATATCAGTCAGTAATAGCCAATATAAGACACCATCTACATTCACATTAGTAAGGGGCTGGTTATTTAAAAGCAACTCCCTGCGTCCCACTATTAACGTACTCTATCCCTTTTTTAGTTGTTCCGCTATTAATGTCATGTACTCATGTTTCCTAAAATGGCAATAAATAACTCTTCATCCTAAAATGAAATGGTTCCTTCCTTACTCACTATCCACCCTACATTCTTAGACTCTTTCTCTCCAAACATCTACCTCTCACACGTTTCCGCTCGGCTCCGAACTCAAAAATTTATGATTTTTAACTTTTTGAAAAAAATAGATTTTTTCTCCCATTACAACATGAAAAAACCAAAAAAGAAAAAAAATCAATTGCCTCAACTATGCCTTTAAAAAATTTGGATGAATTCATATTCCTTGCCCCCAATCATTCATCGAAAATTGTGTCAATTTTTTAATACAATTAAAACTCAAAAAATATACATCTATAAAATAAAATAATCTCTATGCCGAAAAAAAAGGAAAAAAAAAGACGTTAATAGCGGGACGAAGGGAGTAAAACACAATAATTCATACTAATAACCTAAGACATGTTAATCTTAGTGCATTAGTCAACATTTCATTTCAACATCTTAAGTGAAAGCCTTTAGTTCATATATAACATGAAACAGATCAGTCCACAGAGCTTAATATATAGGATGTGATGGAGATCAAATGAGCACACCTAAAGCATTAAGAACTAGGAACATTCCACCACCGCTGGATCGAGCTTATGGACGATAGATCTAGATTTATTTCTCACTTGTTACTCCCACCACCATTGGATCGAGTGTATAGACAATATGTTTCTCACTTCTTAGTCTAAGGAGTGCTCTCCATGAAACCACTCCATATATATACATATAGAAATATACAGCGCCTAGAGCTAAATGATCAAATATGATAGCAGCACAAGTACCTTGAAATGTAGTTCAGGATTCCCTTTCCCATTGGGGTCACCATAGCAAATTTCTCTGATTTCTTCAACTTCATAAACTTCCGGATCATCTTCATCATCACATTCTTCATCATCATCAACTGCAACATCTTCCTCGACATGTTCACTTGATGTGCCGTTGTTTTCTATAAACAGAAGGGTAACACAGAGCTTCTCCCACTCCACAAGCAAGTGCAAGAAATCATCTGCCTTTTCATTTCTTACCTTTTACACCAAGATGAATAATATTAATAGATGAATGTTTGTCCAATATACCACTGTACTTTCTAGTGATAATTATCAATGTACAAACTAATGTCACCTGTGTTTCTGGATGGTTGAGTTTTAAACTTTCGCAAGCATATGGGTTTAGATCAACAGCCCATTTCTGTACATTGAATAGATAAGCATAAGCGGTGAAGAAAAGAACGGTGAAGAAATGTGCCAAATGAAGAAGCACGAAACTTACAGTAACAAGTTTAACACCACAACTAATAGCACCAAGACAAAGCCCGGTAGACATTGCACCACATCCAGAGTACATATCCAATAGGCTTCTCTCACCACATTGTTCCACAATATTATAATGCATGACACCATTAGCATCAGCATCACTAGAGATTGTAGAACCAGATTCACTACTATTTGTAGTGTTCTCTACAAATAAAGAGAGCATTCAGAGAAAGAAAGAAAAAGTCACAATCTACCTCGATATGCCATAATCTGAACCCATAGTCAAAATAAGGCTTGTATATATAAAAGGATTTAGCACAGGACATACCTGATGGCGCGCTTATAAAAGAAGTATAAGGAAGCAAATACATCTTGTCATAGTAATAGTCACATGTTGATGTGAGTGTTTCCTTTGCCTGATTTTCAACCTGTATAAATATAATAAAATCAAGTCCACTGGTGTTGGGACAAGAATAAGTTTTAATCGATTCACACATACCTTCAAAGGCAAATGCACAATTCTAAGCTTCTTTACAAGACAATCAAGTGGATTGTCATCCTTGACCTCAGATAAAAATACTTCTTTCTTATCACTAAGATAAGTGCAGGCTCCAATGACCTACCAAAAAGGACAAAAATTAAGCTAGAATAATTAACAAAGGAAACGACTGAAAAAATATATTCATCTATGACTCACCGTATCACTTGCTCTATAATACCATTGAGCTGTGAAATTTGGTGTCCCATCAATGGCTTGGAACATCTCAACAATCTTGCAAATGTAACTATCCTTCCCTTCGTCAGCCTAAACGAACGTAAAGTCCTTAGTGAGTTCAAACATAATGACATTAGCAATAACACTGATCCCCACAAAATACAGTATGAGGCCTGAAAATTTTTTAATAGATCATTAACAAAATAAACTTCTATCATATCATCCAATTTTAATTTTAAATTTTTTTTTTTAAGATTAAACGAGAAAGAGGACCCATTTAAATACACATCTTATCCAAAAAAAACAGACCCAAGATCATAATTCGAGGAAAAGAAAAGTAGAACAAGCACGATCAATATTTGACCTTAACATGAGCATCATCTTCCAGGTTGTAAACTTGGCCATCAACCTCCGCAATGAGAAAATGGCATTTGGCTTGGACAATTTCCTATAATGACAATATTGTAAGTTGTTATATGGCCCTCAAATTAAATGTTTGTAATGATTCTCTATTTTAGAAAATAAAATAAGAATTGTTGAAAGGCGAAAAAAAGAAAGTGGAACAAGAATTATAGGAGTAGGGAGTAGATCTTCACAAGAAGCAAAGCTGAAAGTGCATTAATACAAACGGAACCCTTTATTCCAGAAAACTGAAATTATACACATGAATTACGAAGACAGAATACAATTACCAAGGACCTAAACAATAAAGATCACCCACAAGAAAAAATAAAATTATGTTTTAAATAAAATTAAAATTTTATCAACAAATGATTTATCTTGTTTTATAAATGAAGCGTCGGGCACTTTGGTTTTTGAGTTCAGTGAGAAAAAATGAGGAATCATACTCTAATTACTTGCTCCTACATAAAGGAAAAATAACATTATAAACTTGAGGGAGTCTCCTGTGTGACGACCACATGTGAGGACTGTTAATCCAAATTATTAGTGGATGACAAGAAAATTAAAGCGAGGATGAGGAGAGAAAAGAAAACGAGGATTCAAGAAATATAAGGGAGATTGCATGTGGGATTGACCCCACCAAAGTTTATACATACAAACGTTAGGTCAAAACTCAAAATAATTCATACTCCTTTTGTCCCATAGTTCTTGTACCGCTTTCTTTTTTGATTGTTCAATAAACCTTGTCTCATTTTTAAAATATCAAGATCTTGTGGCTAGGATTTATATATAATTGAGAGACACAACTTTATATATATCTAACAATTCTTCTTAATAACTGTTCTAAAAAGAAATAAGACAAATTTATGGAACGGAGGAAGTATATATTTTAATGTATATGTCAAACTTCGTTTAAAGAAATCAAGAGGACTCCATTACTTGATTAAAATACTCCTTAAGTCCCTTCTTTAATTGTGTTCCTTTTGAGCATGAAAAAAGTTGTTAGTTGTATATAAAGTAGTGAAATTTACTAAATTATATTTGATAATTATTTTAAGTAAAAAAGATAAGTAGAAAATTTCAATGGAACCAAAAAAGGAAATAGGACAATTTGAGTGAGATGGACGAAAATTAATTTATAGAAGATTGTTTAGTGATACATCCATATAGGAAAGCAAGACAAATATAGTGATAACTTCCACCACATCGTGGTGACAATCTAACACTAGTTATATCCCTGTCCCCAATCTAAATATAAGTGACTAAGCCCTAGGTCAAGGGACTCAACATCATTATTCATGAACAAGTTAGAGTTTGGTTTTCTTTTTGCACTATTAAATCAACTACAACTATCATAAATTGGATACAGAAAAAGCCATTATGTTTTGCACGTATGGGGACATCGCTTAAATAGTCCATCTCTAGTAAAAACTATCCATCCATTCCATTGAGCTTATTTCACTTTTTTTCAGCACGTATATTAAAGAAAGTTGTTAGTTGTGATTAAATCAGTAAGTCACTCAAAAAGAGAGTTATTCCTTGCGACACCCAAAAAATAAAGTGAGACAAGATGAGTGAGACGGAGTATAATTTATCAGGTAACTACAAGCAGATTAAATTCATGCTTCTTTAAGATGATTACTATGTTTACTAATGATGCAAAATTTAGTCTTTAATTATCTAAAGAGTCAATATTTGGACCGTTTCTCCCAACAATCTTGATATTTCCATTTGTAACTCCCTAAACACATCGCATGATCTGTAACTAGTAAACTGACATTTTTTGATCTACTTCTCCAATTGGTTCTTGAAATCTCATAAATATAGAAATAAAAATGAGTATTTGATTCCATTCTAATCTCTACAATTTCACTGAAGAACCACCAAACTACCATAATAAACAAACAAAATACATCCATTCATCGCAAACTTAAAATGCGATACCAATCATAAACATATAAAACATTTAGCAGCATATATTTAAAAAAAATGATTAAAAAAAAAAGGCAGCAACATACCGTCCTACTTTTCTGGTATCGATGGGGCCACCGGTTCTGAGCTTCCTCATGAGGAACCGGTTCACCCAGAAATCGAACTGCATCTTCCTCTTCGCTCCCGCCGTCTATCTTGATTCGGATGTTCGGCTTCTCATCAAAATCCGAGGTCGATTCGCGCGAATCTCGTTTCTTAGACGGCTGACTCTCTTCCGCCGCAGCCTCGGCCGTGGTAGGATCCATCTTTGCCGTGACGGACTTCCTCTTCGCCATTAAAGCAAGCTAAGCACAATGTAGCTGTGTATAAATATCGCGATTCGCGCGCTATACGGAGACGAAACCTAAATTATTGCTGCTGCGGTAGGGGGTTGGGGTTGGGGTTGGGGTTGGGATGGTTTTTGTAAGGATCTGAAAATTTTGAAGAAAGCGGAAGGGCGGGAGTGGAATTTTGGGAGTGGGAAAATTGGATTGAATAGTGAGGCGTGGAATCCGGGTTGTGTACGTTGGGGCCATCCTATATTATTAAAGGAAAAGTATTCGAATTATGGAATAAATATTTATTAAATGTTTAGATCTTAATATTTTAAAATTGTAAATACATTTTTTATTCTTCTAACCTGAAATTGAAAATATATCTTTTATAGTTTCGAAAATTATGATGTTGTTTTAAGTATCAAAAGCATACCAATTGATATTTAAAAGAAACTGATTAATTAAGTTCCGTAAATGCTTAATTTTATAGAAACTAATGCATAAAATAAATTTTACAAATATTAAAAAACTATTTATACAGCCAAAAAATAAATAAATGCTTAAAATAAACTCTTACAAAACACACTTATAATATATTATTGAAATCGGAAAAAATATTAATATAAATAATTCTTAAATAAAGGTTTATATATGAAGATATAATTTTACAAGGTAATATACATTATACATAGGGTTGTAAAATGAATCAAATAATTTTGCTCGATTCGGTATTCGTATTCGATATTTGATTTTTTTATTCGAAATTTTGATATTCGAGTTTGAATATGTATATTCGATTCGATTTGATTAGTATTCAAATACGAATATGAAATTATGATATCCGATTCGATATTCGCAAATATTCGATTAATTTTTTTAGCATATTTAATAAATAAATATAGTAATGAAATCCATTAATAATTTAGTCCATAAATACTATATAATGATCATAATCAATTAACTAAGGAAATATTAAAATATACATTATATAATAATAAATATTTTAAAAGTGACGCTATTACTAAGGAAATATTATATAGTAATGAAATTCATTAATAATTTAGTCCATAAATACTATATAATGATCATAATTCATAATCAATTAACTAAGGAAATATTAAAATATACATTATATAATAATATTTAAAAGTGACGCTATCACTAAGGAAATATTAAAATATACTCCCTCCGTCCCGTTATTTGTGGCTCAATTGATTTCGGCACGGGAATTAAGAGAGTATATGATAAAGTATGAGAGAGCGGTAGATGATAAAGTATGAGAGAGAAGATGAGTAAGATAATGAGAGGGTATGAGAGAAATGATGATAAAGTAGGAGAGAAAATGTAATAAAGTAGGAGAGAGAAGATGATAGAATAGAAGATATGATAATAATTTTTTACCAAATTAGGAAAGTGGCCACAAATAACGGAACACCCCTTTCGAGAAAGTGAGCCACAAATAGCGGGACGGAAGGAGTACATTATATAATATTAAGTCTTCTAAAATTGACGCTATTACTTTGAATATATTTCAAGTTTTCAACCTAGAAACAAACTTCTCTCAGGCTTCATCTACGTGAAAGACGCTTTGCCTGACGACTTTTTTTTTATATATTGTTGAAGTTTCAACCAAATCACAATCAGGTAATTCTATAATTCTAAAGTTATGTATGTAATAATCATTTTAGAAATTAGTTTGATTTTCTTAGGATTTATTTTTGAAAACCTTGTCTAGTGTTTTGATCGATTGAGAAGAAAATATGCGTAATAAAACTGGAGTTTCATGACCGAATGAATATAAAAGTTTTGATAATCCATGGAATTTCCTTTTTTGACGTAGACTTAAATCACATTAATTAGTATTTGACTACCTTCATACAAAATAGGCATAACCCTATTAAGTATTAAGTAGTGATCGTTTCATCAATTTCTTTTATTCTTTCTTAAAATGAAATTTATTAAATATATGTTTGCATTCTCGAATTCAATAAGTATGGATGCCTCAAATTCAATAGAGCAAATATCTCAAGAAGAGATTAGATTGGAAGAAAGTGAGGTAAATATTATACACTACATCTATATTATTCTATTGTATATTATTTTGGAATAATGTTTGAGATCTAATAATACTTGTAACGAAAGGTGGAGATCTAATAATGTTTGAGATCTAATAATAATTGTAACGAAATGTTTGAGGTCTTTTATGAAGCTACACATGTGATTTCAGGAGTCAATTATCCTACTTCTAATGTCTACCTTGCTGTTATTTGGAGAGTCAAGCATATATTAAATGAAAAAGGAAATCATGCTGATGAGTTCATTAGAGTGATGATCAAGAAGATGAAGCAAAAATTTGACAAATATTAGGGAAGCTGCAATCTTTTGATGGCTATAGGAGCAATACTTGATCCTAGGTTCAAAATGAGGTTGGGTGATTTTGCTTTCAATAAAATATACAATGAGATTGATGCACGAACAAATGTGATGAAGGTTCGAGATGCATTATACAATTTGTGCTTTGACTATGTTGAAGGTGATCATGCAAGGTCTCGAAAGAATACCACTTCAGAAAGAAGCTCTTCTACATGTTCAAATTCCACATTGAAAGGAAAATTAGTGTCTTATGGTTTGTCTATGTTTGATGAGTATTTAAGCACTGTCGAGGATCGTGACATTCTTTTGAAATCAGAGTTGGACATTTACTTGGAGGAGGGTGTGTATAGATGTCAAGATGGGGATGCAAATTTTGATGCTTTAGCTTGGTGGAAATCTCAAGAATTGAAGTTCAAAATCTTATTAAAGTTAGCTTGTGGTGTCTTAGCTATTCCAGTTAGTACAGTGGCATCAGAGGCCACACTCATTGCAGGAACTCGAGTGTTAGATCCTTATCGTTCAAGATTATCTGCTGATATGGTTCAAATTTTGATTTGTGGAGCAGATTGGGTTCGCCAACTTCATGGAATTAAGAAGGCCATTATGACACATGTGAGTCATATTTCTAATTCATTACACGTTTCATAAACAAAATATATCTTTAATTCATTCTATTTATTTAGGAGCAAGAGGAACCGATTGATGTTATGCTGCAAACAAGTTGATTTGCAAACTTGGTGGAAGATTCAAGATTGGTGCTTATTCAATTTAATAATCTTTTTTTTTTTACGTATTTGATATTGATAATTATTGTTTTTTATGTTTTTAAAAATACTATTTTATAGGTTTTGAATATGATTTATGTTGAGTATTGCTAATTAATATTATTTAGAATCTATTTTATTACGAAAGTCATAAATTGAATTGAATATTTAACGTTAACTATCGAAAATGAATCGAATATTTGTTTGAGATAGTCAAATACTATAAAATACTAATAAAAAATGAATATCCGATTCGATTCGAATAATATAAACGAATCGAATACGAATCGAATTTAATATTCGAATAATAAACAAATAGGAATATGAATACTCAAATAACAAAGCAAATAAAAATCAAATACAGTGATATTCGACTCGATTCGGTTCGTTTACAACCCTAATTATACATAACATTTCAAAATATGTCCCTTCCATATAAAGCACCTTTAAAAAAATCAAATATTTCTATATATGATTAATATTTTAAATACATACATGAATTAATATTCCAAATCTCACCTATACACAGCGTACATGCATTAATAATTAATTCTACATACTTCCTTCGTCCCGCTATTTGTGGTCACGTTCTTTTCGACACGGGAATTAAGAGAGTAAATGATAAAGTATGAGAGAGAAGATGAGTAAAATAATGAGAAAGTACGAGATAAAGGATGATAAAGTAGGAGAGAGAATGCAATAAAGTAGGAGAAAGAAAATGATATAGTAAAAGATATGATAATAATTTTTTACCAAATTAAGAAAGTGACCACAAATAACGGAATACCCTTTTCAAGAAAGTGAGCCACAAATAACGGGACAGAATGAGTACTTTTTAAGTCGAAATTTTAAAATTCAAAAATTATAATTTGTCTGTGTAAATTTCTATTTTAAAAATATTCCCAAAATAATATTTTTCAGTTCCAACGTCTGCAAATTGAGAACAAAAACAACTGTACTTCTTTACCCCGATCAAAATAGAAGAAGATTGATGCCTCAACAAGAATTTACCAAAGATATCGAGGTTAATTTAGTCTTTTGAGATTAAACAAGGATTAGCCCACATCATTCTGTAGTTTCATGTACATAAACTCTAACACCAATCACAAAAACTCTTCTTCTACGCTTCTTCTTTCCATATCCTCCCCGCCACCTTCAGCTTCAGCTCCTGCCGGCTACCGCCGGAGAAGAACAGCGCCATGCTCCGCTGAATGATCAGCCCGTCCATGCTGTCGCGCACCTTCGTGTGGCTGTCCCGGATGCTCCTCGGGACTCCCTGCCACGTCATCTTCCGGCCGTTGCCACCGACTTCCAAGGTGTAGCTGAACCTCCGGGCGTCGTGATCGTCGCCCATGAAACGGATGAACGCCATATACACGGGCGCCATTCCTAGATGGAAGGCCTCGAAGTGCAAGCAGAACTGGTAGCCGTAGCAGTTGAAAACCTACACGAAACAAGGGCGGATCCAGAATTGGACGGAATAGTAATTTTTCAAAAAATTTACAATAAATCTGAGAAAAATTTGGGATTCTGCATAATTTGGATTGAGGCATCGGCCCTCTCCCGTATCCACCCTCAGACAAGATTTTGAATTGTTGGGGGCAACTGGTGCGCGTAGAGTAACCCACACCCCCAAATCAAAAATTATTATTTCGTCATCCCGAAATTGAAATTTGCACCCCACAAAAATTATAAATTATAAATTTCGCCCCGAAAAATAAATCGTTCGTGGATGGAAAGGGAGAGAGAGGAAAAAAAATGCTTACAGTGAGCATCCACGTGGCGTTTTCGACGTCTTGGGGGTTGGATTTGACGTATCTGTGGTTGAAAGTACACCCGTCGTGCATATCGACATTGTGATCTTGCTTGAGATGGTTTACGAGGAAGAGAATACTGCCACTGGACGGGCAGTCCGCTCCGGCATAGGGGCACTTGTAGGGGCGAAATCTGCAATTTTGTTCGTGCCTCGATCTGCCATGGTAGGGGAATATATCTTGACATCCATGAATCTGGTACTTGCATGGCAGCTCGAGCGATTCTGCAACTCGTTCCAAAGCTAAGCACCGGATGTTCCCGAGCTCATGCCGACATATTGGGCAACACCTCACCTTTGACTGGCATTTTGAGCACAAAGTATGGCCATTTGGACACTGCAACAGAAAACCTAATTATTATGTTCGAAAAACTAAAATAGCATATACTCCCTCCATTCCACTCCATTAGTCCACTTTCCCTTTTTAACTTAAAATAATACTCTAATATATTCTAGTGGACCCTACTACTTTATACTACTTTACGCACAACAAACAACTTTCTTAATCTCTGCGTTCAAAAGAAAGTGGACTATCGGAGTTGGACGGAGGGAGTACTAAACAAGACTCTTAGAAGAAATGAGGTTATTACATGTTAATACCCGCAAAAACGATCACCAAGGCAAACAATGATATTCAAACGGAGAACAACTCCGTTGTGTGAGTTGAAATGCATTTGCAGCCAGAAAAGTTACTACCTCCGTCCCACTATTATTGGTCACCTTTCCCGATTGGGACGTCCCACTAATAATAGCCACTTTCCAAGTTTGGTTGATTAATTATCATCTCCTACTTTATCATCTTCTCTCCTACTTTATCGTCTACTCTCACTCATTTCTCTCTCCTACTTTATCATCTACCCCCTCTCATACTTTATCATCTACCATCTAAATTTCGGTGCCGAAAACAACTGAATCAGAAATAGTGGGACGGAGGTAGTAAAAAATAAAGAGGCCGCGTACTGAAAATGTGGCCATGTATGGCAAAGTATATGTCACAAACTTCACATTTTGTCGGTACATGCTACATCTCCAATTACGTACCAACTTTCGACATATAAAATCGGAAACTCAAATAAAGACGATTCACAAAATCAACATTTCAACCAGCCCAAAAGGGTATCATTCTGGCACGTTATAACACTACTCAACGGATGTAGAAACGCGCGGAAGCTTAATATGAAATCACGTTAACTGCCAGATACCCAAGCATCGAAAAAAGACAAGACATGTAAACTACACATCAAGAATCCGAAAACTTTACCTGGTGAATTGGGGGGTACATTACGTTCATACAAATGGGGCATTCAAGAAGCTCGTGCACGGCAGTATTTGATGCTATGCCACGTTTTACACCATTAAAAGGCACGATCTTCCTATGAGGAGAGGCGCCGCTGGATCCAATGCTCTCAGGGGCAACATCGATAGAACTGCAGCCCTCGATTACCCCCTCATAGCTGCTACTTCCACTTCCAGGAATCATGGTTTTTCGCATCGCAAAATGCTGTTTACAGGTTTCCTGTCGTCGGATCCAATAAGAGGAATTCGATTGAGTAAGAATTTCATACAATGCATAGCAAACAAACTGAGTTGGAATAAAACATACGTATAAAGGAATAACACTAACACTGAATACACTAATTACGAGCCGAATACAATATGAACGTCGGCACTTTGATATCAGTTAAGAGAAACGCTGCATTGCAGCCAAATAGGCATACTAAAATTAGTCCAGAAATTATCTTCCACCTGAATGGGAGCAAAAAAGGAAGAAGCTAACAATTTATCTGATCTAAAGGACGAAAAACATTGCTTATCTTTATCTTGGTAAATTCAATTTCAAGTGACGGACTGAATCGACGGAACCTTTCAAGCAAAATAAGTGGAACTGTACTTATCATGGTGTATGATGAAATCTAAGGTATGAAAAGTAATAACTAGGTTCTGAAACGTCACAAGAAGTCGAGAACAATTATCAAAATGTAAATATCGAACCCATTGTACTTGAATCTTATGATTCTCTAAAAAGGCATTAAGCCCCCCAAGCAAAACCTAGTGTCTGAAATACTGAGATTGAAGGAATAATTTTCCTAAGATCAAATGTATAACAATATATACTCCCTTCCCCACATTTGCGGAAAATTCGTAATTGCTAAAACGATGAATTAACAAGAGAAATGTTATTCATTAACAAGAAACTGGTTTCTGCCTTTCCAGGTCATGACATAAAGCAAATATCACATTTTCAGGTAAGAAATCAACACGAAAGATACGTCGAGAATCGTTTCAAGAACATCAAATAGAATCTTTCAAACAATCAACTACATTCAAACAAGAATATTGCCAGAAAAGGAAAACAAATGAAATTAATGATTCCACAAATATACACACTGATGAGTGATGCCCAACTCAAGGCCTTCTCAAACCCTTTCCCAAATTAAAAATCAGATTAAGAACAAAAAAATAAAAAAATTGCATCACCAAAAATCCCATGTCCTAAAAAATCTAAAATTTCTAATTTTCACAACAATTTAAACCTACAATTACCAAAAAATAATGGAAATCCCTAGAACAGACAAGTAACCTGAAGATCTTCCCAAACAATCATTTCATTCTATCCCTCACTCTTTACCAGCAAGCATCGGTCTCTAACACAAGCGCAAAATTCAAATTCAACTTTCTCGCTCTTCCTCCAACAACTCAAATAAACCCCAAAACAAAGTAAAGAATCATATTCCTTTTCCCCTCTTTCACAAATTAAAACCCCAAAACAAAAAAACCCAGAAAAAAGACGGCAACTATACAAATCAAGAACCTCTAGAAAGTACAGAAGAGGATCGATTGGACTAACCCATAAAAGCAAAACACCCAAGAAGAGATTTTGCAGCGACGATTCAACTTGAAATCGCAATCAAGCCATGTTGAAGTAGTCAATAATTGGACTCATTACTTCCAACGGTAGAAAGCAGGGAGGGAGGGCAGTTTTTGGTGCCGAGGTGGAGCTCAATCCTTGAAACCCGTTTTTGCAGCCTCTGTTTGCGTAGTAAAAAATTAAAAAATTAATGTTTGCAAATTTTATACTATAATAATTTTTGTTTAATTTAAAATTAAAAAAATGTCATATTATAGCTTCTTCGAAATTATAAATGAGAAAAATTGGTTAAAATCAATTTAATCAATTTTAACTTAATTAATTAATTTAAATATAGATAATTTTGAAGAATTTTAACGATTTCAAACACTCAAAATCAATTTTTCTTTAAATTGAGTTATAAATTAAATAATTTAAGTCGGTCTAACTTAAGTTTTAAATTATAACAATTTATCTTAAATTATTTATAAAAGTTTAAAATGTTGATCAAATTGATTTTTAATTTTAGTTTTTTTAAGAGATTATAATTTAGTTAAATAGGTATTTTTGTCGGTCAATAATTTTTTTTAAAATATTAAAAATATGATAAGGAAGTTTGGAAATATATTTATTTTATATGATCAATTCTATCAATATTTATCCCAATTTTTTTTATTTGGAGCCAATTTAATCAAATTTCAATTTGTTTAGGACTTAATTAGGCTAACTTATATTTTTAGAATCAATTTAATCAAGAAATTAAAATGAGGATCAATTTAGTCAAAATTCAAACTTTCACGAATCATTAGGCTAGTTTGCTTTAGGATTATTTCAAAATTCAAACTTTCACGAATCATTTAGGCTAAATTATTTTATATTCGATCAGAAAGAAAATTTCTGATAAATCCCAAATGATGAATTCGGTGAGGGGATACAGATAAGCAACTTTTTAGGATTATTTTAATAAAGGATTTGGATTGTGATTTTTGGTTGGTGGTGTGTTTGATGACAAGTGTTTGGATATCACAAACAAATTTAAACGTTGATTGACAATCCCTTTTGAATATTTGAGTGAAAAAGACAATGGAGGGGCTTAATCAATAGATACATAATACATTCTGCTTCATATTGTTCAGCTAAACATTCATACAATTTCCTGCTGCTATGAATCTCTCTCTATTTCTTTTGTTCTTCAGATACAAAGTATGCTAATCTAAGTTCAAGATTACAGTTTTTCAAATGTTGTTCTAGTGAGGGAAAAAATCAATTTTGATCCATTACTTTGGCACTTGTCCACTTTTAGTCGTCATGTTGGTCATGATTAATTTTAGTCAGTTAGACGTTAAATAATCTGATTTTGATCCGTTTTATAAAGTTGTCCAAGTCATTTTTTAATTTTCACAAACATGAGAAACTTTTTTTAATTCGTGAGAGTTTATTTATTTTTCTAATTTTGCAGTTTCCTCTTGTTTCAAGAAGTGGGAGAATCCGGAAGATGGTTGCAGAGCAAAGGGACTCTAAAACCTCCACGATCAACCTCGGCGGCCTACCGGGAAGCGCAGAAGCCTTCCAACTTGCCGCGCAGTTCTGCTACGGAGTCAATTTCGAGATCACAGCAGCAAACGTTGCCGACCCGACCTCTACTGCATCTCCCACTACCTCGAAATGACGGAGGAGTACTCGAAGAGCAACCTCATCGCCCGAGCCGAAGAGTATCTCGAGACCATCGCGTGCAAGAATCTCGAAATGTGCGTCGAAGTCCTCCGATAATGTGAGAGCCTCCTTCCCTTTGGCGGACGAGTTGAGGACTGTACCACGCTGCATTGATGCTATAGTGTCGAAAGCGTGTATGGAGCAGATCGCGTCGAGTTTTTCACGTCTGGAGTACAGCAGTTCGGGTCGACTCCACATGAGCAAGCAGAGCAAGACTGGGGATGCTGAGTGGTGGACCGAAGATCTATCGGTCCTTCGTATCGATATGTATCGAAGAGTCATAGCGGGGATGAAGTGCAGAGGCGTAAGGCCGGAGAGTATCGGGATCGCCCTCGTTAGCTACGCGCAGAAGGAGCTAATCAAGAAAACAAGAACCGCAACTCCAAAGGTTGATTCTCCATCTGAGCATGAAAGAATAGTTGTTGAGACAATCATCAGCCTTCTCCCAGTTGAGAAGTTTGCACTCCCTCTAACCTTCCTTTTCGGGCTGCTACGGAGAGGTATGATGCTCGACTGCACGGTCTCTTGTAGGCTCGACCTAGAGAGGCGGATCGGGTCCCAGTTAGACATAGCAACCCTTGATGATCTTCTCATCCCATCATTCAGAAAGGCTGGTGACACTCTGTTTGACTTGACACTGTGCATAGAATCTTGATCAATTTCTCACAGCAGGATGATAATGAGGAGGATTTAGACGACGGCTCGATTTTTGAGTCCGATTGCCCTGCAGCTTCCCCTTCTCAATCAGCAGTGTTTAAAGTCTCCAAATTGGTGGATAATTACCTTGCTGAGATTGCTCCTGATGCAAATCTGAAGCTCAACAAGTTCGTAGCTGTGGCGGAGAGTTTACCGGCTCATGCTCGTACGGTCCATGATGGATTGTATCGAGCAATCGATGTTCACCTCAAAGTAGTATTCATCAAGAAGTGTAACTTTTCTTGATTTCTTTACAAATAGGCTCATCAAGGGTTAGTAGATCAAGAGAAAAAGAAGCTATGCAGATTGATAGACTTTCAGAAGCTATCGGAGGAGGCCGGCTCACACGCTGCACAGAACGAACGACTCCCTCTCCAGTCGATAGTCCAGGTGCTGTACTACGAGCAGCTGAGGCTTCGTAACGCCTTGTTCTGCTCGTATGCAGAGGATGACCCGAAGCCTACGCACCAGTCATGGCGGATCAGCAGTAGGGCTTCGAGTGCTGCAGTTTCACCACGCGATAACTACGCCTCTCTGAGGCGGGAGAATCGGGAACTGAAGCTTGAACTGGCCAGGCTGAGGATGAGGCTGAATGATTTGGAGAAGGAGCATGTCTGTACGAAGAGGAATATGGAGAAGCATAGTTCGACGAAATTCGTGATTTCGTTCTCTAAGACTATGCAGAGACATTTTAGAGGATCCACTTCTCCCCCTAAACAGTCTCATAGGACAGAGCCTAAGCTAACAGAAAGAAGATGAAGAAGGCAAACTTTATAGCTATGAATC
Source organism: Lavandula angustifolia (assembly GCA_028984105.1). Taxonomy (NCBI): domain Eukaryota; kingdom Viridiplantae; phylum Streptophyta; class Magnoliopsida; order Lamiales; family Lamiaceae; genus Lavandula; species Lavandula angustifolia. Next base: position 42,322,489 of record CM054802.1, read on the forward strand.
ATGATGTTAAAGATTGATAAAATGGTGAAATGAAATATTATTTCAACAACTTCCAATCATCCTTCTCTCAAGACTTAAGAGGGGCAAATGAAAGATACAGATAGATAAACATGGTAAATAAACAGCCTCAAGAAACTTACTAGAGATGATTCTTGAACTTTAGGCCTCGGATTTGGTGTAGAAACGGAGGCCAACTGCGGCGGCCAAGACGATCAAGGGGACCAAGAACTGCAGAAGCTTGACAACGAACTCCGAGGTTTTGTCCTGGTTGTAGTGGGGCTGCTTTGGAGGGGTGTACTTCTTTGAGGAGGGGATGGTGGAGGCGTCGATCTCACCAACGTAGAACTCGTCCATCATCTTCTTGGCGTCGGAGCTGTGGCCGACGTCCTCAAAGTCGTCGGTTGCATCCTTCCCTGCAGCCATGGTGGTGTTCATTAGAGGGGGGGGGGGAAGCTAACAACTACACCTCTCGTGTAGGAAAGCCATGAATTACCGGTCGAAGATAGGAGGACGTCGTCGCCGCCGGGGTGATCTTCCAAGAATTTGGTGACGTCGTAGACCTGTTCAAGATGATGGAGAAGACTAGTATGAAGCAAACAAGATTCATCTAAAAAGATTGAAGGTGAAGAAGTGATGAGAGATTCTCATGACTATCCATCAACTGGATATGCTTCCATACACACGCAACATAGAAGATGGATGTCGTAATATACACTTGTAGCCCAAATGCTTATAAAAAAACACAATTTTAGCCATTTTTTATATCTATATACAATAATAGCCAAATAAGCTTACTTTTGTTGCAAAAATGGTCAAAGAAAATTGATAGAGGGTTGAGACTGAGAGGGGTCGATGGAAGTAATGAAAGGCCGAATGGGGGCTGAAGGGAGGAATAAAAGGCCGAATTCCAAAAACAATTAAATTGTGTCAATTATTGGAGGGCCGAACTCCATCGACCTTCAGCACTGTCATCGGCCCATCACTGTCATTTAAGGAGACGTGATTTCTGACTAAAAAGGAATTAAATGGGTGTTTTTTATAAGGATTTGGCTACATTTGTTTTTTATAGTGACTTTGGCTATTTGTGTTTTTTTATAATGACTTGGGCTATAGTAGCAAATGCCCCGAGCTAGATTATATATCAAGAGAATCTAAAACACTCAAACATCTACCCCTCTCTCTCTCTCTCACACACACACACACAAATTGTCCATAGATTTCATTCACGCAGGGATCACTCACAGACCAAATCGGAGAGTGAAAAGCTATACAAGAAAACAAATCCTAAATCCAACTAAGTTCAAAACTTAGTCAAGAAACGTCAAAGATTCAATCTTTGACAAATCCAGACATCCTACACACAGAACTGAGTCGACCCACTACACTATATCGTAAAGGGGTTCTTCACAACTCTCTCTCTCTCTCTCTCTCTCTCTCTGATGAGAGAGAGAGAGCTCCTAGGAATTCATTATGCAGGGATCAGACTCAGACCAAATCCAAGAGCGAAACAGCTATAAAAGAAAAAACAAATCCCAAAATCCAACTAAGCTAAAAAGCCCCTGATCAAGAAACTGTCAAAAATTAAATCTTTGATAAATCCAGATATCACACCCACATAACAAAGTCGACCCAGTAAACTATACTGAAAAGGGTTCATTACAAACATCGTTAAAAACTTCAAAAAGTAGTACCTTTCCACCAATGATGAGCCAGCAATCCTTGCTGGTGTTGTGCTCAGAAACCTCAGCAAGAGCAAACACCTTAGCCATTGAAAAAGAGGCTGACTCAAAAATGCAAAAACAACAATCAAATGGAAGAAGCTCTCTCTCTCTCTCTCTCTCTCTCTCTCTTTCTCTTCTTGAAGTGGGTGGGAGGGAGAGGATGGGTAGGTGGGGGGTGGGGGTCCGGTGTAGGTAGATTTTAAGATCGTAGGTGGGGTTGGTGAGATGGGTCAGACTCAACCAATCAGTATTTCAACCCAGCAAGAAACTAGAACGAAATTGTGGTCCGTAGATTCCACAACACCCTTTACAAATCAAGATTTTGATTTACGATTTTCTGATTTTTTGTCAATTTTTTTTTTTTATTCATGGAACCCGCAGCCGCTATTTTCGGTCGGTGCGCACTCCTTGTGCAGTAGCCTGCAAACCACACAGGAGGATTCAACCACCCTTAATGTGACAGGGTGACAAGCAACACCTAACGGTCTTGGTGGGAATTGAACCCAGGACCTATCGGTCCCGGGCCATCCCATAGGGACAACTATTTTTTTTTTATTATTCCTTATACTAGGTGACAAATCAATATTTTTCTCTACTAAGTTTGAATTCTTTTACCGCATGGCGTGTACACATGCATGTGTGTTCATAATAGGAATAATCAAGATTTTTAAAATATAATAGAAAATAGTATTTATAATGCACGATAAACCTCTCTCGATCTCGAAGTTCTTGATCAAGATTTCTCACCTAGCCATAAGCCGATAACAGAAATGTGGTAATTTTTAGATGGAGATAACAAAAGCTACAAATTTGATTGTGCAATAAAAAAAAAGCTTAATATTTGAAGTTGAGTAGGCATGAGAGCCAGTAGAAGGCTTTAAGGAGAAGATGAGGCAGCCTGAGATAAGTGATGATTATGGCAGAATTATGGCATTAATTGTGGGATGCCAAAAAGGTTAATTTTCCTTGATCAACAAGACTCACTTTAATTATAGCACAGACTTTTTTTTTCTTAATCTTATTTTTGTGGATTCATATTAAAGCATCCTAAGCATAAAACATTTGAATTTTCTTGGTTTCCATCTTATATGGTATCATTCTCCAAAACATGCCTTTACACCAAACGTCAAAAACAAGTACGTAAAGTCCCATTGGGATGGTATAAGCGGTTAACGTGGGTAGCCGGTGGCCGGAAGGTAATGAGTTCAAAACCCACCAAGACCGCTATATGTGAGTCTGTCACTTATGGTTAGTCTAGGGTGGTTGAACCCTCCTGTATTGTTTGCAAGACTAGGGGTTTACCAGTGCACACTTCGGTAGCGGCTGCGGGTTACCCTCGTAAAAAAAAAAAGAGGACGCAAAAGGTAAAAAAGGATAAAGGCCAGCCAAAAGAAAAGGGAAAATTTTCATGCAACAGCAACTGAGAATAACAGGGTGGTAAGAAAGTAATGATTTTTTCCCCCACATATTGAAACAGTAAATCACAACTACACCAAATTCTTTCTTCATTGATAATTTAAATTTAGGCCTAAAAACAAGAAACTGAAAAAACTATTGGATTCATGAGTTAAAACTTATTAAAATCAAGTGGAAATATATTCATCTATTCAATGGTAACCAAGACTGTAACTGTTACCTGATTAAGAAAACCAGAATCATCATCATCATTCATAATTACTTGTCCCTAAAATAGCTCAATCCAACACAGCATGCAATGTAAAATAGGTCAAAAAATTCCCTTTTTTTATTACTTCACTCAACAGCTTCAGCTCCCATTGCTCTGCTCTTGCTTCCTATTTCTCTCTCCTGCAACCTCTCCATATCCATTCTTCTCTCTCCTCAAGAAGTAAACAACACTACTAGATCTTCATGATCAACTGGGCTTTACTACAAACCTGCCTCTAACTCTCAAAGAGTTTCTGTTTCATGGAGCATCAATTCTTGAACTGGCTTAGCTTTCTCCTACTTTCTGCATTCATCAGGCACACTCTCTGCTACCCAGATGGTAAAAGAACTTACTCTGGTTAATATTTACTCTATTTGATATATTCTTGCAATCTTGAACTCTGCTTTCTTTCTCTTCTGTTACTAGGATTCTTGAGTTTAACATGCGGAGGAAACACGAATTATGTTGACTCCTCCAATGTTTCATGGACACCAGATGGATATTATGTCACCAAAGGCAACATGGCTAGTGTAGTTTACCTTGAAGGGACATCCTCAACCAGTCTATCTATCCGGTTTTTCCCGGATTCGTTCGGCAGAAACTGCTACAGGCTGCCATTACAGAACATCTCCTCTTTGGTTCTTGTAAGAGCTCAATTTGTGTACAAGAATTATGATGGCCTAGCAAAACCTCCAGTGTTCTCTGTCTCTCTTGGCACAGCTATCACAACTACTGTCAATCTTGCTCATACCGACCCATGGATTGAAGAGTTCATATGGCAAGCTAACAAGGATGTCTTACCATTGTGCTTCCACTCCATCCCAAATGGGGGGTTTCCTGTCATTTCCACTCTAGAGCTCCGGCCTCTGCCTCCCGGAGCTTACAGCACCGTGTTGGGAGATCGGAGCAGTAAGCTACTGAGGAAGTCGTACCGTATCAACTGTGGATATGTTGATGGATCACTAAGGTAAGAGAGCAACACTTTTTTAGTATTAGGGTTGTCTTAACTCTTATGTGAGGAGCTTGGATGATGGTTTTCTTGGCAATTTAAGGTACCCTCTTGATCCATATGACCGAATATGGGACGCTGATGAGGATTTCTCGCCTTACCACGTCTCATCTGGTTTTGACATTCAAAGCAACTTCAGCCTTTCCAACATCAAAGAGAGCCCTCCATCTGCTGTCCTTCAGACGGGGCGTGTTTTAGCCCGGTGGAACAGCCTAGTGTACCGGCTGCCTCTAGAGAACCTAGGAGACTACCATGTTGTTCTCTACTTTGCAGGTATTCTGCCTGTTTCACCATCATTCGATGTACTGATCAACGGGGAAGTCGCCTATTCAAACTACACGGTGGCACGGTGGGAGGCTAGCAGTTTGTTCTTTACTGTGAGAGGAATCCGGAGCTTGAACATCACGTTGAAGGCGATTGCCTACTACCCTTTAGTGAATGCTCTTGAGGTTTATGAGATTCTTGATGTTCCCTTGGAGTCTTCTTCAACTACAGGTATGTGATTCAGCTTCGTACTTGGGTTTTGATCTTCGAGTAAAGCTTAAAACATCGCTCTCTTTTGCAGTTTCAGCACTTCAGGTTATACAGCAGTCCACAGGCTTGGATCTTGAATGGCAAGATGATCCATGCTCTCCTACACCATGGGAGCACATAGGATGTGATGGGAATCTTGTCACTTCACTGTAACATCTTGATCTTCTTTTTCTTTTCTCTGACTGGATTCTAGTCAAAGAAATCACGAATCTTGGATTTCTTGCAGGAGACTTTCAGACATCAACATCAGAACAATCAGCCCTACATTTGGTGATCTACTGGATCTCAAAGCACTGTAAGAACCTCTGTCACAAGAATCCCAAACATTTCCAAGATTCTATTCTGATTATGTCTTGACAACCGGGCCTTCGCAGGGATCTGCACAACACTTCTCTTGCTGGAGAAATACAAAACTTGGGAGGCCTGCTACATCTTGAAAAACTGTATCATACCCTCCAAGAACTTGCTTCCTGCAAATTAGTTTCTTGATAGAGAAACATAGTTCTAATATTTGGTTTAATCAATGATGCAGAAACTTGAGCTTCAATCAGTTGACATCATTTGGTTCTGATCTGGAAGACTTGATCAATATTCGAGTTCTGTAAGTCTCACGCCCTTGTTATATCCAGTCTGAACTAACCATGTCTATCTACATATTACAGATGACTGAAAACAGAGCATTTCTTATCCTTTTTACACTCTTTGGGAACGATAAAGGATTAAAAGAACGGTTTCTGTATGCAGGGACCTGCAGAACAACAGTTTGCAAGGAACAGTACCTGATAGTTTGGCAGAGCTAAAGGATCTTCATATATTGTAAGCCGATTTCTGTTGCTAAAACAACTACTTTCTAGCAATCCCACCTAGTAAAACCGCGGTTTGATGCTCAAATCTTAAGGAATCTGGAGAATAACAAGCTGCAAGGACCACTCCCACAATCACTAAACCGAGAAAGCTTAGAAGTCAGGTGATAAAATAAGTTCTTTACGCTCCATCTCGTATCTCCTGCTTTCTCACTATCTCCATTTTTTCCTCCCTTTCTCAGGACATCAGGGAATTTATGCCTTTCCTTCTCATTGACATGCACCAACTATTCAAGCAATTCTTCGCTCCAAACCCCACAAGTGACGATCTTCACACCAAGAAAACGCAAAAACCATAGCCATCTAGCTGTTCTACTGGGTGCAATGGGCGGAGCTGTTCTTGCTCTTTTCGCCATTGCATTTTCAGCTCTCCTGTATATCAAGAGAAGGAGAGGCAGAAGCACATACATACCAGGTATGACAAGTTTCATACTAATCAAGATATGATTAAAAAGCTCTAAGCACAGCCCAATTAAAGGGATTCTCTGAAATTTTGAAATTTCTTAGGATCTGAAGTAGCCATGCAAACCTGGGGTTCAGCAAGAGTTTTCAGCTACAAGGAGATCAAAGCAACTACAAACAACTTCAAAGAGGCGATAGGCCGAGGTAGCTTTGGATGTGTGTACGCTGGCAAGCTTCCCGGTGGTAAACTAGTTGCTGTCAAAGTTCGGTTTGATAAAACTCAGATGGGGGCTGAGTCTTTCATCAATGAGGTATGACGCACGATGCATGTACTAATGGAAAACTAGTTCTCAAGAAGTTGGTTATTAACCAAAATTCATGTTCAGGTGTCTCTTCTATCACAAACTCGCCACCAGAATCTTGTATCGTTGGAAGGTTTCTGCTATGAATCGAAACACCAAATTCTTGTCTATGAGTTTTTGCCGGGAGGATCGTTGGCTGATCACCTTTATGGTAAAAACACCACAGCCTTCCTTCATTCTACTGATCACTATCTACATTACTTGAATAATTAAACTAGTATTCTAACATCAACAGGCACCAAGAGTAAGAAACTGACACTAAGTTGGGTGCGTCGACTGAAAATTGCAGTAGATGCAGCAAAAGGTATATTATATGTTCCGTAGTCTTTCTGAAACGTTGAATCGATATTAGTAAACCTAAAAACAAGCTCGTTTCTAGGTTTGGACTACCTACACAATGGAAGTGATCTACGAATAATTCATCGCGATGTTAAGAGCAGCAACATTCTTCTAGACACAGAAATGAACGCTAAAGTCTGTGATTTTGGCCTTTCTAAGCAAGTGGCTCAATCAGATGCATCTCATGTCACCACTGTAGTCAAAGGCACTGCAGGCTATCTTGATCCAGAGTAAGCATCCCAGTCAAATCTTGGCTTATCTCTCTCCCTCTTTCTCATAGATCAAGAGATGCAGAGTCCTGAAACATTGTTGCAGGTACTATTCCACTCAACAGTTAACAGAGAAAAGTGATGTCTATAGCTTTGGAGTTGTGCTTCTCGAGCTGATTTGTGGCAGAGAGCCACTTACTCACACAGGCACTCCAGATTCCTTCAATTTGGTTCTTTGGGTATGTAGATTTACAGATTCTCTAAATACGGTTTAGGCTCTAAAGGGTCGTTTGCTAGACTTGATCCGACAAGATAAATAACAGTTACTGACAAATATTTACAGGCTAAGCCCTACTTGCAGGCTGGTGCATATGAGATAGTGGATGAGAGCCTAGAGGGAAGTTTTGATGCAGAGAGCATGAGAAGGGCTTCTTTGATTGCTTGCAGGTCAGTTGAACGGGATGCATTGCGCAGGCCGAGTATTTCAGAGGTGGTGGCTGAGCTCAAAGAAGCTTACAACCTCCAGCTCAATTATCTTGGATCCTCTGGTGTTGTGAATTAAGGAATCTTTACTAGCATTTTGCATGCATGAGGGTTGTCTACGACAGTGATTCGCCTCATTTGAGACAGGGAGGGGGAAGACAGAGAAAAATGGGGGAGGACGGAAGCATAAGATTGTGACTTATTGTGTGAGCCAGTGAGAGAAACAGAGATGCTGAGTTACTCAAATATTAGTGGTCAAGTCATGTAGAATTTGTATTTCTGTACTCTGCAGCTATTGAGACAAACAACTGTTGTAATAAGAATTTTCATCTTCTGCATTGTATAAAGGTAAAGCAAGAGTAATCTCCTATCAACTAATTGTGAATTTACCTACGGTCGATTTGAGGTGCAAAGATCAACCTTTCCTGTACTCAACCGGTGACTGAGATAAGCTTCAAGCACGGCTCGATTGTTGTCTGGCCACCCAATAAGCGTGGCTAACTTGAGTAGCTCCTTCGTAGATAGACGAATAGTGCTGTTAGAGCAGCCAAAGCATACAGAAACACAGTCCAAATTCCCTGTATGAAGACAGATATTAGATTCGTTATGAGAACGTTCTATTTATTATGACAGGAAATAAGAACTCACCACTACGGTGGCAACAGTTGCTAGCGCACAGACTGGACGTTCTCTTAGCAAGAATCCGATTGCCAACTACACAAAATCCACTGTCAAAGCCCCGCAGGAGCCATATTCTTCCAGTTATTTCTCTTTTTACTACTCATTCTTTTGAAAGTTACTTTTTTGTCAGACATAAGCATTACCAGGTTACAAATGCAAATTTTAGGAGTATAGAGTTTTCTCTCAAATATGTATTACTAAAATTGAAGCAGGATAGAAAGGCCATCCTTAAGCTATTTTCTAAGAAAGAGTTGAGAAGGTGAGACTTCTTACGGTTATCAAGAAATTGCAGAACTTTAAATACCTGTAACGGAAGAGTTATCAGTCCACCACAGCAGACACCGGCAAAGAAACACTCTGGTGATACATCCTGCAAACAGATTGAAGAAAAAAGAATTAGTTACTGAACCCACGATGTGAGATTTGCCTAGCTATAGATTCGTATTTGCATCTGCTGCAGAAGTGTCATAAAAGCTTTTGCAGATGATGAAATGAAATGATATATTTAATTAATGACGTAATAAGCTAGAAATTTACAATGAGGACACTCAAAATGCAGTGTGTGCCTTGATAAACTCTGAATTGGAGAAATAACAACTAAAAGTTGATTACAGACCATTGCTCCAGCAAGAAAAGCCGTGGGGTTTCTAACTCCGAGAGAAAATCGTTCCACTGCATGTATGAATTGTAAATAAACATGAAAACATGATAAAGGAATGACAAAATGTAGGATTTACGAAGAAACAATACAATAATACCGGATCCACTTCTTGGAAATTAAGTTTTTAGGTGTCCAAGGACAAGAAAAGCCAAATTAACATATCCACCTCGATAGTGATCTAAGAGCAATATGAAGGAATTATAACTTCAGTTAAACTAACCAAATCCAATCAGATTCCCATATCTTTGTACAGTCTGCGTAATTTCCTTAGCTTTTTCTTCACCAACCCCTAACTACAGCATCATGAAGGGTCAAGTACCACAGGCATTAGGCATATAGGATGTTTGTACGGATTAAAATGTGTTCCAACAGCAAACCTTTGCACGAATATCATCAGATGCCTTGGACTGTCGGAAAAACTTCCCTAGGTAAAATGGCACCATATCTCTGATACAAACTCCCCTGACGATACACACGATTTGTAAGCTGGATAAGTTATGGTAGCATTTGATAATGTTGTAAATCCACAACTTCCAGAAAGACAAAAACAAGAAGCAAAAGAAGAGTTGGATATTAATTAATATATTGCAGCATTGTAGATGCTACTATGGATAAGGTCGTGACGGATTGAGCAATATATTATGATTGAGCTCACATAGGCTAATTAGAAAAAAACCACTAACCAGTATACCCACAAAATGGTGGATAAGATGTATGGAGCATTTCTTGAAAATGAATCCGCTAAAGATTGCCATGTCCCATCCAAAGAAAGTAATATTGACAAGGTGACGCCAACCTACATCATTTTAAATGACCTGATAAAAGGGAAGAAAAATGAAATTAAAACAGTGGTGCACGAACATACGAATAAGATAGGCAGAGGTATTTGCAGAAAAAAAATATACCCATATATTCAAAGCCTCTTCACTTATAAAGAGTCCACATCCAGCAGCCATCAGTAGCCAAAAGTAGATCCATCTGCAACAAAGATAGCAGAAGCTTTATAACAAGATGGTTACTTTCTTCTATGAGAGTCTTTAGTAAGTTACCATGAAATACAAACTAAAACGGCGAAAAGATAAAAGCATACCCAGGGGAATACTCTGGCAGCAGAACTGTATATCCAAAAGCACGGAAACTAAAAGCACCAGCAGGCAAAACCAAATTGGAAGTGACTCCATTTTGCAGAAACTGAATCCCAGTAAATGTTCCCAAACTTGGGGGATTTATACTAACTAATGCTAATGTAATCAAAGCAGCTATTGCCAAAAGTATTCCTAAATTCGAAAGAAATGAGCTTTTGCTACTAGCACTTTTGTTTTCTACACTTTCACCATACATCATATTCTGATCCTCTGGAATAACTTCAGATTTTGCAGTATCAGGGTTTTCTGCACCATCATGCTGAAAGGTCCTGATCCTGCATAACAGAAGATGATGAAAACTAGTCTTCTATCTCTTCTTTCCATTTAAATCCGTATGATGAAAATTGTACTACTTTGTACTAAGTGTGAATAGTGACATGACCTTATGGGACAGCCGTATTATGCCTAACTCAATCATGTGACCCTAATATGGCATAACACATCACAACCATGTGATCAGTGATCGTATGAACTATCTACCGAACAATATGTTATCCAACTTGTAACACGATATGTAGTGCATAATATCGTCATGCGAGCCGTGAGATGATGCTATAATGTGACTCATGCGGCCTACTGTGATTAGGCAAAAGAGTGAAGGTTGTTGGACATTTAGTAAACAGAATTTCTCAATGAATACTTCTTTGTAATCTATAATGGTTACTTAATTTTTTTCTAAGAATAACTAACATCACTTAGCATCCTAGAATTGAGTCTATAGAAGTAGAATACACATCTACATGCAACTCCAAATGGAAGTACTTAGATACAGAAAAATTCAATTCCAAGCAACTCAATTCGATATTTCTTTCATAGTTCAATTTCTCAGTTTTCCATGATTGCTACAGTCTACAACGATTGTTAAAAAACTTCATGACTAAAAGTGCTGAAAAATCATGATTTCTCGCTACAATGAATCAGACTAAAAACAAAAAAGGAAATCCAAAAACTAAAACGTTTGCGGAACACAGAAAATTACCAAGCGGAGAAGGAAATTATACACAGTACTCACCGAAAACCTGATGATTTGACTGGCAATTTGATGTTCCCGGAGAGAATTCCAGAACGGCGAATTGAAGGAACAAAATGCAGTTGGCAGTAGTCGGAGGAGCGGCATGGCAGAGATGGAAGAGCGAGGAGGGGAGAAGTTCCGTTACCGGTGACCGCCATTGGTGTTTGCGACCACGGTAGCGGCCGTCGAGTGGTGGTTGAAGAGAGAAGGTGTTTGGGCTCTCCGGTAGGGCCCAAGTCCATTTAAATTGGGCCACGTCTTGGGGCAGATAGTCGAATTTTATCCATCTATTGTACCAGATTTATCAAGATCTAATTAAAAATTAAATAACGGCAATTAATTAAATTCACAATTGTTATTTGATGTACATATTGAACAAATAGTATTTTCTAAAGTATAAAAATAATAATCTGCAAATTACAAGGATTAAGGAATGTACGACATCATATTAGATTAATGTCGTTTCAGACTCCTTAAGAATCGAATCGTAACAAGATGGTTAACAAGGATTGAAAGAAGAGAAACAAATTTACATGATTCGATCAATGTGGCCTATGTCAATGGCCGCATTTGTACGTAGTTGTATCTTTCTTTCACTCGAATCTAATTCCCGATTACATATGTAATTTATATGCTTAGCTGAAGCCAAACCTAAAATTGTCGAACAAAACTTTTAAAAACAAAAGTTTCCTCCTAGGAGTGATCCTTTCATACTCCAATCCGGATCTACTGTCTCACTTTCTCGTGTTTCATTCGTGTTCCGTTAATATTTCAATTGTAAGTATTAAGGTGGCTTACAACCACCCTAAAATTTCACTGTAAGCATCTAAATACTTGTACTAATAGAACACGGATGAGACGAAAAATAAAACAAAAAATTTTGCACGTTCAGACTCCTGCAGATGATATATGACATATCGTAGATCGGCTTGACAAATATCAAATTCTACGTACTAAACAAATGTTGGGCCTAAATATTGGTTAGTATATTGTGGATAATGTCAAAGAGAGATTCAACCAATAAAAGAAAGATCGATTCTTTGGGATCCTTCCTTTCTTCAAACGGAAGGAACAGAAATAGAATCAGAATGATTCCCAAAATGCCTTTCTAAATATTCCTGAATGTCCTGGCTATTCACGAAATGTCGAGTCGATTCCATGATTATAAGTTCATTCTATACCGGACTAAGCCCAAGACTTATTTAAGGGGTGTTTGGGATAGCTGAAGCTTATCGATAAGTGCTGAAAGTTGTTAGAAGCTGCTGAAAGTGGCTGAAAGTAGCTGAAAGCTGCTGATTTTGATAATTTGTAAGTGTTGCAAAAAGTGCTGAAATTCAAAAATTAATATTTGAAAATATTAATAAAGTGGTATCTTATAAAATGAAAATGTTATTTATTTCTCACTTATTAAACAAATTTAGAATTTTTACACAAATAAAATTTAAAATTTATTTCCACTCATATAAAATAGTATTTTAATAAAAAAAATATTAAAATAAAAATTAGAAAAAATTAAGTATAATTAATATTATTAATTAAAATCAAGAATAAAAAAGATTATAAATTATATTAATAAAACAAATATTCACTTATTCTTTGTTAAATGATAAATAAAAATTATACATATAAATAAGCAATATCGATCATTAATTAAAAAAAATAGTTATAAAATTATAATATAATGTATTAATTAAAAATGTTAAAATTATAAAAGCTTATAAGCTATCAGCTTCAGCTGCCGAATACCAGCTTACGAAAATTCTCTATCTTGGACCCAAATAGCTTTCAGCAGCTCTATAAACTGAATTTTCCAAACACCAAATGTATTTTCCGAGACAGCTTTCAGCTATAAGCTATTTCAGATAAGCTATCCCAAACACCCCTTATCGTGGATGGCAAAAAGACAAATGCACGTCAAATGTTCCTTTCGCCTCACTTCGAGGCGCATGTTTTGCGTAATGGCATGTTCCGGAATCCCAACAACGATATAAAATGTAATCTAGTGGAAGGATTAATTTACGTAGTCTATTTTGGTCTTATTTTCCTTTCTTAATTTATAAATATTCACCTCGTAATATTGTGCCTTTTAGTATAAAAATAGTAATTTGAACAGAATAAATACTTTAAACGCAAAACACGTAAAAAAAAATTTAAGGCTCTAGAAGTAAATATTATTTATACAAATATAATCCAATTATTCTAATTTTGGTCAACCAACTTCTAGAAAAAGGAAAACTTTAGAAAAAATAGGGACTATTGTTTGTCCACATGGCTTAAGTTTATTGGATGATGTGTAAATTACCGAACTTCCACGACACCCCAATTTAATAATATAGATTAGATTTTTGTCTCAGTGACCAATAATTTACTCGAAGGAATAATAATTGAATTCTCTGACAATTAATCTTAGGATTATAGTGAAGATAATCATTTGTTACAAAATGTAACAAGTATTTATTCCGTTCTATACAAAGTGTCATATTTTTTTTGTCACGATAATTTTACAATATTAATTTAGATTGTAAGAATGTGAAATTTATATAATTAATTAATTATTCATAATTAATTTGTAGAGTTGAAAAATTAATTAATTTTTTTGAATTCGGACGGATGAAGTATTGATTTTTATTTGTTTTAACATTAGCTATCCACTTGGCGTAGATCGTCAGACATGACTCATGAGACTATTTCATTTGTTTATTTTTTAATGAAAAATATAATACAATTGTTGAATGTATTTTTAAATCCCGTGTATAATATTCAATTCATAGTATAATTTTTTTTCTAGTCATGCCTACTTGATGTATAATTTTAACTAATGGGGCAAGACTTTTTAAAATAATAAAATGTATGTATTTTTTTTCTTGAATCTTCCAAAAATATTGATATTGTGATCGATTTTATTGTTTTTGTATTTTTGTATTTTTTTTACTGTTAGACTTTCAAAATTATAAATAATTTTAAGTTAGCAATTGATGTTCTTACAGTAATTAATCTCAAATATAATGGGGGATATGATTTGTTCTCATAACCCCTGTTTCTATTTCTATGGTGTTCTAGATAAAATCATATCATTTTAAATAGTTTTGAATTAATTTATTTAAAAAACAATGAAATAAATTAAAAAATTGAAGTCAAAACGACATAATTTTGCTTTCGAACACCATAAGGACATGAATTTTGAGGACATATGATTAATCTATGTATCGGAATGACATTGCGGCTAAGATGGATTCAAAATCAACCAAGACTGCTTGCGTATTTCGGTAGTGGTTGCGAGTTACTTCGTTATTAAAAAAAATATAATATGAAGAATCAAATTTTTTAATAAACCAATAGTGAAAATATTAATCTTGGTCCATTGGCGTATGTCCATTTTAGTATGTTATGTTAGTGAGGGCCAATTTTACCCCATTAAGCTAATAAATAGTCCGATTTTGATTCGTCTCATTCGAGTATACGCTCCGATAATGAAAAAAAATAAAAATAAGAATTAATCTTATTTGTGAAGTAATTTATTTTTTTAATTTCACAACATGAGAATATATATATTTTTAATTTCGCTCATGAAAATTTATTTATTTATCTAATCTTCGAGGTGTGTACACTCGTGAAAATGATTAAAATCAGATTATTTACCAATTAATGGATCAAAATTAACTATGACCAACATAACGGATAAAAAGTGGACACTAACCAACATAGTAGACCAAACTTGATTTTTTTTCCAAACCAATAAGACATTTTAGTGATTTTAGGGAATAACCAAAAGTCGGTACTACCCCTTGCCAGTTGCCACAATGGAGCTCCGTCTGTGCCTAATTTGCATTAAATTTTAACTGGTCATTGGGCGGATTATAAAGGTTTATTTGATATTTGTAAGAATCATTTAAGCTAAAAATTAAAGGGGTAATTAGTAAATGTAAAATTATTATCATAATTACTAGGGAAGAAAGCAAAATTGGACTCCAACTCTTATATTACCAATGAATCGAATTTAATTTAATTTTGGAAACTCTAAATTAATAATTAGACACAAAATATTAGTCCCACTATTAACAACTTATTTATTTTCAGCATAGTTATAACGAAAGTAGATAAAGAATGAGAAAACTAGTTGATAAATTAGGAAAAAGAAGATAAGTGAAATAATGAGATAGTAAATGATAAAATAGAAAAGAAAAAATAAGTGAGATAATAATAAAGCAAATGATAAAATAAAAGAGAGAAAATGATAAAATAAAAAAGAGGGTATTAAAATTTATTAAATTTAGAATGAACAATTTTAGGGTACGTCTCAATTATAAAAATGAGCCAGATTAATAATTATGGAGAAATATTATTGGTAAACTATCATAATTTTTAGTGCCGTGACAGCCCAATTTTCATGTAACGTAAGATTAAACGCACTATTCAAGTGTCCAGTGACTAACTGACGGCGACGTCAATTCCTAATTCGCACCAAAAGCAAAAAGTCACCGATAAAGCAGCGCCGGCGTCAACTAATCGCCGTTACGAAACTCCCCCGCTCCCTCCACCTCCCCCCTACGTTAATTCTACCTTCGATAGCGACACCGCCTCTCTCTCTCTCTCTCTCTCTCTCTCTCTCCTTATATGGGATCTGTATAGGTGGAGAAAGCGCGTGTCTGTGTGTGTATTTATATTTAGGCATTATGTATGTAACAGGAATTCATCCGACGTGGTCATGAGAATTGTGTTTCTAGAAAGGGAAACGCACGAACCGACTGATCGGAAAGCAACTTCAGCTTCTAGCATAAGTGCATTACGTATTTATACGCGATTTTGTGGTTTAGACATAAATATGTGTGTATATGTGCTGGCGGAGGAAGAGATGAATGATCGTCGCTGATCGCGGTCGGGATTTGAATGCCGCTATTAGTGGAAGGTATTGAGGAAGAGATTTGACACACTGTAATTGTATTTATGATACTGATTTTTCTTTATTTGCCGAACGAATGAGTGGGATATTGGTTTACTTTTTGAAGGCTTCTGAAAAGTATACTGAATTTTGTTTCTATCAAACTCTCGCGGAGTCTGTGTTTAGATGTATGGATATTTTTTAATTTTTTGGTAAATGAGTATTAATTGCGCAGCTTGAAGATTTGCGAAATCTGCTCCAGATGTGAACTGCTTTTATGGTTTACAATTTTTAACCAAGTTGATGCGATTTTGGATGGGGCAGAATCCGAGCTATAATAACATTTCCTTTATTGATTGTAGGAAAATTCAAAAATCATCTGGATTAATTTCGTGATTGAAACAGAGTATTTTCAGCTGCTTGAATTTTGAATTGCTAGAAGGTTAATGACAGGTAAACTCAAGTTACATAATCTGCGAAGTATTTGATAAAATGGTGAAATTGGTGATCGCTTTGATCCTTAATTTCCCATTTTCTGATTGTTATTTCAACCGGAAGAAATAGGCATGGTTCATGGAGATGAAAGGGGGAAAAGGTCAGATCTCGAGATGATTCCTGAGGTTGACAAGAGACGACGTCGGATGAGATATTTGAGGAGAAAAGCGATGAATGGTTCGACAAGAGGCAAGCATCCTCAGAAGAAACGCAGTGGGCGAGTGTTGCATTGCCATTTTGCCTCAATTTCGACGGAGCAGTTTCTCGGTGAGGAGGAAGAGAAGGCAGTCAACGCATTTCGTCATCTTTTGATTGAAAGAGACCTGCTTCCAGAGGAGCACGATGACTACCATACTTTGTTGAGGTATAATTATCTTTTTCCAAATATACCTTTGAAAATATCTCCACTATACACAAATCTTCTTAGCTTTTTTCTGTACTTTATGATGTGATGTTGTATTCTAGTCTTCTGATTTGACAAACAGCAATGAAATGGGTAAATTTTCTGTGAACAGAAAAGACTTGAAGCTAACTTTTTTGTACTTTACTTTATATGTGTTGATTATTTGGTCTGCTCTCAAATATTAATGAAAAAAGATTTATCAATTTCTTTCAGAGTTATGACTTCCGGTTTCTTGGTCGGAGAAATGCATTGTCGGAACTGTTATCTATTTCTTTGAATTAACTCAGCGTTATAGGATTGGCCTCTCTTCAAGATGATTTGCTTGATTTGCTTACCTTTACTTGCTTCTTGGAAGAATGGATATTGTCCATGTTTTGATGTATACTGATAAGTGCAAAGATGTAGAGACTGCTGAACTAATGGAAAAACATGTATTGTTACATGACTTGAGAGTTGCTGAGTGAACTCAATTCTAGAGCTACTGGAAGTATCAAATGTCCCAAGTTAGTTGCAGTAACTGGTTTTAGAAAACACATCTTATAATTTATCTGGCGGCCAACTGCTGGCAGTGGCAACTTTTCTGGTCAACCTCATTAAAAACCTTTGAGAAAATGTGAAGTTCTCTATCTAATGCACGTGGAATGCTTATGTGTGTATATCTGCATTCTGCTTCTAGTAGGCCGTACAGCTACGTGCTATATCACATTTCTTATTCCATTTGAAATCATCTACAGTGTCACTTATGATGCTTGTTAAGCTGAGGGCATCTTGAATGATCTATTTTCCCCTAAGCACCTGAGATGTTCGAATTCGGAGAAACTGAGTTTACTCTCTCTTAGTTTGTGAACATTTATTATCTTCATTGCCACTCTCATTTGATCTAGAACAACTCCTGCTTCTAACAGCAAATGAGTAGTATGATTTTTAGATTTTCTGATGATAAAATGAATGTGTTTGCAGGTTCTTGAAAGCTAGAAAGTTTGAACTTGACAAAACTTTTCACATGTGGGTAGAAATGTTGAAGTGGAGGAAAGAGAATGGAGTGGACTCTATTTTTCAGGTAGGTGAGGCTACTTTATATAACTGGTTTTGGAGCATTGGGATTGATTAGTGTATCCTAACAAGTTATTGTAATAAGTTCTCTTCAAATATCAAATAGATGTTGCAACATGTCACCACTTAATCATCAACTTTCCAAGTTCAGTAAGTTGCTAGGAACATTCATTATACCCAATTCTAAACTTTCGACATTCATTTTCTATCACAGAATTACGTAGATTATTGAATTTTTTAGTACCATTTATCTCGCCATCCATATCCATAATCCGTGTATTATTTTGAATTTTGACACTGCTATGACATTTTTCCACTTGCAGGATTTCGTTTTTGATGAATTTGAAGAAGTTCAGCACTATTATCCTCACGGTTACCATGGTGTAGATAAAAGAGGGCGGCCTGTGTATATTGAAAGACTTGGCAAAATTGAATTGAACAAGCTTATGAGTGTCACAACTGTGGATAGGTTCTTAAAATATCATGTTCAATGTTTTGAAAAAACTTTTCTAGAAAAGTATCCAGCATGTTCTATTGCAGCCAAACGGCATATTGATTCAACGACGACAGTTCTGGATGTACAGGGCCTGGTCTGTTCCGAACCAGATGTTTAAGTTTTTGATTCTGTTAAATATTTATCATGTTTAATTTCTTTTGTCAATGTTAATGTAGAACTGGATGAGTTTTGGGAAGGTCGCGAAAGATCTAGTGATGCGCATGCAGAGAATAGATGGAAACAATTATCCTGAGGTGCTTCAGCTTCCACTTCTTCAACAGAAAGATACCTTTCTTCTGGTGATGGTTTATGCTTTACTAATCGATGATTCTTACCATGTTCAGACTTTACATCACATGTACATAGTTAATGCTGGTGGTGGATTCAAGTGTCTGTGGAATTGGGCTAAAGGCTTTCTTGATCCAAGGACCACAGCAAAAATAAGTGTAAAGAATCATCATCTTTGTTGAATTGGATGGACTTTGTGAAGCTCATGAAAGTATTAATGCCTAAGGTTTCCCTGACAGGTTTTAGGTACTAAATTCCAGGACAAACTTTTGGAAGTCATAGATGCTGGGTGAGAACATCTCTTTCTGCTAGAGCAAGTGTGACACTTCTGTAGTTAACTCTCTCTCTTCAAACAGTCAATTGCCAGATTTTCTTGGCGGTACCTGTTCATGCCCAAATCAAGGTGGGTGTCTTAAATCTGAAAAGGGACCCTGGACCAACCCACAATTAATGAAGGTGTGTGTTGCAATATTCAGGATCTGTTTATTCACTTGAAGTATATCACTTTATTATGCTGCTGCAACATTTTCCTGTCATCTTTCTGTACTTAATCTGTTATCAAACTCATCCTTGCAGCTGGTACACACATTACTAGACGGTGAATCAATATATCCAAGAAAGATTACCATCTTTCCAGGCAATGATGATTTTCAAACTAAGATAGTTAACAAGGTAAAATGCTTGGGATAAACTTGTTGTGCCGATTTTAGTTCCTTATCGAGGTAGAAGAATAAGACTACTATATTTTTCTGGCAGGACATAAATAGTGAAATTTTCCCAGTTAGTTTCTCTGGAAGTGATGATTTTGAGATGAAGCTGATTGCAATGAAGGTACTTCACCTTCATGATGTCCAATTTTTTTTTAACATATACGAGAACTTAGCTAAATGCTTTGCATACGTTGGTTTCAATTCTCTCACTTCATCTGTAGAGAACATTATTCTGAAAGGACATTCAAACTTAAGTAGCCTGCAACTGAAATTGTTTGCAGACTGGAAGTTCTAATTTTGCTTTTGTTGTAAATTCTTAATAACCAAACTAAGACCACCTTCGTGGTGTATCCTTCATATGCAGACTCAGGAAACAGTGTTGCGACCAGAACCGTATAATTTTGGTGCTGAAGTTGATATTCAATGTCCGCCACCAAGTAAGTGAACATAGCTATATCGCTCTTGTTCAGTTGTTTTTGCCTTTGACAAGCATGTCGAATAATAAGTGGCAGTCATTAAGTCCCAAACAAGTAAACCCTTCATAAGATTGATGTCAAAACTTTTAACAACATTAACTCAACAACAATATGAAGTCTTTTGACATTTTAATTTTATCCCTTAGAGTTGAGCACACTGATCCCAGAACAAAGGCCACCAAAGGGATTCATCTCAGCCAAGGTGACAGATGCACTAATGAGATTTCTAGCATGCATGTGTCTTTTGATCGACGGAATGGTCCGGATATTTTTCGAGAAGGAAAACACTCAGATACTAGAAGAAACTCATCAAACCACTCAGTTCCCAAATTCAAATTCCCCAGACGAACAGAATGATATCCATCCATGCTGCCAGAAGTTGCAGCATTTAGAGAATTTGGTAAATGAACTTACCAACAGACCTGCAAGAATCCCACCCGAAAAAGATGAAATCTTGCTGGAATCTATGAACCGCATCAAATCCATCGAGCACGACTTGCAGAAGACCAGAAAGGTATTTTCCTGCCACACCTTTTTTGATCAAATTGGTATCAAGCACTTAGTAGTCTAAATTCTCCTTCAGACACTGCTTGCTACAACATCGATACAAGTTGAACTGTCCGAGTCATTGGAGACTTTGAAGGAGATCAATCTAAAGGTAAAACTACCTCAGAACTCTACTAAAGCATACACAGGGGGGACATTTACGACATTTCCCTCCCGATAACAGAGCAGTAGAAGCAGTTGGATACGAAGCAGCAAGTCTCTACCTCGCGGAACCTAGCACCAAAGAAGAGTTTGCTTCATGGCTAACCCTTTTACTTCCATCTTTTCGCGACATCCTGAGATTATTCACCGACTGACCCGGACGAGGACTCGAGGTACTTTCTACATATATGCATTTCTTCTTGTGACATAGAGCTAACCTGGACCAGTTTCCCTGGTTGGTAAATCCAGGTTTGAGTCCTGCTCCATTTATTTTTTTTCTGGGAGCTTTGAGCTAATGTGCGCCGTGAAGATTTCAGTTGAAACTGGAGATAAGTAATGCATTATACATCAATTTATGATAGTAGTTTGAAGTATACAACCACAGTTGCAATACATGAAATGATTTTGAAGAACATTAAGGCCTCTATTTTTCTGTCTTTTATTGTAGATAATTACTTGCTTCATTTGATTCCTTGCTCTTAATTCCTAAATTGAATGTAGGTGGAATCAAATCATGTTGATATATAACCATGAAATGAATATTTATCTGACTATTTTCAAATTAATAGGAATAAATTTTTTTGATCCTTGTATTTATGAATGCTTATTATAATTACTTGTTTGCTTTGGTTAAAAGGTGGAAAAGAATTAGTAGAAGCATAATAATTTAAAACGTGATGTTTTTACAAAATAATAAGAGAAACGCTTGTATATGAAATAAATGCATGTTTTAAAGATCCGGTAGAGTTGGAGTTTAGACTAACAAAAATGATTTAGTAATTAAATACTCCCTTCATCCCGCACGACTTGTTTCTTTTGGGTATGAATATTAAGATTAATGGGTGGTTGTGTGTAGATGAGTGAGTGATTTTGTATAGAAAGTGAACCGGAGGCAGAGTGGCCCCCACCTCTATCCATCCACTCCGCCGTGCTTTACACTTCCGCAAACCCCCATTCGCTACCACATCTAAGCCCTAACCCACTTCCACCCACCACCAGGTCCGCCACCACCATCACCAGGTCCGCCACCACCATCACCACCACTTCCACTTATTAATACATCAACGAACCATCTCCAATCGAAAACCAAATCAAATCGACTATGACTTCGTCCTCTTCCTCCCCCTCCGCCTCCCCGCCGCAGCGTCCTCTACTCATGTCGCCGCCGTCGCGATCTCATTCCGCCTCTCCCTCTCCCAAACACGGAACCCCGCCGCAATCCAAATCCTCTCCTCCAAAAAAGTCCCCGCCGCTCCCGTGGACGCACCAGGAAACCCTAGCCCTAATCCAGGCTTACCAAGAGAAGTGGTACTCTCTCAAAAAAGGCCAGCTCAAAGCCTTCCAGTGGGAGGAGGTCTCCATCACCGTCGCCGCCCGCTGCGGCTTCGACGAGCCGTCCAAAACCGCCACTCAATGTCGCCACAAAATCGAGAAGCTTCGGAAACGGTACCGTTCGGAGATGCAGAAATCCTACCCTTATTCATGGCAGTATTTCGAGCTCATGGATCAGATGGAGCGCGGGCCGATGCCCCTGAATGCACGCTCAGTCGCGGTAGCTAATTCCTTCCCTAATAATGACGTTAGCAATTTTAGTTCTGGTTATGGTAATTTGCATCCTCGATCAACTGATTACTACAATAGCAACGGCGGCGATAGTGGTGGCTCTGATGATAGTGATGAGAAATGGAACATGAGCCATGGTGCGGCCGCTGCGATTGGAAATAAGTCGAAGAGCATTAACAATATTGTGCGTGGGGATGGGAGGAGTGGGGTTAGGAGTATGAAGGGAGTGGCAGTGCAGCGAGGGTTTGGTGGCAGTAGGGTTAATGGGATGAGGAATCCGATGAATCGGAAACAGAGGCAATACTATGATGAGGATGATAGTGATGATGATAGTGATGATGAGGAGGAGGAGGAGGAAAGGGTGGTGATTGAGGAGGGAGAAGGTGGTGGTGCAGGGATGGAGCTAGCAGCCGAGGTTAGAGGCTTTACAGAGAGGTTTATGGGGATGGAGAGAAGGAAGATTGAGATGATGCAGGAGACGGAGAGGTACCGGATGGAGATGGAGAAGAAGAGGTTGGGTATGATTGTTGAGGCACATAGGAAGATGGTTGATACCATCGGCAGGGCATTCGGAGCTCATAAAAGGGCGAAAATGGCTCAAGATTCTTGACTCCATTGCTTGGATATGTTAGCATTGGCGTTAGTTGATAATAATCCTAACTGGATGGTTGCAGCTTATCCAAAGGGCAAAAGTTCAAGAATCTTTGGCTTTTGTTGATGTTATGAAAAGATGGAGTGGTGAGAGAGAGAGAGAGATAGAGAGAGAGAGGTATGGGAACAGAAGGAGATTATTTGTTGCCATTGTTAGGGCATTTCGAGGTGGTAGAAGGGCAAAGATGGCTCAAGAAACTTGACAGCAAATTGATTAACTGCTTTATGATGATGAGGTTAATAACTAGGCTTGGGTGAATCTGCTGTATAATCCTAGCTTGTAGGTGTTTTATTCCTTCTGCTTTGAGACTAGTTAGATTATATAGACTGAATCAATGAATTCATGGTTTTCATATTCCTGCATGCTTTCTTACTATGTTACGTTGTTACTTGTAAAACTTGCCATAGACCGTCCATCATATTTTCCTCTGTCCCGCTTAACTTGTCTTGTTTTTCTTTTTGGGTTGTCCTGATTAATTTGTCAAGTGAAAAAGTAGGAGAGGGTTAATTAATTTTTTACCAAATTGGGATTGAGTCAGAAATAATAAGACAGAAAGAAATTTTCACTTTTTCTTTGTACGCAAACTTTACACATAGCAAACCATTCATGTTAATTTTTGTGTCGAAAAGAAATAAGACAAATCAAGTGGGATGAAGAGATTACAAGATAAAAGTGGAAACAGATACCAAGAGAAAAGTTAGTACAAATATCATCACACATCCAATTTATAAATGAGACGATAAAAACATCTAAGAACTAGTTAAGCCTCGATAAAGTAATAATTTTATTAAAATAATAATTTCTTCCGATCCCGATATGAGTCAATGCAATAATATAATGTTTGATAAAGTAATAACCTCGTTAAATGAATATTTTTTCTCGGTCCCAAGGTTATTACTTTAGAACCAGTTAAACTTCGATAAAGTAATATTCGATAAAGTAATATTTTTGCTAAAATAATAATTTCTTCCGATCCCGATATGTGTCAATGCACTAATATAATATTCGATAAAGTAATAATCTCGTTAAATGAATATTTTTTTCTCGTTTATTACTTTAAAACCAGTTAAACCTCGATAACGTAATATTCGATAAAGTAATAATTTCGCTAAAATAATAATTTTTTCCGATGCCGATATAGGTCAATGCACTAATATAATATTCGATAAAGTAATAACCTCTTTAAATGAATATTTTTTCTCGGTCCCAAAATTATTACTTTATCGATGTTTAATTGTAATAGAGCTATTATTTAAGTTCAAATTAAGGCACTAAGGGGGTGTTTGCAAATGCTTATTTTAAGCATTTATCTGCTTATTGGCAGCATAAGCAGTTTTTTGTGTTTGGTAAATCTGCTTACTGCAGCAGCTTCTCTTTAATTAAGCAACTAAACTGCTTAATTAAGCAGTTTTTTTAAGCATCTATTGAGATGCTTTTGAGTGCTTAAAGCATTATAATTTCTGAAACTACCAAATATATCTGTTTTTTATTATTGATACTAAAAACTACCTGCTTTTGCTTAAAAATAATTATTATCAACTTTAAGCAAAAATAAATAAAAAGTGTTTATGATAAGCAGTTGCAAACACCCACTAAATATACATGAATATTGTAGAGATCATTAAATTCCGAAATGGAATAATTTGTATATTTTAAATTTGGAAGAAAGAATCATTTTTCGGACAATACACGCCAAAGTGCAGGCGCCATGAAATATATGACGAACGAGATAATGATTGGCCGGCGTTCTTCTTATAAACCATTATGCCGAGCCCAAAGTAGTTACAACTTCTTCATGGCTTCGTCCGAGGGTCAGCCAATTCCATCCTGCCACGTGGTGGCCGTGCCGTTCCCCGGCCGGGGAAACATCAACCCCATGCTCAACCTCTGCGCCGCCGTGGCCGAGCGGAGCCGCGATGTACACATAACCGTAGTCGTGACGGAGGAGTGGCTCGGCTTGATCGGCTCAGCGAAGAAGCCGCCGAATGTCAGCTTCGCCGCCATCCCCAACGTCCTGCCGTCGGAGGCGGTCCGCGGAGACGACATCATTGGCTTCGCCGTCGCCGTTATGACCAAATTGGTAGAACCGTTCGAGCGGATTCTGGACGATGGCGAGAAGCCGCCGCCTAATCTTATCATTGCCGACGCGTTCCTCCCTTGGGCCGGGGAAGCTGCCGGTAGAAGGAATATTCCAGTGGCTTACCTGTGGACCATGTCGGCAGCAGTGTACACGGTGTTTTACCATTTTGACCTCCTAGTTCAGAACGGCCATTTCCCCATTGATTCAGGTAATTATACATTCCGATTGATTGCTAGATTGAAAGCATGTTACTACTATTTTCAACAATCAATCTTTATAAAGAACAAAACTTTATACAGTTAAATATCGATAAAGTAATAACCTTGCAACCAAGAAAAAATATTCATTTAATGAGGTTATTACTTTATCGAACATTATTTTAGTGAATTGACTCATATCGGGACCGGAAAAAATTATTATCTTAGCGAGATTATTACTTTATCGAATATTAGTTTATCGAGGTATTGTATTGCTAATTATGAAAATCGGGACGAAATCACTTGTTCCTAAAACCTTGTCCCGTCCATAAAGGTAGACATCTAGATGACTATGATACAATTTTACGATTTATACAGTAGCCAGCGGCGTAGCTAGGATTTATTCCAACACTTACCACTGGTCCATCTCTCTATAATGCATTTTATTACAGAAAATGTACTACAAATAATTTTTTAGACCGGTGATCTGATCCTATAAAAATCATATTTTTCTATCATTTTCTTCAAATTGTATTGCTACATTAGAGAGTTCTTCATTTTGTTTGTGTTGTGTTGCTTGTTAAAGGAGAAGATGTCATAGACTACATTCCCGGGCTCTCTCCAACACGTTTATCCGATCTCCCACTACTCATGAGAGACCGAATAACAACGTTAAGATTCTTGAAAGTCATGCCCAACGAGTCCAAGGCCAAGTATCTCATCTTCTCTTCGATCTACGAACTCGAATCCGAAGCCATTGATGCCATCAAGCAAGCCTCCACCTTCTCCATCTACACCATCGGCCCTTACACTTCCCATCTCGAGCTCAACAACATTCCAACCACCCCACATGCCTCCGCACCGTACATAAGATGGCTAGACCTACAGCCGCCGCGTTCGGTTTTGTACGTCTCGCTAGGCAGCTTCATTCATGTAAGCGAACCCCAGATGGGAGAGATTGCTGATGGGTTGAAGAAGAGTGGTGTTAGGTTTTTATGGGTGGCTAGACGAGGAGCGTCGAGTCTCCGGGAGAGGGCGGGGGATAAGGGGGTAGTAGTGGAGTGGTGTGATCAGATGAGTGTGCTCGGTCATGGGTCCGTGGGAGGGTTCTTGTCGCATTGTGGATGGAACTCGACTAAAGAAGCCGTGATGACGGGTGTACCGGTTTTGGCTTTGCCTATTATTATGGACCAATTGCCGGATGCTAAGGCGATTGTGGATGATTGGAGAGTTGGATGGAGGGTGTCGGAGAGGGAGTTGAACGAAGAGGATTTGATTAAATCGGATGTTATTGCTGAGGTAGTGGAGAGATTTATGGATTTGGGGAGTGAAGAGAGAGAGGAGATTAGTAGAAATGCAAGAGAGTTGCAGAAGAAATGTTTAAAAGAATTTGCCGATGGAGGAGCGCATCAAACCAATGTTGACGCCTTTGTCAAGTCTATTCTGCAGCTTGATTAATTTTTATATTCAAGTAATATATAAACAATTATGAGACATTTGCTCAAATATCCATTTCCAATAAAAATAACATAAAACTACATATTTCTTAAAGTTATGTTCACCAAATATCTAATATTACCAAATTAATCTTACTTTTTCACTTGTGCCTACGAGTGTCGATGGTGAGCCTATGGGTGCCGATAGTGAGCTGATTTTCATCAAATGTGCACTGTCTTGAGTGCCGATGGAGTGCCTATGGAGAGCCTATGGGTGTCTATTAGTGCCTATGATGCTGATAGAATTTTAAGCTCTCTGCAGCACCCATAAACACTCCATCAGCACTTAAGGAAGTACACATTTGATGAAAATCGACTCACCATCAACACCCGTAAGCTCATCATTGGCACTCGTCGGCACTCGTAAGCTCCCCTCAGCACTCATTAACACAAGTTAAAAAGTAAAGATAAATTGATAAATTTGAATATTTTATAACTATAATTATAATAGGTGAGTAGTTTTGTATTTTTTAAAGTGGGAATGGGTATATACATATATATTAACAGAACTAATTATTGTGGGTCTTATTAAATCTTCCTCCGTCACATCAGAAATGACACGTTATTTTTTTTTATCGGAATATCCACTACAAATAACGCATTCACTAAAATGGCAAGATTGGACCACATTTAACTACTATGTCAAATGAATCACATAATACCGCTTTCTTAATTCTCGTACACAAAAGAAATGTGTCCTTCGGAGGGGTATAAATCAAACAAGCAACAATATCAACAGATTGAAGAGACTCAAGAAACATTAGTATACAAGACTCTAACAACTCAATGAATTAACAGAACCAGAAACTGATTTAGACCATAACAACAAAATCTAAGATCACACCATCTTATCAACCAATGCCATCACTCAAATGTTATCTATCTCTTCTTACTGTTCTTAGTTTGACCTGCATTTGCATTCCCTCCTCCTGCAGCTTGAGCCGCTTTTCGCGCTGCCTTTTCTTGCAGTGCCTTCGCGTCCCTGCGATTTTACCATCATACCACATACCAATGTGAGAATCTAATGCCAACTTGATCAATCAATCTTGGAGATGAAACAATCAAAGATTAGATATAAACTATAAACCTCTCTCGTCTCTGTTCGGGTGTCAATCCATCATCCTTTCCGTTGTTGGTTTTGTTGCCGGCCCTTGCTTGAGCCCTTTCGCGATCGCGTTCTCTTTGATTTCCACGTTGGCTTATGTCAAGGCATAAAACAAGAGGTAGATCAACTACTAACAATGCAAGCACTTGTTCAATTTCTGCAATTTACATCACACCAAATCTAAACTAGAAAGGTAGGAGCATAACTCGTTGAATTCTTGAGTTATCTAAACAAGAAAAAAATATATTATCAATTTAAATCGACCCTAACGAAAATCGAACACTAGATCAACTCTAGAACAAGAAGGAAAGGTACAAAACTTCCATCACATGAGGCCATGAGATTCAAGTTCCTAAGTACCATAAATCATAGGACGGGCAATAAGCGAAAACCAAAAAATGAGGAAGATCAGTGGAATCGAAATAGAAACCCTAATGCCAAAAATTTACTTTCCAGATCAAATCATAATATGAACTTACTCTACAATCAATTGCAAGAGGAGCCATCATATTTCATCTGACAGACCAACAGATCACCAAGAAAAAGACAGAATGATTCCAGACTAATTTACCAATTTGATTAAAAGTCCAGAACAACAGATCTGGAGTCTTAACCTTTTGCATTCATCTAAACTAGAAAGGGGCAAAATTTCCCACAACTGGAAGGCCGTGAGATTTCTAGTTCCATTATTGTTCTGCAAGCTATGAACCATGGGACTTGGCGTATACTGATAAAGCGAAAACACAACATCAAAGAGAGGCGGAATCAAACTGGAAGCCCTAATTTCCATGATTGAAAATTGTAAATCTTTGATGAGAAACATAAACCAATTGATTGAAGGTCCATAATATCTACATTCAATTTCAAGAGGAGCCATCAGATATTATTCGGCAATAGATCTCTCATAACGCTGGTTCTATAACAATTCAGTTTTCATGTCAACACAAAAGGCAAAAAAGATATAAAAGAAAAGGTGATCTCAAATCAGAGTGCAGAAACATATCGGAAGGATATGAGTCATTCTCGATTCTCCGAACAAGCGGTCTAACACCAATTAAATCTCACAAAACACACCTGTTCAACAGAACACGCACTCAAAATCAACCAAAGCGAAGAAAGCAACAACAAAAAATACAGCGTCAAATCGAATTTATATTGAAACAAACGCAAAACAAAACAACAGCGAAGAAGAAAAATACCTAAATCAAACAACGGCGGAGAGAAATCGCAGAGATAAGCCGACCGGAAAAAGTTCACGATAGTTGATTGTAGAGAAGGGACGGCTCAGCATTGAGGCGGATGACGTTAATTTATAAGCGGGAAGAATTCTGAACCAGTTGCTTCACGTCTCCGAAGAAGAATCGAGAAGCTCAAATTTATTCGCTACCTTTGACCCATGACCTATCGATCCCGGGCCACCCACCTTCACCGCTATGCCATCCGAAGGGGACTAAAATTTATTTATTTGGTTTTTTTCGTAAGCCTGATTTCCTGATTTTTAAGAGCTGAAGGCCCATAAACATAATAACGGGCCGCTGTCGCACTAAATCCCAACAATGAAAATGATTTTTAAAATTAAATTTAATACTCCATCCGTCCAAATCGATTTGTTTTGTTTGATTTCGCCACAGATATTTTGGTGAGTGGGTGGTTGTGTGTAAAAAGTGAAAGTTTGTCTAGTAATTATTTGCAAACAATACAAGTCAGGTAGAATGACCCGAAAATAAATACAAGACAAATCGGACATGACGGAGGGAGTATTAGAATTTAAATATATATGAACCTTTAAATTAGTAGGGCTGTCAAATTTGTTCGGAAATGGCCCGATCCACCCGTAATTAGACCTATCTAAAGTAAACCTGTATCAAAATTTACATATAGCAAGATTTTTTTCTTATATTTTCTACGATACACGTATATGTAAAGTTTCTAGATTACGGGTGTGTTTGCCGATGTTTTTTAAAATATTCATCTATTTTTTGATTGTATAAACAGTTTTTAACGTTCACAAAAATATGTTTTCTTCGTTAGCTTCTATAAAATTAAACAGAAAACTACTTAAATCTATAAGTATTTAATAATAATTTCCATTTTACAAAAAATAACTGATTTTTTAAATTTATTACAAAAACCAACTGATTTTGCCTGAAAATAATAATTTTTAATTTTAAGTAAAAATAAATAAAAAGTATTAATAAAAAACCCTAAATATTTCATGAATAATTGTGTAATTTGGGGTGGTGGCCTGATGGTCTGTAATCAGCCCAATTCAGTTTTGGGCTAGAGTTGATCTGAATATTTTTCTAACCCTGATATTAGATAGGTCGTTTTGAAGTTTATTACTCCCTCCGTCCCATTCCACTTGTCTTGTTTCTTTTGGGCACGAAGATTAAGAAGAGTGAGTGGTTGTGTGTAGATGAATGTGATTGTGTGTAAAGAGGTAGGCCCCACAAAGAAAAAGGGGTAGGTTGTGTAATGATTAGGCTTCCTTTTTTGGAAACTAGACAAGTGGAGCGGGACAGCCCAAAAAGAAAAACTAGACAAGTCGAATGGGACGGAGGGAGTAGTATTTAATATGCCACACGAATAAATAGTGCTTTAACAAACTTTTATCGACTCGGCGGACCCTTCGACCCGCGTCGAATTTTGCAATGAATGTAGGAACTATAATTAAACATCGATAAAGTAATAATCTTGGGACCGAGAAAAAATATTCATTTAATGAGATTATTATTTTATCGAACATTATTTTGATACATTGACCCATATCGGGACCCAAATAAATTATTATCTTAGCGAGATTATTATTTTATCGCGGTTTAAGTATGTCCATGTCAAGCTCGTTGGAGTGTTAGGGCTCCTTAAACCATTGATCACCTTGAAACAAATTAAACGGTGTAATTGTTTCCCTTTTTATTTATTTGTGTACTTCGAAATATATTATTTTTATATGATTTAAATATAAAAAATGGTCGTAGGTTCGATTTGTGCATCATATCGACAGCTATTAAGTGTTCGTACGTGGTTCCATTTGTCAAGCAAATGTAAAAACTTATTATTTGTTGTAAATATATTTTATATATATACTTACATGATCATGTAAACCTTAAAAGCTCATGAGTCCATCTTGTACTTTATAAATAGAGGTCTTCACCCTCATAATAATACACATCAATTTTTCATTATCTCTCTATTATTCTCTCATTCTATTTAGTTTATAACACGTTATCAGCACGAATAAGCTCTTCTCTTCTTACAAAAGGATTCCATAGAATTGCTACCAAAGCCTCCAGGATAATAGATCTAAATTCAAAAAGAAAGGTATCGTATCCTCTCCCAATTTTGTGCATTAGATCTTCAATATCAAAATTTATTTTTCTACATTAGTTATATTATACTCGAGGATAAACATAAGAAGAGAAAACAATAACCAGTCGGCCACTTCCTTTACTGCCGAGAGCTTTTGAGTGAAAGAAAATTTCAAGTAAAAAAGTTTATTATATTGCTACCTCATTATTAATTGTTATAAAGATGGTAGGAAGTTTACTTAAAAATAAAAACTAATGAGATCCTATTATAACTTATCCAATGATACGTGTATCCTCTTTTAATTAGTGATGTGATCTTATAGTTGTATATTTCATCATATTTATGGACGTTTATATTCATGCCAAAGAATAACAATAAATGTTATTATCTTTGCTTGTTGATTTGTTAATGTTGAGGGATAACAATAAATGTTATTGTCTATGTTCATAACAAGTTATTAAATAATATGTTTGAGTTTTAGATTCTTGTTATCATTAGACACATTTAATTGTTGCTCCCGAAGTAGCGCAATAAATATTCCTGAAAAATATATATTATATGCTCTTGAAGAGCAATTAAGAAAAATATATTTTCAACTTAAATTGTTACTCCAGAAGTAGCACAATCGATATTCCCGAAGAATATTACATGCTCTTGAAGAGCATTTATTCTACATACGCTTTTATTTATTTATTTATTTAATGTTAAATCTAGATTGTTGCTCCTGAAGTAGCACAATCCATATTCCTGAAGAATATCATAAGCTCTTAAAGAGCAATTCAAACTTATTTAAATAACTTGATTGGTGCTCTAGAAGTAGCACAATTTAATATTCTTGAAGAATATTTTACACTCTTGAAGAGTTATTAATATTATCTATGCATTTACTATATACTTCAGTTTTTCTTTTCTCCTGCATACTGTATAATATTTATATCTATATATACAAATAATCTTAATTTGGTGCTCCTGAAGCAGCACACAGTTAATATTCCTGAAGAATATTATGTACTTTTGATGAACAATTCATATAATATGTCTTATTGATGGGCGAATCTTGGTTCTTGAATTGTTATTTTTGTTGCTCCCAAAGTAGCATTGATATCCCCCAGCGAACACTATATGTTCCTGAAGAACAATTGGGTTTCTCGAAAACATTAGTCATTCGTCTGAAGTCGTTTAATATAGACTAAATTGGTGCTCCTGAAGTAGCACAATTTATATTCCTGAATAATGCTACATGTTCTTGATGTACAATTCAAGCTTTTGATTTTGACAAATGTTATATGTTAATAACTCTAATTGTTGCTCTTGAAGTAGCACAATTAACTCTACATGTTCTTGGAACAACTAAAACTTGTCATTTTGAAACCATATATCACAATAACCATACTTTAATTGTTGCTCATAAAGTAGCACAATTAATATTCTTGATGAATATTACATGTTCCTAAAGAATAATGTATATCTAAAGGTATGTTGTAATTTAAAATATTATCTAATTATATGGAGTGGTAGCAAGAGCTCCTCTTTGAATGACAATTACATTTCCAATATCCTATTGTGGCTTAATTTCTTTTCAAGAAAATATTACCTAATTATATGGAGTGGTAGCAAGAGCTCCTCTTTAAATGACAATTACATTTCCAATATTCTATTGTGGCTTAATTTCTTTTCAAGAATAGATGTGAGATCCGGTAGATCTCAAAATTTGCAATTCATTGATTTCGCTTATCATGAAACTAAATTGTTGCTCTGGAAGTAGCACAATTACATTCCTGAAGAATGACCATATTGTGATAGTAACATTACTATCACATGTTTGTGGAAATGCTTCAAATATAGTATTTTTATATATTATTTATCTTTTGCTCCTGAAGTAGCATAATTTATATTCTAGAAGAATATTAAATGCTCTTAAAGAGCAACTCGTATCTAGAGTGATATATGTTTATTACTGAATGAAAAACATTGTTTATGTCTAGTTGACATTAATGAAATCTTGATATCGATGCTCATCTGCCAATAAGAGGCATGGGGGATAATAATAGAATAAAACGAAGCATCCCAACAGGATTGCGTCAAGATATAAATTGTTTTTCCTCCCTAAAGCTCGATACGAGTAGTTGCATTTCACTGCAAGATTTTAAAATCTAGTGGATCGAAATTATTGAAGGCTCCAGAAGAGCATGTGTCATTTTATCAAATGATACGAAATCTATTAAGTTTGCCCTTACTTTAATAAGTTTAGAAGAAACTTACTAAGTTTTAAGGATATCCGCTGCAATGGATACCATATTGAAATAATATAAGAAGGTAGTGATACATATTCTTGTATAAATTATTTGTATTTAGCCAGAAGCTAACAAAAGAAAAGTTATCACACTACTATTTTAAATGTATTACACATTTATAAAAACAAGTGAGACAAATCATGTCATGAACCGAAAGTTCAAAGAGCTTTATGTTTTGATATGAGAGGTTTGGACATTCACGAGCAACTATCATGCGTAACATAATTGAAAATTTATTTGAGCGCAAATAGAGATCCTGAATAATCTTTCCATTGATTTTCATGAATGCTTGACTTCTAGAAGGAATGAAGCAATTGCTAGAACTAATAGTTCAAATAATAAAGAACTCAATTCCCCCAAGAAGAATTATAGCGAGTTTATTAAACTCTAAGTTCCTCCTGAAGAGGACTTATATTATATTACTTTGGAATTGAGATTCAACACTTAGTTGCTCATGTGCATAATCAATGGTTTTGTACGTATAAAAACGAGTCTCACAAGAAGATTGTTATTATGATAAAATAACATTCCCAACATTAGGTGGAACATATGTCACATTTGGACTCGTGAAGTAATCAATGTGAAATCTACATCCAACAAAAAGCACAATAACAAACTAGTCACATTTGAATTCCAAAAGTAATCAATGTGAACAAGAAGTCAAAAGACTCACTTGCAAAAGATTGCAAACCAACTTCTTGATGCTTTTAATTTGTGTATATAAAAGAAGTGACAGTGTCATATATTTACTGCAAAAACCCCCCAACAAGAATTCATGTCCCTGAAGGACAAGCATAAATGACAGCAAATGCATTTAAAATTCGTCAAAAATATGGTCGACCAATTGGTTCTAAAAGAAATTTTGTGTCTAAGAAAAGGGGCACAACATATGAACCAAACAATGACGAAAATGATTAATCAATCAAATGAAGTTCCTGAAGAACTACAAGCGTATGAAATTAATGAGATCTCAAAATATTGGAGAGACCAAATATCGTCGTGGACGCACGATGGTATTCCGCATTTTAATATGACTTTTGAGATGATAAAAGAGGATCATCAACGACGATCTATAAGAGATTGTCAAGATATAAATATTTGGCCAAAGATGAACGAAATCATACAAAGTGAATTAATATTCCCTAGAAAGTCGGAAATATTTGGACCTATAGTTCCAAAATCCGGAAAGTATATCCCCGAATGATACAAATGTGTCTTTATTACAAAGAGAAATGAAAAATTACGAGATATAGGGCAATACTCGTAACACAATATTTTTCTCAAAGACCGAAAATTAATTATGTACTCTCCCATAATAGACGCCATTGTATTTAGAATTTGATTAATCTACTTATGTCACAAAAAACTTGTTATGCGCCTTATGGATGTAGTAAATATCTCTCAATATGATTCGCTAGATAGTGACATATATATGAAGATCCCTGAAGGATTTAACTTGCTCAAAGCATGTAAGTCAAAAAGATGTTGTCAATTAGACTGCAAAAGTCATTGTAAGGGCTGAAATAGTACAACCGTATATGATATAATCATAACGACGAGAATTCCTTGATATAAGGGTACATAAATGATGACTTGAGTTTGATTGCAACTCCTGAAAAATATAATACTTATATGTTTACTTCGTCAAAATGACTTACATAGAACAAGTAATTATGAATTATTTTATTCATTGATAATCCAACTCACATCATCATCGGCATTAGGGGAGATATGAAATATAAAGATTGAATGCCGTAAATATCTTGTTGGATTAATTACTTAGATTCACGCACTATGAACCAGAAGTTCATCAGGTTATTTAGTGCAAAAGGAGTGACTAAAATCTCATATACCTGTTGTATATGCACCATGAACGAACTAAAGTTCCTCATAGAAAATATAAATCAATTGATTCTCATTAGTGCCAGAAGCGTGAGAGATTTATTGGTGCTAAAGATAAAAAGTCCGCGGAATAGAAATTTAGAACACATCACTCCAAATTCCTCATGAAGAGGATATGTGAATCATTAAATACAAAAGTACTTGAGGAAATCAACTCATGCCTAAAGACGGATATAGAATCAAAAGACTTAGGTTGAATTAATAATTGTCTCGACCTGCAGATCGAGTATCTCCCTGATGGAGTTACACTAGTCGACCTACCCGAAAGGTCTTAAAAGAGATTTATTGTATTTCATCCACATAGCTACCTAATGGTCGCTTCAATCACTTGAAGTGGATGGAGACTCATTTAGACCTATATAAGATAACAAAGATGTTTTAGGACTAGAAGTTCATTACTTATTTGCAATATGAGGATTTGTAATGATATTGACTATCATTTGTTATCTTCGAGACAGACATGTTATTCTCTCTGAGAATAATTAAACTTGTGTTGCACGTATTAGTGTAGACCTTAAAGATAACCTTGAAGATTGTTATCTTAAGGGGAGTAACAAATTGCAAATAATCTTAAAGATTAGACTGACTCCTCAAGGTCAAATGACCCTGAAGGTCAAATGGTTGTACTCTTTTTTCCTTTCTAAGTTTTTTCTCAAAGGGTTTTCTTAGTTAAGGTTTTTAACGAGGCATCCAATGCAACACACGAGAAAATGAGCCATTGAGATTGATTCATAAAAGAGCCAATGCAACATATGATCTCCAAAAGAGTGGCGGCATCAACATCAACAAATTCGCTCAAGTGACAATCTAGCAGATTCTTTTACAAATGCATTATCAACATTCAAGAAGTTGTTACACAAGATCAATATGCGCCGACTCAAGGATCAAGAATGACTATATTGAGGTGGAGCAGCTGTACTCTTTTTCCTTCGTCCAGTTTTTATCCCAATGAAATTTTCTGGCAAGGTTTTAACGAGGCAACAGTTTCTTTTAGGAATGGTCAATCAAGGGGGAGTGTTGTAAATATATTTTATATATATATTTACCATATATTGTGATGACCATATAAACCCTAAAAGCACATGAGCCCATCTTATACTCTATAAATAGAGGTCTTCACCCTCATAATAATACACATCAATTTTTCATTCTCTCTATTATTCTCTCATTCTATTTAGTTTATAGCATTATTTTAATTATTAAGTTTTATTATATAATTGGGGATAAGATCGGTTACACTTGCACCTTAAATACCTGACATAAGCGAATAACTTGAAGCAACCATATTAAAATATTTTAAGATTTAAATCCACTAGACTATCCATAATCGTAATATTATTTTCCACCATTTAATTTAAATTTGCTACCCACTGTTTACATAATGTATTAGTCCCAGTTCATACAACTAGGTGTGTTCCGTATGATATACCGTAAGATTTTTCTCATACCACATACCGTATCGAAAAGGTTCAGTATAGGAAAATGCATATCGTTGTCCTGCAGATAATTTCGGTATACCGTAGTTTGGTATTACCGAAAATTCGATATAAGCAATTTTCATACCGCTTTTCGATATACCGTACTGTACTTCGGTATACCGAAGTTTTTGGTATACCGAAATAGACAGCATACCAAAACAGGTGGTATACCAAAAATATAACATTATAGCGAAGCAAATGGTATACCCAAATGCAAATCATATCCAACAACAGTGTCTAAGATAATCAGTAGAACATGTTGATACAGAAAATAAAACACAGCCCATACAAATTACATTCAACATCTCAAAAAACTATCCAAATGTCTAATAATAAATAAATAATGTGAATACGATTAATTTATTAGATAAATATGAAATCTATGATATAAACATTAAGATTAGTATAATGGATAGTTTGGTATACATCGGTATAGTTCGATATGAATCGACATAGTTCGATACGAATCAGTTAGTTCGTTATATCATTTTATGGTATATATCATGGTTTGATAGGAATCAGTATGATTCGGTATACCGTGGTATATCGATACTGGTATATACTGAGGTTCGGTATGAATCGACCGCAGTATATCGGTACACGGTATATACCGCGGTATGAAAAATCTCATACCGTTGTTATACCAAAAAACTTCGATACGGTATCATATCGTACCGAAAATTTCGATATACTGAAAATTCGATATTTTCGATATTTTTTGGCACGGTATGTGCAGTATACCGGTTTTCAACATACCGTAACACCCCTACATTAAACTACACTCACTCATTTTTATAATATTCCAATATTATAATCTTAAACATGATTCTCGATTTTGGCCTGGTTACAATAAGTGTTAATGACATAAGTATTTAAATTACAAGCATTTAAATTAAATAAGTTTTGCGTTTGGATATATTTATTTATAAGTAAACATTTATTTAGAGAAAAAGTAAAATATAATTTAAAAAATTATTATCACAAGGAGAAATTATTTTTCATAAACATTTTTTCGCTTATTTTTATAATCTATAGCTAACAGTTTATGGAATAAATAAAAAATAACTTATTTTTTAAAATAAAATGTTTTCATAATTCATTCAAAGCGTTTATTTTTTTATGATAAGCTCCTGATAAACTATGTCAAACGGGTAATTTTATAATTTAAGAAACCACATGAGCATTTGGTAATTAGATTTTGAAATCCATAATTATATTAAATTCACATAAGATATTTAAATTTAAAATATAGGAATCAAATATAAAAGGTTGACCGAGGAACATCGATTATACAAATATATCGAATGATTTGAGTAACGAAAGAAAATTAAATGTACTCCCTTACATACTAGATTTTGAGAACTTTCTTAAACTACATTAGAAGAATAAATAGAAATTTAATTATTAATTTATTTGAAATATTATATAATTATAACAATACATTACGAGGTCGATCAAAATTAAAAAGAGAAATAAAAGAGCAAAATTATACAGACAGAAGAGACAAAAAATGCAAAATTGTGAAAAATGAACAGCATCCATTAAACCAATCATAGACCACAAATAAATAAATAGAAAATATTAATAAAATAAGGAAAAAGAAAAAGAAAGACTTTTCAGCTTCAGAAATAATTATATTATCATCATCTTCTTTATGTCTCTTTCTCTCTCTACTCAACACTTTGTCTCACCTTCCGATATTATGTACAGATAATCTCTCTCCCAAATTATTTTCCTATTTATATCATTCTTCTTCATTTTTGCCTCAATCAAAATCACATTTTCCACTCCCTCCATCTCTCAATTTCTTCACCACTCTCACAAATTGGAGCTGGTAATTTCTTCAACTGAAATGCAAAAGCTGTTAATCGTTTCAGAGCTGTTCTTCTGATTTGATTTTTCAAGGTATCCGAATGTTTGTTTATTTCTGTTTTACAGTGAAGTGGAGTTCTGTTTCTGTTTAGTTTTCGCTCAGATCTGGCCTATTGTATTGTTCGATTGAATCAGTTTTTTGTCGATTCGAGTATTCTGCGAATATTTTGCTTTTCGGTTTTTGGATTTTGTTTGGTGGAATCGGTTTTTTTTTATGCAGTTGTTCTGATTCCGAGAAATCTCGTCGCGCTTCTCATCATTAAATTCCGTTGGGAAGAGTATTAATTGTTTGTTTCTCTCTCTAGGAATTCCGCAGTTTGCGCCTTAATCTGCTCAGATTGCTGATTCCGCTAAAATTCACTCGGTTCCTTGAATTTGCTCGCCAAGAAACCACCGGCGATTGTACGCGGAATGGAGATTGTCGTCGGTGGCGGTGGTGAGAAGCTGTACTCGCAGAATTTGGGGGATTTTCTGAGAATCAAGGAGGAGGATCATTGGAGGAATAATCTCAACCAGAGCACGCCGTCCAGTAGCGGCGGAGGCCGCCGCGTCTCCTCCGGTCTGACATTAAACGCCATTCTCACTGGGGAGAAAATCGGACAGTCTCCGCCGAGCGACGCGCCGCTGCGGCGCGTCGAGCCGAACCGGACTCTGCTAGATATTATTCGCGATGACCAAACCTCCGGTGTTGGCCGCGGCCGGGAAGACGGCCGGAAGAGTTGGCTGTTGAATAAAATCCGCCTCCGCCGCAGAGGAGGCCGCTCCACCTGGCCAGCCACCGTAGCCACTTCATCGTCCGCCGTCAACAACAATAGTCACCACCAGATGATGATTGCAACCGCAACACGTCCCCACTCTGACCGGTTTAACTCAAACATCAACTCGGACGAGTCCACTCAACCCGGTTCCAGAACTCCGGCTCCGCTCAGTAACCCTAGGCCATCAACGGAGAGCGGGAGGTTCGAACCGATGCTTCAGAGTACGCAATTGATAACCGATGAATCCAATTCGCACCAAGATCGAAATGAAGATCCCCGCAGCGACGCCGTGGAAGCGGCGGCGGAGGTCGGCGTTTCGCCGGAGCAGCCGGCGGTGAGGATGTCGTTAATGGCCTTGCTAGCGGAGAACGACCGGCAAATGGGGTTTGAAAGATCGGCATACATGACTGGTGAAGTCGAATTCGAATCTGTTGAGAAGGAAGGCGCCACCTCCTCCGCCGCATCCGCCACCGGCCCGGACTACAACAACTGTTGCGTTTGCATGGTGAGACATAAGGGGGCGGCTTTTATCCCCTGCGGCCACACGTTTTGCAGGCTGTGCTCCCGCGAGCTTTGGATGCAGAGAGGAAATTGCCCTCTCTGCAATAATTTCATACGCGAAATTCTTGATATCTTTTGATCGGATAAAAAAAATATAAAAAGATTCTTGAGTGTCGCAGATCGTTGAATCTAGACCGTCGTTTTACTGCGTAGAATCATTTCTATCTCGCCACCCTTCTCTTGGTTCTTCAATTTTTGGTAATTTTTAGTGGTAAATAAGACTTTTTACCGTTTAACTACTTCCCCCCTCTTTTTTACCGTGTGGTTGAATTTTCTGCTGGAAAATATTGGACCATGAAATTTCTTTTATATATTTGTCTTTTAATATCGTGGGTATGTTCTAAATGAAGTGTATTTATTTGGAATTATTATTGTAAACTGAAAATATATAAATTAGTTGAAAAGCTCTGTTGTACGAATACTTTAGAAAAGAAAATTTCACCTTATGACATTGTGTACTTATCGGATATACGATATGACACTCTAATTTGTCTCATGTTCATGCATCATAATTAAAGAGTGTCTACAAATATAATGACATTATTAATAAAGATATTATATAAATAAGAAAATTAAAGTGAAAGTGAAACCTACTACTACAGCGTGAGTATAATTGAGATGAGTAACACTAATTAATACTCCCTCCATCCCATTCGATTTGTCTAGTTTTCTTTTTTGGGCTGTTTCCGCTCGACTTTTCTAGTTTTCAAAAAAGAAAACCTAATCATTACACAACCTACCATTTTTTCTTTGTGGGGTCTACCTCTTTACACGTAATCACACACTCATCTACACACAACCACCACTCTTCTTAATCTCCGTGTCCAAAAGAAACAAGACAAGTGAAATGGGACGAATATTTAGTTTTTCTAAATGAAATAGTGGAAATTATCTTTCCTATTCATCTCTTTGAATTTCATATTCGAAGTTGCGATCGGTCGATTCATTAATATCCACTGACATAACTTGTGGAAAATTGTTGACACAATAAATGCAGGTCTAAATTATTGGATGGACGAATAGCTCGTGAAAATGACTTTTCTAATTCAATGTTTGAACAAACTATCTCATCGTAAAAAATAGTGTCTACATTAGTTCGTTAGTATATACGAACGTTTGCAAATGCTTATATTAAGTATTTATATATTTATTGAATGTAAAAAACAGTTTTTTTTTTAAAAAAAAATTGGTTAATTCACTTATTGCAGTAGCTTCTCTTAAATTGAGTCGTTAAATTGCTTTAATTAAACTGCTTAATTAATATCAATCGAGATGCTTTTAGTGCTTAAAACATCATAATTTTTTAAACGAATAAAAATAATTATTATCAATTTTAAGTAAAAATAAATTAAAAAAATTTAATAAAAACATTTGCAAATTATCCATGTCATGTAACAGATATCAAATGTTGGAAGTTGGTAGTATCAATGAACTACTTTATTGAAAATCTAACTAATATCGAGTTCGAAACATTATTTAAACTTATGGCACCAAACGGATAATAAAATTGATCATCTGAAGGCAGTTTACCTGACAAACTCTAATTTGTACCAACTTTTAGGTGCATGCTAACATCATCCTGATTTTGTACCCTACTTAGTTACATTTTTTTATCAATTATTTACACTTTATATATATAAAAAATATTATCTGCATATTCAATGTACACACCAAGTTTGTTAAATAAAACACGAAACTACCATCCCCTTGGGATGGCATAGCGGTGAAGGTGGGCGGCCCGGGACCGATAGGTCATGTGTTCAATTCCCACTGGACACGCTATGTGTGAGTCTGCCACCCTGTCACATTAAGGGTGGTTTAACTCTTCTGTGTGGTTTGCAGGCTATTATACAGGAGCGAGGTTTACCCTGTGCGCACCAAAGGTAGCGGCTGCGGGTTCCTCGTCAAAAAAAAAAAAAAAAAAAACACGAAACTACCCCATCAAATAAAAACTACTTACAATATACCAAAGATTATTAAAATGCTTTCATTTTTTGAGAAAAAACACTCTCGAATATTGTCTGACTATATGTTTGGCTAGGTACCCAATTAATTAGTGCCCGACCGTTTGGCATAAGTTTG
The DNA here is from genome assembly GCA_028984105.1 of Lavandula angustifolia. Taxonomy (NCBI): domain Eukaryota; kingdom Viridiplantae; phylum Streptophyta; class Magnoliopsida; order Lamiales; family Lamiaceae; genus Lavandula; species Lavandula angustifolia. The sequence continues at coordinate 42,364,433 of CM054802.1, forward strand.
ATAAGGGCAAGTACCCTACCATGTCCGATCATGTCCCCGATCAATAGGGCACGTGTCAAACCAGTTTTCGACCATGGAAATTCAACAAAACACCATACAAATTGAGAAGATTGTCTTTTATAAAAAGTAAGGATATTTATGTAGACTTGAGTATATTGTACATAATTTTTATATGAAGATGCAGTTTTATATTTTATTTAAGAGAATTGAGTATTATTGAATAATACCAGCGCTATTATTTCAAAATTGCATAACAATGAGTGATCAGAAAAAAATAAAAATAAAAACCTATATATTGTTTCATCACAAAAACTATAAGCCCATATTTGGCCCCAACTATGTACTGTTTCAAGCGAATAATCAGGGCCCGTTGGGCTGACCCGACCCAAATTTCAAACCGGGTTTATACATCCGGATCTCCAATTAGCTATTCAGGTGCAAATTTGATAAATCATGCTTTAATTGATATTCGAATCCACGATGATCAATTAGAAGATAAACACTTTAATTCAAATTGTTACATACTGAGCGTATTTACATATAAGTATAGAACTACTATTGAATTCGATTACATTCGATAGTATGATGATCTAAATCAAATTGTTACTATTATAATTTTATTTGATGAATATATGGTGATTCAAATTTGTTTACTTTAAAGACTAGCTTCAACCGAGTAATATTTGACATAGTAATAATCTCACTTAAATAATAAGTTATTCCGATCTCGACATGTGTTAATATACTAAAATAATGTTCGATCGTTCAACTAATATTTTTCTTAAATTCTAAAATTATTATTTTATCGCGATTTAATTGTATATGATGTGACTTATAAATTTACATCTAATCTAGTCATTGGATATGAAATATTATATTATAATTTATAATTGATAAATTACATAGTTAGATTGAGACTGAAACGTAATTTGGTATCAATTAATTCTTCTCTTCTTAATCTACAAATATATGTCAATTTTGTTCTCTTGAGATGACGTAGCGGTTAAGGTCATGGATTCAAAACCCATCAAAATCGTTATATGTGAGTTTGTCACCTAGAACACATGAGCGGGTTGCAAGCTAGAGCAGTTTATCCAGTACGCACTTCGGTAATAATTAATAACTATCAATTTTGGTATGAGTGATTTTCGTGCAACATTTTATCAATCATAGAAGTGTTCTTTTTGCAATAAAACGAATATAGAGTAATTTAACGGTGTATTTTCTTATCCTTTCTCCAGGTAAGTTGTCTTGGATATGGACAATATTGCAGCCAACTACTGCTAACTATTTTTTTTAAAATTAATTTGCAATCAATTACTATTGAAATCATCGATTTTCATATATATATAATATAATATAATAAATATAACAGATTTGAACTGAGATATACTCTAATTGAATTTAATTTTTATTTATGCATATAGTTGTGCATCTACAAAATAATAAAAAGACAATATAATTTATCCTAAATATAATTAAAATTGATTTAAAATTGGAATATCCAATTTTTATAGAAATAATAGTAGATTGTGTTGAATAATTTAAAAACAAATCAATTATTAAAAAGCTTTAAAGAAATTTAAATAAATTGAATTGCAATAAGATTTAAAATAAATTTTTTAATGTTATGTGTATGTACAGAAAAATAAGAGAATAACATATTTATTCCTTAATTTAATGAAATTCCAATTGAATTAAAATTAAAAACATTCAATTTTGATGTGAAAGTCACCGGTTCGAAATTGCTTATCTTTAAATTTAATGTGAATTTTTTTATTAAATAATTTTGATTCCGAAAAGAGAACACGGAAAGGCTCGCGTGTTTTATTATTCCATCAAATTAAAATTTGATTTCGGAATTTAGGGCTTAGGGTTTTCGAGCGCAATCCAGTCATTCGAGCACACGATGTATGCTGATCAAATTGAGGCGCAACCTCATAGGTCAGTTCAGGATCGCCTCGAAGGAAGTTCCGCCGCCGGTCAAGGCCGCCGCAGACCTTTCTCCGGAAAGAGGTCAACTTTTCCTTCCCTCTAAGTGCGTCTATTTTTATTTCTGTGTTATTTTTTCTTTTATTTGCATTCGTTTGGCTTTTGGTGGAAATTTTTGAGTTAATTGGATAAAACAGATTTAAGTCTGGTTAGTTATAGTTGTAGGGACTATGAATGGCTGAATTTTTCGATTTTGGAAAGGATATTTGGGTTTGAAGAAGGACGTAATGGCTGTTTTTTGATGGTTTGGTGTGAAAATTTATGTTTAAAGGAAATGGTTTTATGGGTTAAGATGCCGTACACCACCTTTCTATCTTGTGAATATAGGACTGGCTTGTTTGGGATAGAAATTATAGAATACCTTCTTTGTAGAAGACAGTTAAGTTGAACAATCTATTTGAGGCTGAGGATCTGTTGGTGAATTTGCGAGCATCTATAGAGCCCATGGTATTATGTTGTGAGATTAAGTGTGAAATGTCTGTTCAATTGGATGATGAAGCAGGGCAATTTTTCTTGTGGAAGAAGTTTCTAGAAAATCACTGTTTTTCTTTTCGTGGAGGGAATGAAGTCCCTTACTTTAGAACCTTAAATTATTTCATGCAGACAAAGAGAAGATAATGACAAATGGGAACACGACCTTTTCGAGGGCAACGGCCACCAAGTTTCAAGTATGCAGTTTTTCTTATTGCAGCTTTTATAAATATTGTTTGCTTCTAATAATTTGGCTGATATGGCTCTGCTTTTATGATTCATGGTTGTAAAGATCGGAAGGTTGGTGTTAAAGATCTTCGTTTGAAACTCCAAAGAAAGAGTATGAAGCAAAGTGGGCGGGGATCTGTTCTTGGAGGTGCAAGGGATCTACGCGAGAAGCTCTCCGGTGCACTGTATTCTCGTCTTGTTGAGTCAAAGCCGCCAGCAGTGAGGCAAAAGACTACACATGAAGCCAATAAAACTTTTAAGAAACGTGAGGTTGCAACTTCTGTATCAAAGAAAAAGTTTCAGCAGAAGGTAAAAACCACCATCTTATCTCGCAGGTTTTCTCAGGGTGCGTGAGGTGAGGGATTGTATATCACGTAATATCTTTCTTGCAATCTCATCTCATCTTCAGCAACTGGCTTATATTTACGCAGGTTGATTCAGTGGAAAGTTTCCTTCACTCTCTGGGTCTCGAGAAATACTCAATTACATTCCAGGCTGAAGAAGTATGATGATTTATTTCCTGCTTGCCTGTGGTTTTAGGTTCTATTTGTTGAGGCTTACAAATAGATCTTTCTTGTGTTTTGCAGGTTGATATGGCTGCTCTAGTACACATGAGTGATGAAGATCTTAAAGCTATAGGAATTCCAATGGTAATTATTGCCAAATAACACCTTTTCTTATCAATTCACACTTCCTTATTATCAGCCTTGACCAGCATTTTGCTTGTTAATGATTCAGATGTTAGTTTTTATGTCTAGAAATTCATTGCTGAAGCAAGAATTGCACTAATATCCAAAATCTCAGATTAGTAGGTAACAAAGGCAAATAAATTTGCAACTTTGAGTTCATAAAACATTGACATCTAATGTTATAAAAGCTCATTTCATAAGGTGGGGTAAATTTACGCTCGAGGGAAATGACACCATTCAACCATCATATACATTTACTGTTTCATCCCTTCGATATTTTATGTTTTCATGGTATTTTTATGACTAACTGCTTCTGTGTGCTGCTTCTCATGCTACCTACTGTTCTCTTGGATTCTTAATTTTATATATCAATGTTTGTCCAGTCTTCATGGATTTTGCTACTGTTCTTTCAGGGTCCGAGAAAGAAGATACTTCTCGCGCTAGAGTCGAAGCGCGATGACTAAGCTGGGTAAGGCCATTTTGCTATTAGGATGTGGGGATTAGATCAATCTTTGGCCAACTATAAGCAGGTCTATTTTGTGTTTCTAACTTTTATATACTAGTTTTTAGTTCTAGTTTCAGAATTTTCCTATGGCTTATCATTGTAATTGAAATATGAAATTCATTCAAAATTGAATCTTTTGGATTTGTTGCTTAATCTAAAATCATTTGTCCCAGATTCTTCATTGTTTTCATTCCATGAATTGTAATGAGAGAAGAATGAGATGAGCGCCAACTTCAATCAAGATCCAAAAAAATTCGTAATCCGTCAAAACACGAAATCATATTGAACGTGCCTACGATCCCATCGTTCCAAATCGTACAGAATCCCAAATTTTACTCAACTTCGACATCCCAAAGCATGATTCTGAAGAATTTGATTATCCTCCAAGAGTCTGTCATATTCAAGAAGTAGATCTGCTGCTTGTTTCTGAAGAGCAGCGACGTGGGCTTCCGCTGTTTCGACTTTCTTGTCCTTCACAGTTGACTCCATCTTCAGCTTATTCAAGCTCTCAGTCAGGCTTGATATCTCCTTCCTTAGCCTCTTGACTTCAGCAGAGGCTTGTTCTTCCTTTTCCTTCATCTGCAGCTTTTCCCTCTCAAGATTCTCAACTTCTTGCTTTGAAACTCCAGTGTTGCTCCTCAACTTTATCAACTTTTGCATGTAATGATGCATACGATCGATTAAAAACCCGAGGAAGAGAGAAAAGCCTGCAAGATCATTTGCAGTCAATACAAAGCACAGAGCCATGAAACCTCAACAGCATAAACCTGCCTTTCTGGAAATCCTGTCTGAACTTAGTTGTATTCGTTTGAAAAGAAAAAACGCGGTTATTGCGATTATAAGAAACCGACACAATCTCTAAGGGTGTGTTTGCAACTACTTATTGTAAGCACTTCTAATTTGTTTTTTTTTTATTAAAGTTAAAAAAAAGTTGCTTTTAATCAAAAGCAGGAGGTTTATAGATGCTTATGGATTTCAGCCGAGTTGGTGCTTAGTTTTAGAGAAGCTAACGCAGAAAGAACAGATAAGCAATTAAAATAAGCTATTGCAAACACACCCTAAGTAAACAAACATCGAAGTGAATTTCATGTCCAAAACTCACTTAGATTGTTTCATTAGTAGCATTAAATCCCCACATACTATTTCCATACAACCTTTGCAAAACATGAATCCTTGCATTTATCATAAAAGCAAGACTAACATAGAGATGAACCAAACAATGTAAGCACATTTGCAAGAATCAAGAAGTAAAACAAGACAACACTATCCATCAAGTAACCAAGAGTGTAAGAATCATACCCATGAGAGTTGCCTCTAGCAAGTTTGTCCTCCAAAGGACTTGATCCATTGGTGTCATGGTGCCATGTTTGGTCCCCTTGTTCTGAATCTTGAGTATGCTAAACAAATCCGACAACAAAATGACAAAGATAGTTCCACCAATGGTTAGGATTGTAGCCCTCCTCATCTTCACTTGATCCAAACCCTTGATTACAAGGTCCCTTAACGGACCAATCTTCACCATTAGAAGGAATGCAACTAAGCCCTCCGCACACACAACCAGAAAGAACAAAGGAATCATCTTTTTGCAACAACAAAAGCTCAACTGTCCTAAAGACTAAACAAGATTAAAAAAAATAAAATTGAATTAGAGACAACTTTCATGGAAAATAAGGAAATCCCACTTCATTTTCGAATTGATTTTCTCAAGATATTTGCAAGCAAGAAGAAGGGCATGAAGCTATTTCTATTCTCTATAAACCCATCTACTGTTCAGAATCAAGAAATATTTTCTCAGTTTAAAAAAAATCAAATCTTTGCAACAAGAAAAGGCCAACTCCCCTAAACACTAAACAAGATCAATTTTTTTGAATTAAAGTTTAAAGACAATTTTCATAGAAAATAATGAAAACCCCATTTCATTTTCACATTGATTTTCTCAAGAAATGTGCAAGCAAGAAGATGGGCATCAACCTATTTGTATTCCCTATAAACCCATCAACTGCTCAGAATCAAAAACGATTTTCTCGGTTAAAAAAAATAAAATAAAAATCAAATCTTTGATAAGCTAAAACAAATGACACTCGAATTCGAGTAGATAGCAAAACCCCAATTCACTTTCAGCAGAATGTGATTCGTTAAAGGCTACAGATCTGTAAAAAAAAGTGGCTGCCTAGCAAAAGATACAGTTTTGAAAGCAAATCCCTCTCTCTCTCGGTTATTATTCCTCTAATTCTGCATTAATAGTTCTTGCTTTTGGGGATTAGTGAGATGGTTATGCTTTAGGGGGTGTTTGGGATAACGCTTTATCGATATGAAATTTTTAATTAAGTTGCTGAAAGTAGATGAAAGTTGTTGATTTTGATAATTTTTTTTATTTCAAAAGTCTTTGAAAGTCGAAATTAATTTTTTAAAAAATTAATAAAGTGATATCTTATAAAATAAAAATGTTATTTATTTCTCACTTATTAAACAAATTTAGAATTTTTACACAAATAAAATTTAAGATATATTTCCACTCATATATAATAGTATTTTAATAAAAAAATATTAAAATTAAAATTAGAAAAAATTAAGAATAATTAATATTATTAATTAAAATCAAGAATGAAAAATATTATAAATTATAATATAATGTATTAATTAAAAATAATTATAAAATTATAATATAATGTATTAATTAAATATGATAAAATTATAAAAGCTATAAGTTATCTCCTTCTCGAACTTTACGAAAATTCTCTATCTCGAGGCCAAATAGCTTTCATATATAAGTGATTTCCCAAACACCTTTTAATCTCATTTCATTTATTCTTTCAATTTATCCCCCAAACCCCCTTAGTAGGGTGTGTTCAAATCATCCAGGAAAGTTATGAAAGAATACTTACAGCATGAAATGGAAGTTAAGTTATAGTTTTCATGCCATAATTCTTACTCCAAAAAATTTCGACACGATTTTTAAAGAGAGTTATTGATTGTACGTAAAGATGTAGAATTCTCAAATAAAATATTTATAATAATTTATTAATTTTAAAAAAAAAGAGCAATAATTATAAAGAAAAATGAAGCAATAATTGTAGGGTGGATGGAATAGAAAGCAAAAAGGCTCTTCTATTTGAGGCATGTTGTCCTAAATTTACAGCATTCAAATTCGAAAACAATATACGAGCTAGCTATTATACAAGAACGAATTTTGTTTATACAGATTCGTTGTAGAAATAATAAATAAGTGAAGTTGGTTTTCATTGAAAAAGAATGATATGTCCAAGGGCCAATTGACTTGGTCTTCATTATCTATGCTTGTGCATATTAGTGGCAAGCATGTCATATTTGTTTATACCATGCTTGCTCATTATTCCAATAATTAAATTCAATTTTTACTACTTATATTGTTCCCCAATAATAATGTAGTAGACATATTGCTGCCTTACAAATACATATAAATTAAAAAATGCAAATGTTTTGTGTTTATGGGATTTAAATATGCCAAATACACCAACATGGTCTTTAGTCTCTACACAAGCTGACAGTTTAATGGTCAACTTGACTAGGCAAAAACATACCAAATTTATATTCTATTTTAAATTGTTCCATATCGTAATTTTTTTTATGGGCCCCATTTACATTACTCTTTCTTTTATCACACAAAAATCAAATGTATAAATTACTGTACCGAAAATAAACAAGACGTTTCATGCAGGACGGATGGAATATTATTTTCCTTTCATAGAATTAAATAGACTCTCTTTTTAACATATGGTAATATATATTAAAATAAAATTGTTGGCATTATATTTAAGAGTTAGGAGTTTTTCAAAACCTTCGTGTGTTTTATCTAAAAATGCATATTTGATTCTTCTTCCAAAATTTGAATGAAGGATTTAAAATCGAATTCGATTTCAAGTTGGAAACCAAATGTCCCCTATTTAAAATTTGACATAGAAATAATCTTATTCACTTATTTAAATAAAAAAAACGTTAATGTCAAGACGTAAATTGATTAAAAAAGAAAAAAAAGAAGATAGAAGTCCAGCCGCCGATGTGGAGCAAGCAAATATGTTTACAGGTGGACTCGGTCTCCGGTTTTTCAAGGGAACTTATGTCCCTCCCAACAGGCAGCACAGCTCATTAATGGCTACTGGCAACCTGTTCCAATCATTCTCCGGTTATGCCTTACGTCACATCACAATTTTTTAACGTTTTAATAATCATTAAACAATAAAGAAATATATGAGTTTTTCAATTACTTCGTCCCATCAATAGTGTTTTATTTTTCTCTTTGATGGTACAGTATCTCCTTTATAAAAAGAAAAAAGATATGTGGATAAAAATTAATCATTTAAAAAATTAAATAATAAATAATACAATACACAATTTTTTAATAATCGTATCGAAAATAAATGAGATAATACTAAGGGGATAGAGAGAATAACAAAGTTGATTGCTTCTCCAAAATCCAAAAAATTGATGTTGGAGGAGAGTAATTTGTATAGAAATTTCAATTAGAGTATAACTGCAAATATATTTCAAAAAATTAGATAATTTGTCCTAACTCGCATTACAGTTAACGCTCGATCAAGTAATATTCAATAGAGTAATAACCTCGTTTAGATAATAATTTTTTCCGGTCCCAACTTGAATTAATGAACTAAAATAATGTTCGATAAAATAATAATCAATAATTTTTTAAATTCCCGTATCGAAAATAAAGTGAATAATTAGAGCTAAATGAATTATTATTATTATAATGCAATTCAGTATTTTACGAACTAGGAAAGAAAATTTCAGACGAGTAAAGACTTGGTTAATGGTCGGGGAGAGAAAGAGAGAGAGAGACGCGAATTGTCAACGATTAGCTGTTAAACCCGGTCAATGGTTGATCAACCTCTCACCCCTTCTTCTTCCTCTTCTTATTCAGACTTACAAATCACTTCCTCTCCATCTCTCTCTACTCTCTCTCTCTCTCTCCCTCTTCTTTGAGTTGGCATGACTGGGTTGATAGAAACACAATTTTCTTGAATTCTTGAATCCTTAGATTGAATTCTACTTCTTCTGATTCCGGGCTTTGACTCTCAATCCTCATCAACAAAAATGGCTGTAAGTCTCAATTCTCTCTCGAAAGCTCCTACTTTTCCTCCCTGCTTTTCGAAATTAATTATTGGTGAAATTCAAACTCGTAATCTCGTATTCTTTGGTTTAAAAATCAGAGGGCAAATGTGCCAAAATTTGGCAACTGGGAAAGTGAACAAAATGTGCCGTACACGGTTTACTTCGACAAGGCGAGGCAAAGCAAGGTGGGCGGGAAAATGATAAATCCAAACGACCCGCAAGAGAATCCGGAAATGTTCGCGCATCTAGAACCTTCGAATTCCGCTGCTCCTCCCCCACCTAGACCGAGGGCAAGGCAGGAGGAGGCGATAGGGAGGAGAGCCGTTCGGCCGGCGCCGGAGCAGAGAGTCAGTAGAGAAGACGCCGATTTCCGCCAGTACGCCAACTCCTCGCCTCAGAACGAGCCGAGCTACGGCGGCGGCCGGGGGCAGAGGCCGGCGAGATCCGCGAGGGGCAGCGTAGGCGGATCCGAGCATAGCTTCGAGCGTTCGCCTCTTCATAAGGCGGTCGCCGGACGCGGCGGAGGCGGCGGATCTCCGGCTTGGGAAGGGCGTAGCTACGATAGCGGCCACGGCGCGCCGGCGAAGTCGCGATTGAGGCCGAATCGCGGCGAACAAAGCGTGAGAAACTCGATTTTGCTGTGATTGATGAGATTTAGATCTGCTAAATTGCTGATTGAGATTTTGATTTTGATTTTTACAGCCAGAGAAGGGGGCGGCGGTGCCGCCGTTTGGGGCGTGGAACGAGAGCGACCCGCAGTCGGCGGATAATTTCACGGAGGTGTTCAACAAAGTGAGGGAGGAGAGGAACAACGGCGTTTCCTCGACGCCGAATCATCAGCCATATCCGCCGCGGAATCTGCCCTCCGACGAGCGTCAGGTTTGTTGATCGACGGTCGCGATCTTTTTCCAACTGATTTTGTTCGTTTTCAGCCGTTGATCTTCGAGTTTTGTTCTCTTTTTACAGCCGAGATGCTGCCCATTTTGGTAGGAAGGAACCATGGATTCCGACTGCCTCGCTCTGGTTTGCTGCTTATACAATAAACACGAGAATGTTCGTAGATTGCTTTACTCATTTGATTCTGCCTTATTTTCTACTGAGTTAGTTAGAGAGAGAGAGGGAGAGAGAGAGAGAGAGAGGTGGTTGTGTCAGATTCTTCTCTCTCAAATGTACCTTAATTTTCCATTTTTGTCTTCTTTTCTTCGTTCCATATGCTTTGTCGTTTTTTCTTTTATTGTAAAGAAATGATTGTTCTGTAAAGCTATAACTATCTTACACGTCGCAGCCCACTAACAAATGGGCCAGCCCAATATAAAATGGTCCGACCCGATAATATAAAATTTATCTCTTTTATTATTCTAAAGATATTTTGTCCTTTCAAAAATAATCACATTTATCTTCATTTCTATTTTTTCTTCTCTATTTTTAACGTATCAAACACTAAATAAATTCCACTCCATTTCTACTATTTCTCTTTTTCTTTTCTTTACTTATTTAAAAAAAAAATAACTATCATCTTCTCTTCTATTTAATTATTTATCTCTCCTTACTTTATCATCTTCTCTTTCGTACTTTATCATTTATCTTTGCTATTTTATCATACTTTATCATCTATTCTCACTCATTTTCTTTTTCCTATTTTATCATCTACCCATCTCATACTTTATCATCAACTCGCTTAATTTCATGCCGAAAAGAAATGCGACAAATATAGCGGGACGAATATAGTATTTCTTTCCTCTCAATTTCTTAGCTCGACCAAACTGGAAAGAGGTACCAAGCTAGCGTTATTAAAAATAGTTAAAATACTCAACAATAATATAAATAAATAGTCTCTATTTAAGAAAAATTATATCTGTTATAATTTATTATAAATACAACCGTTAAATAAATAATAATGACGAAACTGAAACTGAATATTTGAATAGTAGTATTATTTATAAAATACTTTAAAAAAACGAAAAAATTCGGAAATTAAATTTTAATATTCTAATACAGATATTCTAATAGTATCGAATTGAGTGTGAACCGAATATTGTGGTATTTTATTAATGCATCGATCATCTATTTAATTTAGATTTATTTGTAGGGTTTCTAAATCGAGTAAGTATAAACTATTTTAAGATTACCAGAATTATTTTGTTTCTTGGTAATTAGAGAACAGATATAAGGTATTTAGTTCAAGTTCTTCACAATTTTGAAACTTAGTATTAATGTAATTCAATATTTATATGAATTTGGGATTTATTTCATATTAAAGCGTATTTTAGGAAAAGGAAAGGAAATTCGAAGACCAAGACTTGGTCAATGGTCGTCGGGGCACGAGAGACAGGCGAATAGTCAACGACTAGCTGTCAGCCTGTCGCACCCTCTCACCCTTTCTTGTTCTTATTTTCCACGTCCAAGCCACTTTCTCTCTCTTGTTTCTCCCTCCTCTTCTTGGAGTTTCTGCATGCTACTTCGTGTTTTGGGTTGACAAAAACACAATTTTCAGGTAGTCGGAAAAAATGATCAACCCAAACGATCCTCTAGAGAATGCAGAAATGTTCGCCTATCTAGAACCTTCTAAATCCCCTGGTCATCCTCCACCTAGACCCAAACAAGAGGAGCCAATCGGGAGGACAGCCGTTACCCCGGCGCCGGAGCAGAGAGCGAGCCGAGACGACGGCGATTTCCGGCAATTCAGCTCCATCCGTCCCCTTTTTTTTTTTTTTTTTTTTGTTGACGAGGAACCCGCAGCCGCTATCTTTGGTGCGCGTAAACCTCGCTCCTGCGATTTCCGGCAATTCAGCTCCATCCGTCCCCTTTTTTTTTTTTTTTTTTGTTGACGAGGAACCCGCAGCCGCTACCTTTGGTGCGCACAGGTAAACCTCGCTCATGTGCAATAGCCTGCAAACCACACAGAAGAGTTCAGTGGGAATTAAACCCATGACCTATCGGTCCCGGGCCACCCACCTTCACCGCTATGCCATCCAAAGGGGACACTTCATCCGTCCCCTTATTACTGTGTCATTTAGTTCCAGTATAGAGATTAAAAAAAACTTTACTAAATTGCTTATTTTATGGGTTTTAATTGTATTACTAATAAATTGACAGAGAGTTTTAGAGGAGTGGTTGGTGTAAATAAATTAGAATTCATCCAAATTTTTGTTAGTAGAGGCAATTGATTTATCTTTTATCTTTTTTTTTTATTGTAATTGAAGAAATAATTTAAAGTTTTCAAAAAGTTAAAAATAATAAGTTGTTGAGTTTGAAATAGAAAGATTTTTGAAGAGAGACCTGTCAAGTTGAGATTTTTGGAGAGAGAGAGAGTATATATGGAGTGAGTAGTGAGTAAGGAGGATCGACTTTATTTTAGGTTTAATAATATATTTTTACCATTTTAGGAAAAAGGACGGTAATAGAGAACAACCCAATTAGGAAAGTAGGACAGTAATAGCGAGACAGAGAGAGTATATTTTATTTCTTCCATCTCATTAGTAGTGTCTTATATTCTCCTAAGAGGTGTCCGTTGACAAAGTCCTGTTTAAAAAAAAGAAAAGAATTTGTGGCCACAAACTAATCTCCCCAAAAGTCAAATAACATAAAACACATAATATAGTTTTTTAGTCTCATATTTAAAATAAACCAAACACTACTAATAAAACGACCGTAGTATTTAAAATCTTTCAATGTTATGGAATGACTTATTTAGTTACTCATTAGTTTTTGTTTTAATGATTAAATACAAATTAGACACTGATTGAACAACTATAAATTGGATCGTAAAATTACTCTTTTGAGTCCATTAGAAATGTCTTGTATTTCTAATTGGAATGTCATATTAAAGTGTTTTATTTTTAAAAAGGACAAAAAGAAATCACTCTAAATATAATTTTTAAAATTTTTATGTCCGAAAGAAACAAGACGTTTAAAACATGACGTAGTAACCACTTTCATGAAAGAAACAATTCTGAGATCCGATATTACAAAATGGCTCGGCCCAATAAGTTTTTTTAATGCGGAATATTTTCAACAGAAGCCCAATTTTATATTCCTTTGAAAACAAAGCTATGATCCAAATCCAAATTTCGGCGCAAATTTGTGGCGCCTACTCCAAATTTCAAAATGTTTCTGGATTTTCAATCTTCAAAACAGCTAACTACATTCAAAATCAATTCAAATAATTTTTTTCCCTCCAATCTGCTTCACTACCTCTTGGTGAGATTTCCACACTTAATTCTTGGAATCTCAACACCTCATCTTAGAATTTCAGGTAAATTCGCGAAACTCTGAATCAATACCGTTGAGCTTGAGCTTTCTTTCTGCGTCAATTCTAGTCATTCAGTGTTTGTAGCCCCAAAATCGATTATGCTTTGCATTTAGTCGAGTTTGTACCTCGGATTTGAGGGTTTGAGTCGTTGCTGAGGTGGATCTTCACCGTTTGATGAGAACCGGCCGAGAGTATTTTTTTTTCCTAGCCAGATTTCGATTACAGCTTCCAATCAGGGGATTCGAGAAGGCGTGCTGGAATCTGAGTATGCCGGGATGACCTAATCGCCGAACCCCCTTTTTTGTTCCTTCACAGAAGGTTAAATATAATTTGCTATTTTCTGTATTCCTTTCTCGTATTTACCGATTGGATTCGGGTTGTTTCGGGGGATTGTAGTATCAGATTGCCGTTTTGAGTTTTAGAATGAGGGCGCTAAGTATTGAGTCGTTCTACTCACGTCTAAGAGAGTCGGCGCTGGCCTCAGCTTCATCTTCCCCTCTCTTAATCTTCCCCTCAAGTTCAGACGTCGATTCCCTCTGTGCGTTAAAGATCATAGGTCATGTCCTCGAATCCGATTCAATTAGGTATGCTTGTTACCCCGTTTCGAGTTTCAACGAAATTCACAAGTATGCAGGGCCTAACCTAACTTCATCCTCCTCCTCATCCGAGCTCATCACCATCTTGTTGATTAATTGGGGCTGCCATAGGGATCTTAGGAGGGCTTTACGAATTGGCCCCTCAGCTCGAGTTTTCGTTGTAGATAGCCATAGGCCTATTCATTTACATAATTTGAGTGACCAGAATGGCAATGTGGTGGTTCTCTACACGCGGGATGATGAGAACCAGGCTGATCTGGTGTACGATTTTGATGTGTCGACCGTTGCTAATGTTAGTGAGTTGAACAGCGATGGTGAGGTTGAAGAAGATTCGGAGAGTGAGGATGAGAATGAGAGTGATGTTGAGGAGGGTGTGGAGTTAAGTAGAAAGAGGAGGAGGGGTTCAGAAAATGATACTAATCCTGATAAGCTGTTCAAGAAGTTGAAGAGGGATTATTACTACACCGGTACTTACCACGGTAAGCCATCCGGTTGCTTAATGTATGAGCTCTCACATTCCCTAAGGAAGAACACAAATGAGTTGCTCTGGTTGGCTTGTGTGGCTCTAACAGACCAGTTAGTACACGAGAGGTTAACCGAGGAAAGATACCAAGCCGGGGTTATGGAGCTCGAGCAGCATATAAACAGCTCAGGCAACTTGGATGCTGTTACATCAGTCACACTCAAGGATGGCACGAAGGTTTCCATACCCGATTCTTCAAGAATCGCTTATGAGGACGAGCCTAGGTTGATGTTGTTGCAAGAATGGAACTTATTTGACTCGATGCTTTGCTCATCTTATGTTGCCACTAAACTCAAGACATGGAGTGACCACGGCTTGAGGAATATGCAGCTTCTTCTTGCTCGGATGGGTTTTGCAAGGGAAGAATGCAAGCAGAAGTACCAATACATGAGTGTTGAGATCAAGCAAAGGATGAAGGATATGTTTCAAAAGTTCCTACCGGAGATCGGCCTCTCAGATTTCTATTACAGAAGTTTTTTACTACTGCATGGTTATACCTCAAAAGTCTCTGCTGCAGATGTTGTATATGGAGTTACTGCTCTTCTAGAGTCATCATTGGAAGCGTGCGGTTCTTCTAGCTCCAAACAATTCGGTGTTGCATACGATGCTTTATCCTTCAACAAGGTCGAAAAGCTCGAATTGGGAATGAGACAAGCCATCAAGGTGCAGAGAGCAGTTCTCAGACAAGGCAGCACAGCCATAACAAAGAAGGGCTCAATAAGAAGTGGGAGCAAGTTCAGATGGGTGAAGCTTGAAGACTCTGCAGATACAAAGCTTCTCTGCCACCCTCAGGCTCTAACCAAATTCGGGTTCTTCCTAATGGACGCTTTGCTCGAGAAGGGAGCGAGAATGAAGCCTCTGATATGTGTTTGCTACACTCAAGAACAGAAGAATGTCCTCATTGTTGGAGTGTGTGGGAAGCCGAGGCTCGGCGCGAGGAATGGGAATGCATTTGGGATTGCTTTCAGAAGTGCTGCTGAGGAGACTGGAGCTGAGTTCTTTCATGAGATGTTTGAGTCATCTTGGATTGTGTTGGAGGCTGCTGCTGTGAACTCGTTCATGATCAGGTTGACTCAGAAACTGCTTTGATCTGTTGAGCTTTAGTTTGACTGTAATTCTGTTGTTATTCATAGATGTAATGCTTTTCTCTATATAGCTTTAACTTGCTTGTGTAACATTTTCACTATTTGGTGTTCAATAACCGGATTGGTTACTTACATAATGTAGTTTCTGATTTTAACACATCTCAAATCATTTGATTATAACATAGGAATACATATCTTGATCTGTGATTTTGGTCACGGATTTTGAATTTAATACTCTCTTCGTCCCATAGAAAGTACTCTCTCCGTTCTATTCCATTAGTCCACTTTCTTTTCGGCACGAAGATTAAGAAAGTTGTTTGTTGTGTGTAAAATAGATAAAGTAATGGGGTCCACTTGAATATATTAGAGTATTATTTTAAATTAAAAAGAGAAAGTGAACTAATGGAGTAAAACGATCAAAAAGGAAAAGTGAACTAATGGAGTGGAATGGAGGGAGTATCTCTTTTCTATGGGGTACGGAGATTAAGAAAAAGAGATTATGTGATGTATATTGTTTGATTTTTTGGCTTGTTAAATTTGGTCCACATATTATTTGTCTTTTAAAGAAATAAGACACTTTCTATGCGATGGCTCGAAAAGGAGAACAAAACACTTTCTATGAGACAGAAGGAGTAGTAGAGTGAATTGAAATTATTTCGTAGTTGGTTGCCGATGTATGTCATTTTCTTAGCTAGCTCCATAATAGTCTTGACGAGCGATGATTTTGAGTACGGACGTTCTAAAAAAATATTTTGAATTATGATATAAGTTAGAAATATAAAGAAAATTTTGCATTATGCAGCCATTGAATACATCCTCTGTTCATGTGTTTATTGTATTCTCTCCATCCTATTAATAACGAAACGTTTTTTTTGGACAAGAAAATCAAGAAAATGATCTTATGAAGGATACTTTTTAATATTTAAACGTTTTTTTGGATAAGAAAATCAAGATAATGATCTTATGAAGGATATATTGTTTGACTTTTTAGTATTTAAGTATTTAAATGTGGCACACATAATTTTTTTTTACCTTAAAAAAATATTTTATTTGTAATGGGACATAATAAAGAAAACGTATCATTTATAATGAGACAGAGAGAATACTAGATAACTATAGAAGTAACTATTTGATATTATATTGTTTTCTAAATTAGTAAATAAAATGGAAAAAGTAATCAATAAACTAATGAATCCCTTGATATAATCATTTAATGTGCGATCTCGTTTCTAATAATACTTTTAAATAAAAATTTAAGTTACCAAAATTATATGAAATATATAAATATACTCCCTCCATCCTTCCGATTTGTCTTGTATTTCTTTCTGAGCTGTTCCACCTGACTTGTCTTATTTTTTAAAAAAGAAAATAAGTACTACACAAATTCCTATTTTTTCTTTGTGGATCTTCTTTTATTACATACAATCACTCACTTATCTACACACAATCACCACACACCAATATATCCGTGACGAAATTAAACAAGACACGGCTTGAGATGGACGAGTCAAAAACCTGCAATTGCAAAGGTAATATAATATCTCGAAATATTATTTTTCTTCAGCGGCAAACCCAAAAACGGGGAAAATCCCAAAAATTTGTAACGACGTCGCTCTCTCTCTTCTCTCTCTCTCTCTCAAACACTTTCTCACTGTAAATAAGTTTCTTTTAACGTAACTCCCCTCCTCGAACCGTATTTAAGAAATCGAAACCCTCTTCGTCTTCCTCGGCGATTAAACCCTAATATATGTAGACAACAGCCTCTGTGCTCTTCGCCGGTTTTTGATCGAAGAAATCAGGTGAGGTTATCTTGGTTGACAGTTTGAAAATCAAATTGAGTACGGCTTTTTTTGTTTATTTTCTATTTTGATTTGGGTTGATCGGTTAATTTGAAAATTATTCATTTCCAATGAGTTGATGGATTGTTTTTATTTTTGTTTTATCGTCTTTTTTGTGGCTTTGATCGTTCAGAAGCTCAGCGGTTAGTTTTGGGGTGGATTTCTTGTTTCATTATGATCTTAGGATTTTGTGAGGTTGGGTTTTGCATATTATTTTATCTTTTGGAATCCTTAATTAAAAAAAGAAAAAAAATAATTTTGTGATTATGGCGAATGAAAGTTAAAATTCTGTGCTATTGATTGAAGTAGGTTGTACTTGCTCAGCAACCCTAGGCATACAGTGTACTGGTTAGAGAAACTCTGAGTATTTTATGGATAATTTGTTGCGGAGGTTCCATGTAATTACAATTTGAATTGTTTACTGTATTGGGGTTAGGTTAGTAAGGGCTCAGTTGCTTTTGGTCCTGCAAGGAGATTGTAAAAAGAGATTGATGGTAGCACTAACACTTATTATCAAGTTTCATCTTTCGACTTCGTTTTATATAGATTTGATGTTCATGCACTTGTTGCTTTATTGTCCTTCGCTAAATGAAGTTTGATCTGCAATGGATGACTCTCAGGAGGTTGGAGGCCGAGGAATTTTGTTGTAGCATGAGCAACCCACAGGATATTAGGAGATATACACGGGCTAGAAATAGGAGGCGGATGTTAGATGTTGATCTTAATACTGCACCACCATTTGAGAGCCGGGATCAGGATGTGATTTCAGTTTCTACTAGGGACCGGGACAGGCAAGAGGCGGAAGGAAACGGTACCCTGCCCCCACCAATTGATATAGAAGCACTTGATGATGATGTTATTATTTCTTCGCCTAATGCATTCGCACAAGTATAGTGTTTCTTATTGCTTTGAGTTCAGTTATGTTTCGGAGAATGCATTTGTATTTATCTAGGTTCTTACTGTTTTTCTTTCAGGCCAAGAACAATTCCAGAAGGAACCGTGGGCGCACTGTCGTGGTTGATGTAGACAATGGTAATTAACTATTTATGATTATTGTTGTCTTGTTGAAAACTTGGACATCTTGCATGTCTGATTTTAAAAAGCGGGGATCACTAGTAAGAATTTCGTAATTTTTAGTTTGAGAGAGAGAGAGATTACATGACACGTCGTACCAAAAATGATACTCCTTCCGTCCCATTGATCTATCTTGCAATATTCGTTTTGGGTACGGATTTTAAGATAGTGGGTGTAAAAATGTAAAATAGTGGTGTAAAAGTATAAATAGTGGGGTCAAGTTATTTGAATGATTGCGGTCCACTCATTTATTTCTACTTTAGGCAACGTTGCAAGATAAGTGAGACGGCCCGAAAAGAAAAAGTTGCAAGATCAATGAGTATGAAAAAACAACATAATTCTGATTGTGACTTTCTATCCCTCCTAACAATCTAATTCTGGTTCCAAGAGAAGTACAGTTGTCTTTGCTATACCTCTTCTCCGTTGTATATCTTTCATCTACTGGACCAATGCATCATCCTTCTGTGACTAGTTGAAGCAACATAAATCCTTTGAAGCATTCAACTGCTCGTATGGTATCTAGCCCTATTTCAAAGAAGTCTTCTGGTGCGGTCAACAACATAATAAATAAGTGTCTTGTTGGTTCTTTTCTCTGGATATTGAATGTTTATTTTCATTCTTTCTTTTTTCAAGTAATCGAAGTTACGTGCTGATGTTCTTCAAAATTGTTACAGATGAAAGGTCATCCCGCAACAAGCACAGAAGGGTCGCTGCAAACCAAACAATTGTAAATTGCGACCTTTTCATAAACCTCGAAAGCACTAGCAATACTGAGGTACCCGTCTTTGTTTTATCTTTTCTTTTGCTATCCTGGATCAAGCTGTAATATGGCGTATGAGTTTCAGAGAGAGAGTTGTCAAAGCGCTGCAGTTCCTCCACCTCCACCTCCAGTGAAGGAGCCTATATTCAGTTGTCCAGTTTGTATGGGTACATTAGTTGAAGAGATGACTACAAAGTGCGGCCACATCTTCTGCAAGGCGTGCATCAAAGCTGCCATTGCTGCTCAGGGAAAATGTCCTACCTGCCGGAGAAAAACAACTGCGAAAGACATTATCAGGGTTTACCTTCCATCAACTAGCTAGAAGCTCTTGAGTTCTCTGTAAGCTTCTCTATCTCTCGCATTGCTTTTGGTGTCCGTCTTGTGGTTAGGTTTTGAGCAATTACTTTTGGTCTATTTTTAATGGGGATTGATATATGCTGAGTAATTCATGCTCTGTTATATGATGGTATGGATAGCAAGCAAGAAGGGCTTAATGATGATGCTTATTCTTATACATACCCATTCTTCATTTGCATGATCTGAATAAGGAGGTGGGAACCGATTGATTGACGAGCAGCTCTGATGGGATTCGGTGCATTTGTTGGAGGGTTGTTAATTGTATTTTGTTGTGGGAAATCTATCCGAGGCTGCATGAGAAAGGAGTGATTTCCAATTCTTATGTGTAACATGAGAATTATAACATGAGGAGTTGGATATTATAATATTAATTAGTTCATTCCAACTATTGGAGCACGTGTTCTTACTTCTTTTTTTGTCATTCTATGGGTGCATAATTTGAGACATTAAAAGCTTTGTAGGGGGGTTACTTGTAAATATTTACATTTGAGACATACTCCCTCCGTCCCATTATTTATGTCTTATTGGGACTGAGCACGGTAATTAAGATAGTGGAGGTAAAGGTGTAAATTTTTGGTGTAAAAATATAAAGGGGTGGGGTTCGCTTGCTTAGATTGATTGTGGTCTACTTATTTATTTCCTTATTTGGTATGAGACATAAATAATGAAACAATTAAAAAAGGCAAGTGGGACATTAATAATGGGACGGAGGGAGTATAATATTTACCATTATTCGTGTAACTGCATCAAGGAGTATTGTAATTACTAAAATAGGGTAGAATTCCCAAAATAATTTGGTTCAAAATTCAAAATCCTAGCTAAAAAAGAAAATAGGGCAATATCCTCATATTATTTTTCCATACTTTCAATTAGGTAGTATTTTCGAAATAATTACTCCCTTCGTCCTGCTATACCCACTTACTTTCTTTATTGATATGTCCTGCTAAAAGTAGTTTATTCTAAATTTAGTATTCCTTCCGTCCCATTATTAGTGACCACCTTTCCTAATTTGGACGTCCCGCTATTAGTGGCAACGCCCTAAATTAGTAAAAAATTAACATCCTCTTTCATACTTTATCATTTTATCTCTCTTACTTTATATCTACTCTCATTATTATACTCATTTCTCTCTCCTACTTTATTATCTTCTCTCTCCTACTCTCTCTCCTACTCTCTCATTATTACACTCATCTTTCTCTCCTACTTTATTATCTACTCCTCTCTCCAACTTTATTACATATTCTCTTAATTACCGTGCCGAAAAGAAAGACGCCACTAATAATGGGACGGAGGGAGTAATTTTTAATACCATCTTTTTTACTTTATCTTCTCTTTACTACTTTATTATTTACTTTATTATTATCTCACTTATCTTCTCTCTCATACTTTATCACCATCTCTCTTATTATCTCACTCATCTTCTATCTCCTATTTTATTAACTACTTCTTACATATTTTATCATCTATTTTTTTAATAATCGTTCCTAAAAGAAATGATCTGCTAATAGCGGGACGGAGGGAATACTACGTACAATATATTTATTGTAAGTTGTAATTCATACAAATTAGTTAGGTTGGAAAAGAAACAATAAGTTTAACATGTTAAGCTTTTTTGTATGATCGTAAAATTCCTAAAGTAAATCTGGCTTATTAAATAGTACTCTCTCTCCTCGTTCTTTTGAGTTTAGCCCCGTTTGGTTGTCAGGAAAGTAATGTTGTCAGGGAATATGATTCTGTGGAATATGATTGCGAGAAAAATAATTACAGAAAGTAAAATTACTGAGGAATTTTATTATGTGGAATATAATTATAAAGAAAGCAGATTACTTGCACTTATTTGGTTGATATTAGGAAATGTAAAATCATGTTATCAATATTATGAATAAAATATATTTATCATCAATTATTTGTTAATTGTTATATTATTATTTCATAAATATATAAAATCACCCATATTATTATTGATATTTTTTAATTATATAATTTATAATAAAATATTCAAAATATTTAGTTAAAAATATCTTTTTTAATATCAATAACATTTTAATAATAATAATAATAAATATTAGTTAAAATATCTTTTTAATATTAATAACATCTTTAATAATAATAATAATAAACTTATTAAAGAACTCACTTATTTTAATCATAATATTTTTCAGAATAATAACAAGATTATTTGAGAAAAATAATTATTATTAAATTGTTATTATTGTTCATAATAAAAAAATAATAAAAATCTTAATAAATTAAAATATTCGATTAATTTTTAAAAATATATTAACTATAAATTAATAATATTATTACTCAATAATAATTAATTATTATTCTATTTTTAATAATAATAATAATAATAATAATAATAATAATAATAATAATAATATTGTTATTATTATTATTATAAATTACTTTCCTTGTACCAAGGAAAAAGAGTACCTATTCTAAATAAGAAAAAATAATCCATAATTATTACACTATTTTTTCTTATTTCTAGGATTCTCATTACTTTCTTAGTATTTTGTTAAAATTAAACCAAACACATAATTTTAAAATTTTGGAATCAAAATTATTTTTCGTATACTACCAAACACAAAATTTTAACAATTTGAAATCAGATTACTTTCCTGAGGCCGAATCCTTGCCAACCAAACGGGGCCTTAAAGGTAAGTAAGACAAGATAATGAGACGAATGATTGTATAATAAGGACATTATATAAACTGTATTTAGCTTAAAGGAAAGTAACACAGGAGGGAGTATATAATAATCACGTTATATACACCTTAATAGCTAAACATAAATTGGATTCACATATAATTATAATTTGACCGTTGCATCACATTTTATAAATATTTACACTATGAGATATGATATTTAATAAAAGTTTTGTAATTTGTAACCTAAATACAAATTCGTTGGATGGGAACACAAATGAGTTTCGTCGCTTTGAATCAACCTATCAAAGAAGGATTCCACGATATTTAAAATTAAAAGTCATGATGGAAGTAATATAAATATAAAAGCAAATTATATTCAGGAAAAAATAATAAATCCCAAAATTAAAACAAAAAAAACACATAATCATAATTAATTAAAGGTGATAAACCATTCAAGAACAATTAATGTCTATCCACTCTCTTCAACTATACTCTACGAAACAATGCAGGCGTTGGGATCGTCTTCACAAGAGTGGCCGTCACGCGGATAGAAATATGTAGGCGGCGGCGATGGTGGCGCCGGAGCCCAAGGGGAACCCTGGTGCCAATTTGGCGAAGCTGGTGCCGGCGGCGCCGGCGAATCCTCCGTTTTCGGCTTGCTTGCACATAAACCCATTTTCTAGGATTAATTAAATTAAGTTAAATTAA
Source organism: Lavandula angustifolia (assembly GCA_028984105.1). Lineage (NCBI taxonomy): Eukaryota > Viridiplantae > Streptophyta > Magnoliopsida > Lamiales > Lamiaceae > Lavandula > Lavandula angustifolia. The sequence goes on from CM054802.1 coordinate 42,387,272, forward strand.
ATGTCGTGTTAGAATAGGTTGATGATTTCTGCATATTTATAGTAGGGTTTGCATGAGGGGAAAACGGCGAAAATTGGAAAGTTTTACGTGTTATGGAAATATATATATATGGATATTTTTTAATGGGAAAAGGAATCTTGAAATTCAAGAACTCCCATCTATTTCAAATTCTTGAAACTTGAACTACCATAATTTTAAAAATTACTAAATATATATGTCATTTATTACTGATTTCAAAAACTTTATTTTTATTTAAAAATAATTATTTTCAACTTTACACAAAAACAAATAAGAAGTGTTTATAATAAGTATTTATAAATCCTCCCTTACAATTAATAATCAAGTCAATTATATTTGTGAACTTTAATTACTTTACCTAATACACATAATTAATTAACCTATATTTCTTTAAATGAATTCATCATTACATGTAAGCGGACGTTTAGTAATTAAGAGAGTCTCGAAATCACAAAATCAACTACTCCCTCCTATTTTTATTGTATGATGTTTTACCAATTTGCACACTAATTAATAAAAAAAAATTATTCCTAAACTAACCTTAATTAATGATGAATAAATGAGAATGAGATCATCCATAAAATCTATTCAACAAATAAATAAAGAGAAATTATTAAATGAATAGGGGTAAATAAGGTAATAAATTATAAAACATCATACATTTAGCAAAGTGTTAAAAATCTAAAACATCTTACATTAAAAATAGGAGGGAGTATAAGATATTTGAATTAGATTTATTAAAATCAAAATTTAGAAATTATATCTAAAACAAACCTTAAAGTTTTGAACCATTGAATAGAAATAATTTATACTCTAAGATTATACGTGTATTGTGAACATGATTTAAATTTCTCAGTTTCAGATTTGAAGCGCAATCGATCGTTCATATTTTATAGGTTAAAAGAATTAACCAGATATCATGGAACATAATCTTGTATTTAATAAATCTTTAGGATTTGACAGATAAAACAACTAATAATTTTATTGAAGAAATGTGGGCAGTTGACCTATATCTCGGAAACTTGTAACACATACCCATTCGTTAGGTCGAAACAATAGAAAATAAACAAACACGTTTAGAGCATTCTTTTTCTTCGAAGTGTACACAAGATAAATCACTATATATCCCGTATTTTCGCTCATAGATTATAATTATAAATATTTAATTTTTTTATGGAACAAAAGAAATAACCAATTTTAGAGATTTGAATACTTGTTTATCCCAACATTTAGGTTGTGTTTGATATAGTTTTATAAGCAGCTTTTAGCAATTTATAATTAAAGTTGAAGTTGTTTTTAAATAACATTGTGTTTGTAATATTAAAAAAAATAGTTTAATTTTAGAAAGAAAAAAAACAATATTCTAAATACGCTCATGAGCTACTTTTCGGTTTTTTGAGCTTATGCTTTTAAAAAGCACTCCCCGACCAGCTTACGAGTTTTTGTTTATTCTGATTTATTTTAAGCTCAAAAAAAGTAGAAGCTACATTCCAAACATTAAAAAAATATTTATGCGGTGAAAAAGTCTTAAATTAGTTTATTAAATATTATCTTAATTATTTCCAAGTTCATGATAAAACGTGTATGATATTTTAAAGTTGTTATGTTACATATATAATTTTAACCAAATTTATAATGTGGGATTATTATATTTTAATATGGGACAACCTAGAAATTAATTCACATGAAATACAGCCTACAATTTAGTCAAAATTAAAAAATACAATAATACAGATAATGTTTTCTCACTCACCGGAAACTTAGACAGACAATTAATCTACTATTTTACTACATTATGATTAATCACGTCTAACCACGTCCATTTCCAACATAATTCTTAATCTTACAAAACATAGATTTAATCATTGACCAAACAAGTTGTAGTGTGTATATAAAGCATACTACTTCCGTAGCATTTTTCACCAAATTAAGAAATTAAGTTTGGCTGATTCAAAAGTCTCCGAGGCATAATGCAAGTCATTCACCGCCGTGTGGAGGAGGAGGAGCAGCCGGAGATGAAACTTCAACGGCCGGAAGCCGCCGACACGACGAGTAGTAGTAGCGAGTCTTCTGAAGAAGAGGTGCATCATAATGCATTATCACCAAAGAGTGTCTACTTAGACAAGAACGAAGGTATCGTATCTCAAACATCTCGTATTTTACTACGATCATAAATATTACGCACTATGTGTACAATAATCAATTCGAAATAGAGAAACCCCTATAATTTATTTATTTATTTATTTATTTAATTTTATGATTGATGCATGTAATAGAATTCAAAGCACATATATAGTAAATATTGATGAAATTCGAATTAAAACAGACTTATGGAAATGCCATCGCTGTATTTGGACACACAAAAATGGACATTCTTCAGTTCATCATTTTCATCAGAAACCATTCATTCAGGCTAGTAGAGGTCAGTAGTTTAATTAAAATCCGAGAGAGCTTTTAAAATAGCGTATAAACTCATTTTGTACTCTCTCTGTCCCATTATTTATGTTGCATTGGGATTGGGCACGAAAATGAAGATAGTGAGTGTAAAAGCCTAAAATTGTGTAGTAAAAGTATAAAATAATGGCGTATACTTGTTTAGATTGATTGTGATCCACTTATTTATTTCTTTATTTGGTATGTAATATAAATAATGAGACAATAAAAAAAGGCAAGTGAAACATAAATAAATGTGACGGAGGGAGTATTATTTTCACGAGCCGATATAAGCAAATTTGACTTGAAATAAATGCTTATGTTAGAAGCGTTTATTTAAGTTGTTTTCTATACATAACCAAAATATATATTCTAAAACAAGTAGATATAAGAAATGTGTTTCGATCTAATTTGTCGCATAAAAATAATTATGAACAACTTCTACTACTACCTCCGTCCCGCTATTTCTGGCACACTTTTCCGAAATGGACGTCCCGCTATTTCTGACACACTTCCTAATTTGGAAATAACTATCATCTCTCTCATACTTTACCATCTTATCTCTCATATTTTTTTTTTACTTTATCATATCTCTTACTTTATCATCTACTCTCACTCATCTTCTCTCTCCTACTTTATCATCTACCCAAATCTTATTCTTAATCATCTACTTTCTTAATTTCCGTGCCGAAATGAAGTGTGCTGAAAATAGCGGGACGGATCACGGAAGTAGTACTAAATTGCAATTAGGTTTAAATTAATTAATGGGATGTTTTAATTTCTTGCAGATATTAAGCTCCAATGGTCGGTTTCAGGCAAAAGTCCGAGAGGAGACGATGCAGACATCTCAAGGCTTGTGAATGCTGTCATAAACCATGCAGCGTACGGAGGTCTGAAGGGCGAAATCTCGTCGGTTTCGACTACGAAAATCGAAGAAGGGAATGTAAGTGCAAGGGCTGTCGCAAGCGAGACTGTAGGAATGGAAGAAAGTGATGATGATGATGATGATGATGATGATGATGAGATAGAGTTGGAGTTCGAGAGGGCAGTAGACAAACTCCACACACACACTCCATACTGTCCTAATTGCAGCAATCAAATTACGAAAGTTATTCTTCGTAGAAAGAAGAGAAGAAATCCTCGTGCAGACAAGCCACTTGATTTACTAGGATGCTTGAGTTGCTTCAGCATTTTCATACCTTCAGGTATTCATTTAACGATATTATTATTTTATCGAATATTATTTTAGTATATTAACTCAAGTCGGAACCGAAAGAAATTATTATTTAAGCGAAATTATTAGTCTATCGAACATTACTTTATACGGGTTTAATTGTATATATGAGAAATATTACTATTAATAATTATATTTATAATATTTTTATAATAATTATTTTATTAGTTAATTGTGATTTGAAGATTTATGTTAATATTTTTTTTTTTGAGTTGTAGGGGATTGTCTTGATCGTTTCAACTTGTTTGGATCGAGACCAAAAGTAGAAAGGCCAAATGTTGGAGATGTGCAGCCATCAAGTGACGTATGGAGCACAACTACAACTACAACTACTACTAATGCTGCAGGTATTTTCTTTCATGATAACAAAAATCACAACCCTTTCAAACCATCTAATTACTTGGTCAAGATCGATCAATTTATAGAATTATTAAAATGTTCCGGCGGATCAATCCGATCCGATTGAAATTGTAGTTTCCATTCAGTTTTTTCTGTTGAAATGACTGGTGGGATGTGATGATGACATTTTAGTGCTGATGAAGGGCCTAAGACGGCCTGTATATTTTTCATAGGCCTTCTATAAACTCATCTGATAAATTTAATGAATCTTGTCACAGCAGACAAGAAAAACAGACAAACGATGGATAAATGCCTCAAAAGTGAATCTAAATAGCTAGATATGTATTTTGTTATAGTAAATGATTATAATTATCTTTGTTATAATGATATTGGCTAACAAAAAATATTTCCAATTCTACTTAATTAAGACAAAACTGGTCAAAATTCTCATTTACATATGATATGAATTAGTGACCAAATTCTTGATTATTTTTTTTGACAGCTGGCAAAACTGGTCTCAATCCACTTAACTGCTTTGGATCCAAACCAGAACTAGAAAGCCCCAAACTGAAAGACCCATCAATTGATGTAGCCAGTAGTAGTATAACTACCACTACAACTACTACTACCACAACTGCTAATGCTGCAGGCAATTTTCTTCATGTATTTTATAGATCTTACATTTAATCTTTAATTAACTCATTATAATACTACAAAAATGAATCAAGAATCATTAGTTTACTAAACTAGCAGTCATGCATGTTATACATTTAAATCTATTTAAAGTAAATAATATTGGGACCAAAGAAAAATATTATTATTTTAATAAAATTATTAATTTAAGTTGAGATTGTAACAAATTACTATTATCTAAATAGAATTGTTACATTATATATCAAATATTACTTTATCGAGATTTAACTGCAATTATTGCTATCTCAGTAGTTCCAAGTGGCAGCAATTATTTGAGTATTGGTAAGAGAGAAGGTTACCAAAAGGTAGAAAGTAGTAAGCTTGCAAAGACACAAGTCAAAGCAGAAGCAAAACAAGAAACTCCAACTGATCAAGTGGCAGTTGATATTGAACCAACTGCATCAGGTAGTATTTTGATAATATAAATATAATACTCCCATTGTGACAGCATATTTGTTTGGTTTCATTTCGTCACGATTATTTATACGGATTGATTTTATATATACCTTCCATCTCGACTGATTTGTCTGGTTTCTTTTCAGCATGATTATTTATACGGGTTGATTTTATATAATAAAAGTATGAGAAATTGTTTATAATTGGTTTATGTGTAAAGGCATGTGACCCATATAGATATTTAATTATTTAAAAATGATTTGAGTTGGTAAATGAGTGAGACCCATTTTGTTATTTAAAAACTAGACAAGTAAGACGAATATATCCAAAAAAGAAATAACTCATATATATATTTAATTATTTAAAGTTAATTTGATTTGATAAGGGTGTGTAATCTATTTCCTTATTTAGAAAGTACACAAGTGAGATGAAACAATCCAAAAAGAAAATATGGACAAATTGGTCGGGACGGAGGGATTAATAGATTTTTCATTTTTTTTTTTTGGTTTAAAGTCTAAAATGTACTTACAAACATAAAACAGCAGATGCGACAATTCATGAAGGCGGAGATGTTTATGTGAATCCGGCTGAGCAACCACTAATTATCTCTGGCCCTCGGCGATCTAATTCACTCGAAATCTTGAAATGCATCGTGTACGGAGGCTTAATCGCGTCGATCGCGAGCTTGAGTGTCGTCTCCTCAGCCGCTGCTTCGGATACCGCGACGGGTACGTCTTTTCCTAATCTAATTAAACACGAGACGTAACACGAAAATATGTTATATCTCATTCAATTATCTCTCCGTCTCAGCCAACGTCATCACGATCGGATTAGCAACCCTCATTAGTGGCCTAATAGCTTTTTTCTACAACGTAAGTATATCTCTACTACGCGACCTTCATTTAAGACTACTACGTGATCAAACTATCATGCATTTGTTTTATTGTAAAAAAATCCAAAATATTGTATCAAAACGCGCAATATTTATTTTATTTTATTTTTTTAATATAAAATGTCCTACCATTAAAATATCTAAAATAAAATTACGATTAACCAGGGCCGGCTCCAAACCCTGCACCAAATCGTCTGAAAATTCAAAATTCCATTTTTCGTGTGTAATTTTTTAATTTTTTTCTCTCTCAAATTTCTAAATCCGTTTCCAAAGTAAGCTTAACTAACGTCATTTTATCAATAAAATAACAAAATAAAAGAATTGAGATCATATGAATCCCATACATGATTGAAAAACACGTGTGAGTATTGGTGCAACATTATTTACGAGCAGTGGCGGATCCAAGGGGGGCGCCCGATGGTGCAACATTATTTACGAACAGTATTTGCGATTTTTTTTTTTGTAATTTTTAAGAAATTTCGTATTTCGCCCTCTCGAATGTACATTTTACCCTCTTTTCTATCGAATTTTTAAGTCCCCCTCCATTATAATTCTGGATCCGCACGAGCACGTACAAGATATTATTTTCCTATAAAAAAAATCATGATAGTTTAACGGAGCGTTAGTTTGTTTTTTTTTAAATCTTTTTCTCTCAATTCTTCGCACTTGTATTTAATGACATCATAAATATCCGAAATTCAACAGCTTGTGGACTTGAGAAACGAGGTTAACTCACACGATAAGTACCAAGAGCTCCTCGGCATGAAGGGCCATTTCCTCCTCCACTCAACCTTCGCCATATTCTCCTACCTCGTATTCGGCCTCGTGGCTCCCATCACTTATGCCTTCGCCTTCCGTGAAAGCGACAACAAGGATTATAAGATCATTTCAGTAGCAGCTGCGGGTTTCGCTTGTGTCTTCATTCTTGCAATCGCGAAGGCTTACGTGAGAGGGACGGACAAGTTCAGCGGCTACGTTAAGACAATATTGTGCTACCTTAGTATGGCGGTTAGCGCTTCCGGAGTTGCGTATGCTGCGGGGGATTTGATTGGGATGCTCATGGATAAGTATGGATGGTTCGAACCGATTCAAGAAGTTGGTTCTCTCGTTTCGAGGTGGGCTTCGTATTGATCGAATGAGATCCTCTATTTCAAAATTAATTGGTCTTCATGGTTGCATGTTGCTATTTTGATAAGTTGGGTTTTTGTGTTGTGATGTGATGAATAAGTTTGTAATTTTATTATTCTGTTTTAATTTTTAATGGAATTTGATTTAATTTTTTCTTTTTAATTTTTGTAAGTGGGCTTAAAGAATAAGATTTGCAGCCTTGATAATTTTTTTGAAATAATATTGGGCAGATAAAAGGGCTTATAATTGATTCAAACTTGGGCTCTACAAAATAAAATATTAGGCCCTTTATTGAATTCGAACCTTCCTAAATAAATATTTTCATATTATTAAATATTTAATGATATGAAAGTTAGATAAATATTTGTATTGGAATATGAGTAAATTAAAATAAATTACTAAAAAGTTAATGATATAATTGTATTTGTTATTAGAAAAGTTGGATAAATTAGTCTTTTCTATATTATCACATTAATTTAGTATTAGATTTTTTTAAAACACAAAAATTATTAATAGACATATAAATTTGGGACAAACGAATAAGGAAAATAGACATATATATTTGGGACGGAGAGAGTAATGCTCTTCAAATTTAGAAAATTTATTAGATGCAAATTGTAAATTAAAATGTCATAAAAAAATTAACATTGATAGTACAACTATCAAAATTTATAAAATATCTCCTAGGTTCTTTCAATCAAAAAACCTCACACAATAAATTATTTGCATAAAATTATAAGATAAAGTACTTAGTTAGTACTCCCCGTCCCGTTATAAGTGATCATATTTTCTGATTTAGATGTCTTACTAGGCTACTTTCCGAATTTTTTAAATAATTATCATCTTATTTCTTCTATTTTATAATTTTATTTCTCCTAATTTCTTATTATCTCATTTATTTTCTCTCTTATACTTTATCATTTATCATCTCTTTCATAATTTATGACCATAAATAATTGGGGGGAGGGAGTATGAATTTTGCTCTATATTTTAATACTTGAGAAATGAGTATTATTTAAATTATACCTTTATAATATAAAAAATACATTAAAGATCGGAGTATTTCGAAGTATTTTATTTTATATTAAATCGGAAAAATAACGAACGAAATAGGATGAACAATCTTCTATAAAGGCAGTTTGATTTCTTGATTTTCTTCAATTCCACTGTCTGTCATATTCTCAATCGGTGTTTCAAAACCACATCAAATTCCAATTTTGGGACGGCCGCAGAATCCCAATTTATCGACGATGGAGAGCGGCGACGACGGTGACGTGGAGGCCGGCTTCGCGAAGCTGCAGGGCGAAGATTTCGAGTACTACATGCAGACATACTCCATAATCCTCGGCCGCAACTCCAAGAAATCGGCCGTCGACGTCGACCTCTCCTCCCTCGGCGGCGGGATGAACATCAGCCGCCACCACGCCCGCATCTTCTACGACTTCCAACGGCGCCGTTTCGCGCTCGAGGTCCTGGGCAAGAACGGCTGCTTCGTCGAGGGCGTGCTCCACCTGCCCGGCCACCCGCCGGTCAAGCTCGATTCGCAGGACCTCTTGCAGATCGGGGACAAGGAATTCTACTTTCTACTGCCCGTTAGGAGTATCTTGGGCGGGTCGGTTGGGCCGAGAAATCACGTGACCAATTATCAAACAGGTGGTGTGCAGCAGCAGCATTTGGGGATTACTCCCCCTAGCGGCGGCGGAGGAGGGACGGGTTATGGGAAGGCGGCGAGAGGGTGGGATGAGTATTTTGAGGAGGGGAGTGAGGAGGAGGAGGAGGAGGAGGAGGATGATGAAGAAGAGGGCGGCGGCGGCGGCGGCGGTTATAGATATCGTTCTGGTGGGAAGGTGGGATCTTCAGGGCGATCAGGTTAGCCATTTTTAGGGTTGGATTTGTTTTAATTGAAGTTGCATTTTGATGATGATTGTTGTTTAGGGCTTTTTTCTTTGCTTTTCTTGAAGAATGTGGATGTCTTTGTTTTGTTAATTTGCTCCTAATCTTGATTGTGTGAATGTAGATGATGCATATGAGGGCTTTTCTTTGGATGTCTTTTTTTTCTTTTTTTAATTAATTGGCTCCTAATCTTGATTGTTTATGTGAATGTAGATGACATATGAGGTAGTAAAGTTTCAATTTTTGCTATATGTTAGTGTTGATTGAATATCATCATATTGATTATATCTTTATGTCATCATTGATTGATAAGGATATTTAACCGTGGGTAGATGAAGCTGAAAATAGCCAGTAATTTTGGCTGCTGGGGAAATCATTCTTGAAATCTTGACTGTATTTCATATAAGAGTCTTCTCAACTCGTTAAACCGCTACATGTTATGGCGCTCCAATTGCAGTCTTTAGTGTGGTTTTTCATTAGTAGAGATTGTATACTACTTGGACTGGCTTATATCTTTGCCGGAGGCGTTTAGAAGGGCTTGTACCCATGGAGATGCTGCTCTTGTTTTCTTCTTCTCGTCCTTGCCTCTAAACTTTTAAGTGAAATGCATATTTAAAGTATGATCCTTTTCTAGTCTCTGCCGTTTTACATGGAATAGCATGTGCGAAGCTTTTCCTACAATTATTTTCTTCCTTCAATGGATTATTTGTTAATTATGGTTTGGTATGGATGTATTTAGATAAAAGGGCTGATGCACAATCACGTGTTGATAGAGAAGCTGATAACCAACAGCTTCTTCAGTTGGAAGAAAAGGATGTCGTATCATCAGTAGCCACGGTGTTATCTGATTTATGCGGTCCCGGAGAATGGATGCCAATGGAGAAACTGCATGCTGAGGTCAGTTATCTTATACAGTTATGCTGGGAATCGCATGGTTCGCTATTTTGGATATTAAAGATTTGACAAATAAGATGGCCTTAAGGCTTCCTCTGTTTGGATGAATATCTAAATAAGAATTTGTCCTCAACTGTGCTTATGGTTCATAACTATCTTTTACTAAGTTGGCTAGAAAAAAGCACCTTTCAGCGCTAGAAATGGCGAATTTCGTATGAATTGGTAGATTCCCTACAACTACTAAGATGTTTTCATTAGAAGGCTTTAGTCCAATGGGCATATCTTACTGGGAATTTGATGATTGGTTTGGCTTTTGTGGCTGCGTCTCAAACGAAAATGTATTACGCCTGCATCATGTTTTTACTAGTTCAATCTATTTTGTTTTCTGATGTGCATGTCATAGTTCCTGTTTATTTTTCAACTTGTGTTCGTAAACCTCCATGTGACTCTGAATGATACTCCCTCTGTCCCGTTTGAAGTGACGCGTTTCTTTTCGGTGTGAGAATTAAGAAAGTGGATGATAAAGTATGAGAGAGGAGTAGGTGATAAAGTAAGAGAGAGAAGATGAGTGAAATAGTTAGAAAGTAGATGATAAAGTAAGAGATAATAATAATGTAGGAGATAAAAATGATGAAGTAGGAGAAAATTTGTTGCGAGAATTAAGAAAAAGTGGATGATAAAGTATGCGAGAGGAGTAGATAAATAAAGTGAGAGAGAGAAGATGAGTGAGATAATAAAAAAATAGATGATAAAGTAAGTGAGAGAAATAATAAAGTAGAAGACATAAATGTTAAAGTAGAGGATAATTTGTACCCCTCCTATTCTTTAAATTAAAATAATTTTTTTTTTTTTTTATTTTTTTTTTTTTTTTTTTTTTTTTTTTTTTTTTTAAATATTTTTTTTTTTTTTTTTTTTTTTTTTTTTTTTTTTTTTTTTTTTTTTTTTTTTTTGTAATTTTTTGTTTCCTTTTTGGGAAATGTATCGCTTCAATTAGGACGCCCCGAAAAAGAACACGCATTGCTTCTAATGAGACGGAGGGATTATCCCCGCCAGTTTTTTTCTTCTTACATTAACTCTCTTTGTTGTTTCGTAACGCTATAACATTACTATCCTTCACTTGAATTCACAGCTGGTGGAGCAATACAGCGATATCTGGCATCACAGCCGCGTGAGGAAATACCTCACGTCGGAGGACTATTCCAGTCAAGAATCGGAGGGCAAACCATGGTTCGGACTGCTTGTTCTGTTAAAGAAATACCCCGAACACTTTGTCATCAACACAAGATCCAAGGGGCGCATTACTCTTGAATTCGTCTCGTTAGTCTCCTGAACAACACACTCAATCTTTTGATTCAGACTATTGAGTTCAGGTTGGCACTTATAGCAGCTGCAACTGAATCCCCTTTTTTTTTTTTCTTACATAGTATAGTATCTCAGCATAAAAGCCATTCTTTTAGTTACCTTGGCTTTTCCTTATTTTTTCTGTCTTAAATATGAGAGATACAATAAGAAATCCATGAATGTAAGTTTTGGGATATATGAAGGGTTAATGATTAAATAAAGCATGAATTTTTCCAATTTTGTAATTTTAATATGATCTTGTAAACTCGGCCAATTAAAGTACGAAGTTTTAATTTATTACAATTTGAGGCTAAATCCGGTCCCCAAAATTTTCCGGCTGTCGGAAAATACAAAAACGGTGTCGCTTTGCACATGTAGTCGTCAAGTTGGACCATATGACATTTTTTTAGATAATATAAATACGATTTCGAAAAATTCGCAACACAATAAACTATTGAAACACTTATAAAAAAGACAAAGAGTTGGATACGACTTTCAACAGAAAAGCATTGTTATCTTCACCTTCTTCTTCATGCTCTCATTTGGTATTGTAAACCGCCAATCGCGCCTTCGGCGCCACGCCTTTCGCTATCCCGGCGGCGTAACCCTCCATACTCGCCTGCCGAGGCGTGTGGACGGGCTACCGAGGCCTGCCGGGCATTGCGCTCATTTAGAACATGTTGTGTTATATAGTTAATATCTATCTTTTAGTAGTAGTAGTAGAACAAGTGACACTCTCTCCGAAAAATCTGCAAGACAGTACAGAAATACGGTCAATTGCCCAGACGGGCGCCAAAATAGACAGAATAATTTATAAGAAATTTTATTACCTTTCAAAAGGATGCGTCGCGCCAGCGCGCGCTGCCGCCGCCTCGTCCGACCCTGTCCGGCCTCCCTCTGACTCCCAGGCGTCATGGGCCGTGAAGAACGGCTGCTTGGAGTCGCCGCCGTGCCCTGCAACTTTTCGGCGGGCCGAAAAATTTAGGGATTGAAACATCTCTCGAATCGCAAAAAAAAAAAAAAAAAAATTTCGTGCTTTAATTCGTCAAATTTACAAGTTCATATTAAAAATGCAAAATTGAAAAGTGTCGTGATTCATTTGGTCATTACCCCATATATAAATGAGGTCCAAATTTGTATGCAATGACTTGTTTTTGTCTCTACATAATCAAGAATTGCTACTTTGAATTGTGCAGTAAATTTCATACAAAAATGTTGCTTTAGTTGAGGAATAAGCCCTAATAGGGGCACTTTATATACCAAATAACTGAACAAGACTATAAGGGCGAAATCTTTATAAGAAAATTGTGGTAAAGAAGTTGGCAATGGATGTTAGGAAGGTAAGGCTTCGTCTTCAGAAGGCGATAAGCCACTGCGTTCTTGCTCGCCCTCCCAGTCGTTGTCTTGAAGTTTCGTCCTCAGAGCAGTCCCACTTCTTCTCTGGCTTTCTGGAGATTCAAGGATTGCTCAGAGTTACGGAAAGTGAAAATGAATTTCAAGAATGCAGAAAATCTTAACTTACTCTTGGTGGTGATGGCAGAGCGTGTGATGGCTAAGAATTCATCCCAGTTGAATTTCCTGAGCTCTTGCTTCTCCTCCTCTGTTAGTTCGAAGTTCGGTTCTCTTCCACACATGAACGCGGCCCTGCACGTCCGTCCAAGATTAAAACGTCGAGCTTGGAACTAAAAAGAGGGACCCTAAAGACGTACCTGTCGTAGAGACGGGCGGCCTCTTCCTGAGAAGCGAAGGTTCCCAGATGGATCTGTTTCTTGTCGACTTTAATGGCAGCTTGCCATTTCAAGTTCTTGAAATAGACCCCGCGCATGATGCACGGTTCTTGGTTCTCGACGTGCTTCCTCCTGTGCCGTTTTCTCCGTTTAACTGCTGCAAGAATGTAATTATATTTGTGGATTCAGTTGGAATACTTCAGCTAACAAGACCAAAGAATGGAAGTATAAAGATTAAGAACGGACCGGGAAAAAGCTGAACTGATGCGCTCGAAGCAGCAGACATGTTCGACGAGCCAAGACCCGTTTCCAAACTGGTTTCCTAGACAATGAATTGCTTTTCAGCACGGTAATTAAGAGGATAAAGTAGGAGAAAGAATATTAAAATTTACTAAATTTGAACTGAGCCACTTTTAAATACGAAAAGCCTTCAAGTTCTTTTTATTCAAGAACAAAGCTTACTTCTCTTGGCTTGTGACAATACTCGAAAGGCAGAGGATTAACACTGACTGGTTTAGTATGCTGAGCAATCTGAGGAGTCTTTCCCTGCTCCAGAATTGGGGAGAATGGATCCAAGAAATAATTTCGTCCTAGAGAAATTATATAGATTGCAAAGTCATACAACACAGAGGAAGTAAGAAAAACTGAAAGAATCCTAAGACCATCATCACTATCTCTAAAAGACTAAAACAAAAGCAAATACCGGAGCATAACCCTAAGAGCTTGCGCCTCCGTATGCTCACCATCACTATTCTTAGTTCGCCTACGAAAACGATGCAAAAGTTAGATAACGATCAAATTTCACAGCTCCAACTGCAAATAATACTCCCTCTGTTCCATTGAAGTTGTCTGGTATACCTTTTCGGGGCGTCCCACAATTTTACACAACCCTACACACAACTAACAATTCTCCTTATAAACCGTGCCGAAAAGAAAGTGGACAACTTCAATGAGAAGGAGGGATTAATACATTATGCAATGCACATGTCTATAACAAGATCGAGTGTTCTTGCATCAGGATCACCCAACATATATAGTTCCTCTCAGAGCCCACAACCCCAAAAACCGAAAAATACTCACTCCGTCCCCATTATTTATGTCACAATTGTTATTTTTGTTTTTCTCATTATTTATGTCTCATTCTAAAAGTAACATAAATAAGTGTTTCATAATCATCTAAATAAGTGGATTCCACCACTTTATACATTTTCATAATATGTCTTAATCTTCGTGTCAAGTCCCTACTGCACGAGGGAGTAGAAAACAAACAAGGAAAGGACATATGTGTTCTTGATTCAAGAAAAAAAAATCAAAACTTTAGCACCCCCACATAAACACAAACCACAAACCAATGATTTCTTGAACAAAGAAACATCCACTAGCAGTTCATGTGAAGAAGAATTACAAGCCCAACACATATTTTCCCCAAATTTCATGAACCCTAACCAGCAATTGATAAAAAGGTGGTTGAAGCATAATTTTTCCATAAATATATACCAGCACTACATATCACCCTAAACAGACAAAGAATCTCTACAAATCTGCATAAATGCCCAAATTCTCCATTTTGGAAGAATTCTAATTTCTAATAAGTCAACCCCACCAACCTACCACCTTTCATCGAGGCAGGACAGAGGGAAAAAAAAGAATCTTTAAACTCCAAGAATCAACAAGGGTCAAAAATCAAGAACATAACCCACAACAAACATTTGGAAAAATACACATTCAAGATTAGCCAATGCCAGCGCCCATTTGGCAGGCCCACAATTAGTTCAAGACTTCAAGTCAACCGATGCGAACAAAACAGTTTAGAAATCATAAATATTAATTTTATTAATTAAAAAAGAAAAAAAAGAGGCCGTTGTGGAGAGTTGTACCTTCAAGAAGCTAGGGTAAGAAAAAAGGGCGGAGAAAAGAAAAGGGGGAAAAGATAAATCGATGCGGAAATCAAACGGGGTGGGAGATGGAAAAGGAAGATGGTGAGAGTAGAGAGAGAAAGAGAGTGGGTTTTGTAGTATGTTTACAACACAAGTAGTTGGTGTTTTACTCATGCATCTACCACCTTTTGTTTAATTTTTACTATCATAATGTCTTTTGCAATTGGGGAGGGTGGTTTGGTGGTGGTGTTGGGTGGTGAGAGAGAGAGAGAGAGGAGAGAGAGGTTGATGGTTGAATAAGAGAAGGAATGAATGATTCTGCTATTTTCTACGTTTTTTTCTTTTTATTAAAAAAATGAATCAAATTGTTAGGATTCTAGGTTTTGATTGGCTGCGAAGCAATTGACCAAAATAACCTTCTTCTTTTTTCTATTTATAAGTAATGAGATTCTTTAGATTACCTAATAAGTCCCAATAATCATAGTTTGCTTATTTTCATCACGAAAGTTAAAAAAGTGAGTTGAGACGTGTTAAAGTGATGAGTCAACTTATTTAAATGATTATAGTTCACATTTTATTTTATTTTTAGAATACAAGATAACAATAATGGGATAATTAAAAAATGAATACAATTCATGTTTATTGGAATGAAGAAAATATTAAATAAATTTTAAATTTAAAAGTATGAGTACTGTTGCCAACTCTATATTTCATTAATGAATTGTTATTTAGAGTCGTCTGGCAGCATTTTGATTTATCATGCTATCTGATTCTATAGAGTTGTCGTTTTCTTATTGATTTTGTTTGAGGAGCTTAGCAACAATTGTACTCTTCCTCTAGACCTTTTGAGTTTTAAGACAACGCAATTTGGCATAATTTATCAAATACTCCCTCCATCCAGGATGAAATTTTCAATTTTTTTCGACGCGATAATTTATGTGGTGGATTTTTGTGCATTAAGAGAGAGTGGTGTAAATGGGATATTTGTATAGGGCAACCAAAAATGGAATATAGGACGTTTCATCCGGGACTGAAGGAGTATTAATATAACCAAATTAACTTTTAAAAGTAGATAACTCAAGCCAAAAAAAAAAGATTCGAACAACTAAAGAGAGAAGATAGATCTATGAGGGTATTACCGTCAATCTACAGGTCAGTACTTAGTAGTATAAGTGTGAAACTTGAGGTGGGGTGTAGATCTTCTATCTCATTTTATATCTCATTACATGTTCTACCTTAAGGTGAGGACATGTGTCATTTAAATCTAACTTCATGTCTCCATTCAATCTTTAATTAAGTCAATTTTAAATATGAAATATGTAGTGGGACGTAGAGTGAGGTAGAAACCCCTTGAGACGGGACTAACCAAGATGCCAAGATGCCAAAATGCCGGGAGAAATATACGAAAAGAATAAAAGATGCGGAAGGATAGAATGGTAAATCTGTTCGGGGGGAAATGAAAATTTAATGAAAATATGGTTCAGTTTGCACAAACAGAAAATCATTAATTGAAAACGGGTGGGTGGCAGTAGAGCTGTTATCGAGCGAGCTTTTTTTTAATAGGGCTGGGGGGCGCGGTAGTGTGGGCGGGCCCCCGAATAATATAAACTTGTGTTGAATAGCTCTCTTTTTTTTTTTTTTTTTTTTTTTTTTGATTTGATATTCGACAATTTATCCTATTCGAGCCTATTACTATTACTACAAAACTACAAATAAACATAATATAATTTAAATATAAAACTTTTAAGTAAATACAATTTTATTAAATTGGCCAATCAATTTAAACTTTGTAAAATTTTTAACTAAATTAACAAAAATTTATCATTAATTAATGAAAAATTTTACGAAAAAAGGAAGAAGTAGATATTATATATGTTATGTTGTCTCTCATTTTTCATATATATTCGATGTGGGATGGTAGGAAAAAAATAAGTGGGAGTTGTGCACTTCTTTTGTTCTCACTTCAAAAATGTGTTATCATCCCACATCGAAAATGGGTTGAAGTTGAGAACAATATTTTCTATATAAACCCTATCCCCTCCTTCATTGCCAATCCCTCTTGAGTGAAGTTTCGGTAAATTAATTTATTTTGGTGAACGATGCAAGTTCAAAATTTGAATTTCAAAAATCGATCCGATTTAGTTGAATTCGAGCTTTGGACCAATATTTTGAGCTTTTTGTATTAATTCAAGCTTTCGAGCTTGAATTAAAAAATTAAAAAATATTTTATTCTTACATTTAATCGAGCTTTCGAACCGAGCTCGAACACCATAAAATTTTATCGAGCCGAGCTCGAACCCATATTTAAATAGTACCCGAGCTCGAGCTCCCCGAGCCCACAATAAGGGACTAATCGAGTCGAGCCTCCGCAAAGCTCGGCTCGGCTCGATAACGGCCAGGTGGCGGTGACGAATAATATAAACTTCACCGACGAAACCATTGAGGCCCCGTTTGGTTCGTAAAAAGGAATGGAATCGATATCGGGTATGATACCTTAGAGGTATGGAATTAGGAATCATTCCAGAAAACAATTGTTTGGTTTGTGAAGACACGAGGAATGGAATTAATTTAGCAACCAAATTCCCAATTTATAAACCCCTAAAATTTCTAATTACAAACTTATTAACTGGAGAAAAGCCCCTTATTTTCTTTTTCTTATTCACTTCTAAGCAAAGGGCCGAGAGCGAAAAGAGAGGAAGACAAGGAGAGGAAGAGAAGCCGCGAGAGAGTGAGAGATGGTGGCGGTGGTGGTGACGGTGTCGTGCCTTCGCTGGTGGCGGTGGTGGTGACGGTGGTGGTGACGGTGGTGACGGTGTCGTGCCTTCGCTGGTGGCGGTGGTGGTGACGGTGGCGGCATCTTTGGGAGTGAGAGAGATTAACGAGAGAGGAGATGAAGAGACAGCCGCGAGAGGAAGAGAAAGAGAAGAGATGGTGACGGTGGCGGCATCGATGGTGGCGGTGGTGGTGACGGTGGTGACGATGGCGGCATCTTTGGGATGAGAAAGATTAACCGAGAGGAGAGGAAGAGAAGCCAACAAGAAGAGTGAGAGATTAGTGAGATGAGAGAGAATATTTGGGAGGAATGAAAATGAAAGTGCCCATCTTGAGGGTTGGGAAAATGGTATTGGGGGGGGGGGAGGGGGTATGTATCATTTCTTTATTTTTTTTACCCCACCCTATTTGATTGAATCATTCCTTTTTAAAATGATTTTTTTTTTCCTCCCCCAACTTCACCGACGAAACCATTGATTGGATAGCCCGCCTGCCATTAAAACCTCCTTTGGATAATGCCATGTCAGCATTATACTCCTTCCACCTCATTAGAAATACTCCGTCTCTCCCGCCCGATTTGTCTTGTATTCTTTTTCGGGTCCTCTCACCCTTCTTGTTTTATTTTCTAAAAAGAAAAATAATTACTTATTTCGTCTCATAGAAAGTGTCTCTTTTCTATGGGGGCACGGAGATTAAGAAACTTGTATTATGTGGTATGTGTTGTTTGATTTTGGATTGTTAATTTTGGTCCACACATTATTTGTTTTTTTTAGAAATATGACACTTTCTATGGGATAGCCAAAAAGAAAAACAAAATAATTTCTATAGGACGGAGGGAGTATTATACAAGCTCCAAATTTTCTTTGTATGACCTATTTTTCTACACATAATCACTCATTCATCTACACACAATCAACCACTCATCTTAATTTCCGTACCGAAAAAAACAAGACAAGTCGGACAAAATAGAGGGCGTAATACATTTGGTATTTCTAATGAGATGGAGGGATCCTAATTATAGCATATACATTTTAAATTGTTTATAAGAGTTTTTTTTTAAAAAAAATGAAACAAGGACAACTCTAAATCTCTATTTAATCTTACTATACAAAACGGGAGATCAAATAGATTCTTATCATAGCTTGAATGACATTGCTGGTTGGCTAGCTAATAAATATATTGAGGTTCTTTTGATTGTTACGAAAGTAAAGTTGTTGGTGAATATGAGTCTGCAGAAAATGATTTACGAAAATAAATTTGATTAATTCTATAAATCGATAACATTGAAGAGTAAATTGATTTTCAAATGTTGTACGTAAATGACGGGATTCTTATTATTTTCTTATTAAGCTACATGTCAGTAAATTATTACAACACATACATGAAACACGGTTGAGCACACAAATATTTGTTACAGAAGTCATTACAAATACACAATCAAGAACTATAATCATAACCACAAAATCACAATGGAAAAATAAAAAATTAGAGACTTTCATAACACTAAATTTCATCATGATCATGCAAATAAGCAACTATCAAGACTGTTACCTCAAATGCGTTAATCCCAAACAAAATATAACTCGCAAGAAGTTATTTCAGAAGATAAATCATTAATATTGACTTTGACTACAAAATTAATCTCTATTATCCAGTTGGTCACCAAATCCACAAGCAATCTCACAAACTCACTAAGTGGGACTTTGATGCCACCTAAACACTTTTTATTTGTTTTTGCTTAAAGTTAAAAATAATTGATTTTAAGCAAAACATATAGTTTTTGTATCAATAATAAAAACTTTTTTTTTTTTTTAATGATTTTTTTTTTTTTTTTTTTATTTTATATTTGTTAGTTTTAGAAATTATGGACTTTTTAAGCCCCCAAAAGCATCTCAATAGATGCTTAAAAAAATTTAATTAAGCATTTTTTTTTTTTTTTTTTTTAACTTTTAGTCTCTACAAAACAAAAAACTGCTTATGCGGAGCAGATAAGTGCTTAAAATAAACATTTGCAAACACCCACCCAACTTTCAACAGAAATTCCCTGCTAAGTGGGTGTTTGCAATATCTTAAACTTTTTTTAAGTGCTTAAATTAAGGAAAAGTTGGTAAAAGTGACTTATTAGAGAATTTGGAGTGTGTTTGCAAAACCTGCTTAAAAGAAGAAAAAGTTGAAAAAATAGTGTTTGCATAATTTATACTGTAGTAGCTTATTTTGAGATTTATAAGTAAGATGTCAAATCATAACTTATCCGAAATTACAAATATGTCATTAAGTTGGAGAAGTTGGTTAAAACCAACTTCAACTTATTCAACTTAAATGTAGAGAATTTTGAAGAATTTAAGTTGTTGAAAACACTCAAAATCAACTTTTCCTTAAATTAATTCATAAGTGACTTTGATCTTCTTAATCTGCCACTAAAGACAAATTGGGAAATTATTTAGGATGAAGAAAAAAAAATACTCCCTCCGTCCCGCTATTACTATCCTATTTTTCCTAATTGGATTGTCCTGCTATTACTATCATATTTCCTAAAATAGCAAAAAATTACTCTTAAACATAAAATGAAGTGGAGCCCACCTACTCACTACTTACCCCCACGGTATTATACTCTCACAAAAAAATTATTTCTCACACGATTTTCGTTCCACTCCGAGTTCAGAAATTCATGATTTTTAACTTTTAGAAACTTTAGATTATTTCTTCAATTACAAAATGAAAAAAAATCAGAAAGAAAAAAAGGATTGCCTCAACTCTGCCTTGCAAGAATTTGGATGAATTCTCATTTCTTCCCACCGACCATTCCTCGAAAATTCTGACAATTTATTAATACAATTAAAATTCATAAAATAAACACTTAAACAAAGTTTTTTAATCTCCGTGTTGAAACCAAATGGGACAATAATAGCTGAACAAAAATACTCCAAATACCTTGTACACCACAACACACATTGTCATGTATTCAGATTCTTGAAGAAACTAGAAAAAGAAGAAACAAAGTACACATAAGCTTCATCTTCAAGATGAACAACAAGTATCATAATTCATAAAAGAAGCAGTTGAAAACATGAACTATTCAGTTAGGTAATTAAGAGAGCAAAGGACAATCATAAGACCACAAATACACATAGCGTAGTACAGTCATGCTCAAGAAAAGAGAAATGAGAAGATATCAAGAGCAGCAATATCAAGCTGGAGATGGGTTGCATCCTATTGCAAGGAGGAATAAGAACAATAATGCATACACGAATTTCACGAAAAAAGAATTTAGCAACTTCAGTTCACATTCCAAAAAGAAGATAATACCAAACACTACATTTAATAATACAACAACATTGCACAAAACCGTAAAAGCAAAAAAAAAAACGAATTAAAAAATCAAAATCCAAAAGCATAGAGAAACCAAAAAAAAAACAAACTAAAGTAGAGCAGCCAGTGAAGATCTTAATTCAAACACTACACACGACAAGGAAGTGATCAGTATTATCGCTGGATAAAATCAAACCATATAAAAAGCAAAACTAGAATCAACATTTTTTTAATAACTCCAAATCAAGCATAATAGATAAGCATGACAAACATAAAAAAATGTTGGCAGAGTTTCACACACAAATAGCAAAAAGGGAAACAAGAACTACAAGCCAAGATGTATAAAAACTAAAAAATTAGAACCTCAAACTTGACAAGATTAGCAATTAGCATTACAGAGAAAACAACAGGAACTATAATACCGACAACTCTAGAGCGTAGGCTTGCTTTGAGCACTCTAATTTCTTCAAAGTAACAGCGCCGGAGGCACGACCCGGCCATTTAAGACCAGGAGCGCATCGCCGGCAGAAGGGACGAGACGACCGGTGCACACCGGATGGCGGACCGGCCGACCCAACCCAAAGTCCAACTACGAGCTTTTTAACTGCAACAACTTAAATATACGCTATTGGAGCTGGAATTACCATGGCTGCTGGCACCAGACTTCCCCTCCAATGGATCCTCGTTAAGGGATTTAGATTGTACTCATTCCAATTACCAGACTCTTAGAGCCCGGTATTGTTATTTATTGTCACTACCTCCCCGTGTCAGGATTGGGTAATTTGCGCACCTGCTGCCTTCCTTGGATGTGGTAGCCGTTTCTCAGGCTCCATCTCCGGAATCGAACCCTAATTCTCCGTCACCCGTCACCATAGAAACCAATACAGTCACAAAAGTCAAACACAACACCACACAACATAGCACAATATTGTCACTAAACTCAATTTCATCATGCCAAAAAACCATCAAACTTAATAAAAACATAAACAATGCAAGCACAATTCCGTCAACACACTCAATCCATCACCGAAAATATCATCGAACTGCTAACATAAGAAGTAACCATTCTACACAAAAGTTCAAAACATGACAAACACAATAAGAACTAAGATAGAATTAACAACAGAATCGAACTGAAAAGAATAAACAATACCATAAGAAACCAAAGTCATGATACAAAATACAACTTAAAAAAATCAATCATAGGAGGAAGTGATCAGTATCATCAAGGCAAAAAAATATTCAAACCATAATGGAGCATCATATCAAAGGCAAAAATAGAATACACATATTTAACAAGTTCTAATTAAACATTAGAGATAAGCATGGCAAACATTTAAAAAAATGTCGGAACAGTTTCAGATACAGATTGCAAAAAGGTAAACACGAATAACAAGCCAAGTCGTATAAAAACTAAACTATTAGGAACTCAAACTTAACATGGTCTCGATTTTCATGACCAAGTAAACAAGGGGAACTGCAATACATCACAGATAACACCATGAAATTAGTTGCAACATTAAAAATCAGCAGTTTAACAAGCGACAAACACATTAGGAACTACAAAAAATAACAAAAGAATCAAATTGCAAAGAAGAAATAATACCATAAGAAACAAAACGCGAAGTCAAGATACAAAAAACTTCATTAAAAAAAGTCAATCATAGGAGCATTACAAAGCACTGCACAGAATCATAACAACAAGAATCAAACCACTGCAAAGAACCATATCAGAAACAAACAAAATATAAAAAATATTCGGGAATGACAAACAGATAGTGATGTTTTTAATTCGAGCACTACAATGAAACAAAATTGTACAAGTACCATCTCTGTAGATAAAAATCAAATCGAAAATAGAGAACCACATCATAAGTAGAAGAATCACAACCCTCAACCCTCAAAGTTCAGAGTTCAAAACCAATCTAAACATTGCACATATGAAACTAAGGAAGAACCGTCGATAGCTCAATTAATTAATCCATTTCTTACCATTTATCTCAACTAGTCGCACTTTACAGTTGGGTTGCCTTCACCTTAGTATAATTTGGATACTCTAAATTTTTGCTTGAGCCCTTACACTTGTACGACTGTATAATCTCTATACTAGTAACATTAGACAAATGAACTCATATTCATAGATTCTGTAAGAACGTCGACCTTTTTAATAAATAACTAAAGGAAAGTTGAAGTTAAAATCACAAAGAACATACGACTTACTTGGCTAAAGTTTCGTTGTAAAAGAAGCTCCTAGTACTAGGATAGCCACTTACACATAATGACATTAGTCATGGATTAAATTTGTGTCATAAAACAATAACTAAGAGAGTTAGTGGCTTTAAGGTTCTTACCAAATCTACAAATGCAACAATAATTTATGCCTCCTGTCTATGAGGAAAAATATAGTGAGAAAACTTTAGAAGATAAAATCGACATAAGAATTTAAACAAACCGTAATACCTCAAGACTAACATCGTAACTCAATCTATTGGTTAGAGGGATGACGGTCTCCATGTTGTTTAGTACCTTCCACCATTGTGCTACACAAGTAAACTGGACAACAACAAATGAGAATTTGGTAAGATGACATGTTGGTCTATCATGGGTAATTTACGAATCCAATTACCACTAAATATAATTTTAGATAATCGATGAAAAGGTTTGTCACAGTCCAGAAAGAAGCAATTAAAGTTCAAAGCCTCACCGTGCTCTCCCAGTTGTCCTTGACAAACGAACATTGTGGTCAATAACATCAATACCTACAACCATTAAAGTGAAGATACAGCTTAGGAACAAATAAAAATAATAAAAACAGAAACAACAAAACATAATGATTCTTGGAACAGGTTTTCTATATGAAATAGGCTACCCACAAATTATATCAGTAATTCAGAGAAAAGGATTGAATACAGAACATAGGGCAGACAAACTCCAAATGACCAAGTCTTAACAATCCCAGGATCAGGCTTCAATATCACCAAACATAAATTTGTGGTAAACAATGTAATTCAAGTAAGGGAGTCTTGAAAGACAGTACAAGTATGAACAAGTTAAAATTCTGATAAATAAATCATACGTCCAGATCTCTAAGAGAGTCTGTAACTTGTTCCAAGGTGTCCCAGTATTATGTTTCTTTTGACTCAACATTTAATAATGCTTGGCAGGAGAAGTCCTGAGGGGCTTTAAGCTTGAGCGAGCAGTTCGCCCGCGGTGTCATTCTTGTTTCTTTTTCTATTCTTTCTACAAAAAAAATTCACGTTAACTGCTTGCCAAACCCTTGCTTCTATCAAATAAGAATGATTGGAAAACTTCATAGCAGTCTAACACAAAAAGGAAACCATTTTTCATCATATCTGTCAGCAATTGCCAAGTATAACCTCAAACAGCTTATCTGCAACATGATAAAAAAAAAAAAAACACTAAGCAATATGATTTGACAGCCAAAAAGCCCCTATGTAATAGGTAGATTTCAGCTATCAATATAAATAAACAACAAAAAGGCATTTATTCAAAAATAGAGAAGGGAAATCAAGTAAGAGCAATCAGTACAAGAGTAGAAGGGTCGTTTCATTTCTTTAAGGTCACTCCATAACTATCCAGTAGGTTTTTATTTTGTCAAGATAATATTGAAGTCGCACCAAAAGGAAAAATGTCAATCAGCAGGAAGTCCACCTTGAGCATCTAAATTCAGCTTATCTTACCCACAAAAGAAGTGATGAAGCATGAAACATCTAAATAAATAGAGTGGCACATGTCCCTACAGTCGACACTTCAATTCAGTCATTATGAGTTTTTGGTTACTTATGAGAAGCCATTATTTTTAATCCATAACCAGAATTACTATTATTGTCAGAAAAGTCTTACCAAGCACCAGGTTCTAAAGGCGATTTAAGAGTAGAAAACTTATGAACAGAAAAAGGGACGCATGTACAGCAGATTTAGAAGAAATCAAACATTGCAACAAGTTTTTTGCACTAGTTAAACAAGCGGCTCTGATGCTCACAACATGTTCTGGATAGCCATCTCTCTGAACATTGAAATGGGTAAAAATATAGAATATCAATTTTAATTCAAACACCACCATAGAGTTCAAGATAGCAAACAAGAATCACACCATATAGAGAAAACAAAACAAAATGCAAAGCAAACATATGAAACAACTTCAATTTAAACAACAATTTCCAACAGAATTCACTGCCAAAGTTCAACTTAGAAACAAAAATCAAACAAAAATAATGCACACAAAAATTTCGCGAAAAAAGAATTTAGCAACATCAGTTCACATACCAAAAAGAAGAAAGAATCATCAAGCACAACCTCAATGTTCAATAAAAAAACAATCTAAACACTGCACTCATAAAATTGAGGAAGAACCATCGAGCGGTCAACTACGTCACCAAATTCTTACCATTTATGATAACTTATCCAATTCTTATCATTTATCTCAATGAGTCTCACTTCATAGTTGTGTAGCCTTTACCTTTTACAAATTTGGATACTCAATCAACCTTTTTTGCATGATTTGCTTGTACAGTTGTATAATCTCCTAGCAACATTAGACAAAATAATTCATTTACAGAAATCTGATAAGAACATCAATTCTTTTTAATAAATAACTATAGGAAAATTGAAGTTAAAATCACTAAGAACATGCTGCTTACTTGGCCAAAGTTTTGTGTGAAATGCAACTCCAGATCCTAGATATCAACTTGCACTTAATGACATTAGAGATTGATTAAATTTGAGTCATGAAACTATAACTTAAAGAGGAAGCGGCTTCTTACCAAATCTGCAAGTGCAACAATACTTGGCGCCTCATGACAATAAGGAAAAGAAATGCGAGAAATATTAGAAATAAAATTTAATAACTTAAAATACCTCAAGACTTAGATTATAACCCATTCCATCATTTAAACGATGGCGGTCTCCATGTTGATCACTTTAGATTGTATGTTTGCCTGCATAAACGTGTATTGGAAAAAATAAAAGCGAAAAATGTATTGTATTCTTGTACATTATAAATAAACTTAAGGCAGAGAGAACTCATAAAAATTGAATACCTCTATGTAACAGATTATAGAAAAACAACAGAATCAAATTGCATCCCCAACCTGTTGCATGACCAAGTAAACAAGAGGAACTGCAATACATTACAGATAACACCACGAAATCAGTTGCAAACATACAAACACAACAGTTTAATAGACGACAAAGAATCTAATTGCAAAGACGAAACAGTACCAAATGAAACAAAACACGAAATCAAGATACAAAAAACAACTTCATTAAAAAAGTCGATCATAGGAGCATAACAAAACACTGCACAGAATCATAACAACAAGAATCAAACCACCGCAAATAACCACATCAGAAATAATCGAAATTTAAAAAAAATAAATAAATAAAGACGAACAGATAGTGATGTTTTTAATTCGAGCATTACAACGAAAATTTTTTTACAAGTACCATCTAAATAAAAATCAAATAAAAAATAGAGAACCAAGTCACAAGTAGAAGAATCACAACCCTCAAACACTGCGCCTATGAAACTAAGGAAGAACTGTCAAGCGCTCGACTAATATATCCATTTCTTACCAGTTATCTCAATTCTCGACTAGTCGCAATTTACAATTGGGTTGCCTTCACCTTAAAATAATTTGGGTACTAACTTTTTGCTCAAGTCCTTACACTCGGGCAACTATATAATCTCTGTAGTAGCAACATTAGACAAATGAAATCATATTCTGTAAGAACGTCAACCTTTTTAACAAATAACTAAAAGGAAAGTTGAAGTTAAAATCACAAGAAGAAGCTCCCGATCCTAGGATAACCACTTACACGTAATGATATTAGACATGGTTTAAATTTGTATCATAAAAAAACATTAACTAAGAGAGGAAGTGGTTTTAAAGTTCTTACCAGATCTACAAATGCAACAATAATTTATGCCTCCTGTCTATGAGGAAAAATAAAGTGAGAATTCTTAGGCAATCATGTGATGTTGACACTCGACTGGTCGGTTTCACAAAGAAACCCTCTTTTTTCATTTCTGTTTCACTAAGATAATGATAAAGACAAAAAGACCAAACACGAAGAAGTACAGAATGCTCAATTTATTAAGAGAAGATAAACAAGTCAGTAAAAAATACTTACATTTGAAACAAGGACCAACTCAAATTAATCAGTTCTTTAGTCATGCACCTCATGATAAAATTGAAGAACAAAAATACAAAAAAAAAAAGGTCAAGAAAAAACCCACATAAATTGACAAACCCTCAATAACTAAAATAAATTGTTCAAATAGAACTCAAGAACTAATGTTCAACCCCTATTTCAAGGCAACCAAAATCTAATAAAGGGCCCCTAGATATACCTCAAATTTTAGTAAAGGGATCTCCTAATATACTCGAGGCAATCCTAACTGAGCATTAAAGATAGATGATATACGTGCATGGAATGCATGTAACAAAGGAGAAACATAGTCTATCTCAAGAATTTAGCAATTTTTTTATGAAACAGAAATAAATATTAGAGCTTCCGATTGCAAAATCAAATCCTCCACCCAAGGCAAGACCATTAACGACAACCACAAATAGTTTCTTTGCAAATGAAATCATATTAATACATCAATAATGAACCTACCAAATAAATAATAATGCAACACCGACATGATGGTACGTACCTTGAAAATTTGAGGACAAATCACAACAGAGAATCTCCAAAGTTACAAAACCAAGTTTTGGGGCTTGCACAGTGATCAAAAGGCCACTAGATGCATGCTAAACAAGGTACCGAAATGAAATGCAGGTATTACTTTGAATTTTCTGGACTGCATTAATATCAAAACCACCAGAGAATCTCCGTTTTGCACCTATTCGAATCATGAAAAGAAACACAACAATGATCAGTTATCAAACTGGTCAACATCAAGAATAGCGAATAATAAAATTATTTATATGTGATAATAACTTCCTTCACATCCTGTCGCCTGCTCACGTGTCTTTAAGCTGGGCAACACTATATTCAGAACAGGAAAAGGTAAGTATTTAAGAAAGGGGCTGAAAATGATGAAGTTAGAAAATCTAATAAAGATTATCATGCATCACGAACCACACAATTGACAAGATAAAGGCGCTGCTAAAGGAGATACGGGTACGCTATCAGTGTCCTGCCACCGCTCAGGATAAAAAAAAAAAAGGTTCCTTAAGTTTTGGAAAGAAGGGCAAGAATAACACCTAAAATGCCTATATAAAAAAACAGGTTTGAGGTTTGGGGCTTGAAATCTGATGAAAACAAACATAGCTCAATTCTTTACAACAATCAACAATCAGAAACAAGACAACCAGCAAACTTGCTGCTTTTATTCCAAAAATGAAATTAAAAACAGCATACAAGAAGTCTGGATGAATACATAAAAACAAAACAAAAAAAAAATCACCTAGCAGATATTACATTAAAAAAAGTCGTAAAACCTAGACAATAGCAGCTGCTTAGGCAATCATGTGAGGTTGAGACAAATCCACACAAACTAAAAACAACACAAATATACTTAATTCACAAACAAATGGTGACCAACAGTTATTAAACGTGACTTCAGTTTGCCAGGGACCAAGGATCTATATTAAGTGCCATAGATAAAAGAGTGTTAATAAACGAGAAGAATATTTGTATGACAAAAACATGTACAAAATCTACACAAAGCCTCACCATGCTCTTCTAATTTTCCATGACAGAACAACTCAAATCCTGAAAAGATACACAACAATGATCAGATATCAAAGTGTTCAACATCAAGAACAGCGAATAAAAAAATTATTTATCAGTGACAATAACTTCCATCATCCTTCACATCCTGTCGTCCAGTGCCTGCTCATATACGTCAACATCAATACCTAATCGATTAAAGTGGAGGTGTAGCTATTAACACATGCAAAGAACAATATCAAAAACAACAAGAGATAAGAATTACTGGAACAATTATAATTTTACATGAAATTAACTATCCAAAAGTTACATGAGCTATTCAAGGAAAATGACTGAAACTACTCAAGAACCTAGGGCTCATAAACTCATTACGAACAATTCTTGCGACTCTAGGATCGGGCTTCAATATCACCTGACATAAATTAAAGCAGAAACCAAAATAAAGAGTACCTTATCAATTCATGTGTCTTAGTTCTAGAGGTTTTTAGAAAGAATGTCTAAATTTAGAAAAAGCATGGATGGAAATATTACTCTATTGCAGTACCAAAATGAAAAAAGGATAACCAACCTATGCATGTGACCAACAAAGAACATGCATGTTCTGCTACCCCAACAAATCCTCTAGAGTCCAGGACATTGAAGGCATGAGATGTCTTGATCATACCTGAAATTTAAGAAAAATGTGAAAATGCAAGTCAACTACAACATCAAAACAAGAAGCATTAAGAATTTTATACAACATTCACATATATACCCGCAGTTCTGAAAAGAGACTTCTGTTTGACAAGAAACAAATCTATATATTAAGTGCCACTGCCATAGACAAAATAGTGTGGATGAATAACAATAAAGATGACCTAGCAAATATTACATTAAAAAAATAATAAAATAAAATAAAATAAAATAAAAATCATACAACTAGGAAAAGACGAATCAAGCAATTGGCAAAATAATCCCACCATGGCTGCAAAATAAACCTGTTGCGTTTCAGGAAGAACGTATCACCAAAGCCATCCGGGCTGCCCCGCCAAGATAGGAGTCTGGCTGTGCCATTGCTTGATTATTCTTTGTTCCAATTCCAGCATCTCTCAAAGAAGTGGAAAATGGAAACTAGCAGAGGCTAACCATAGATGCTAAGGAAACTCTCAAAACACCGGAAAAAAAAAGCACTATTAAGAGGATTTAACTTAGGAAACCTCTTTATGAATACAAGAGGATATATGATTTTCAAAATTAAGGAAGTTAACTAAAATCAATTCATAATGGAAAACTTGCTTTCTTCTATCAGCACCTTGTCAAGGGAATCAGCTGCTTCAATATTACCTTACATAAATTAAAGTGAAGGTTTCAGAAAAGAATGGACTCGAAATTGAGAAAAAACATACATGGAAATATTATTCTATTGCTTTAGCAAGTAAAAAGGGTGAGGTCAGTGAATCAGCACGGTATGGCACAAGTAATAGGTTCATTACCTTGTTCTAATAAGGAAACTAATTAAAACAGTGATTCTTTAAAAGAGCTAAGAGATGTTTCACATAACAGAGCACAATTAGTTGCCAGTTACCTGTTATTAGTTAGATCTTCCTCCCTAAAACTTTCAATTATTTTGCTGCCTCCTCCTACCTATTAGAAAGAATTTGAAAAGGCCAGTTACTATAATTGGAAATGTAGATCTTCAACATCAAACAAGAACATGATGAAATATAACTGTGAGGACTATCACAATTAAAACATCAGCGAATTTGCGGGAGAATGTGGCTTTAGTCCCTTTGGCTTTTCATCTTTATTTACCAAATCAAGCAAATATTCCAGAAGTCCCAGGAAGTGACTGAAAGCGAGACCTAAGCATTTCCCAGAGTTGAATCTGATAGAGAAACAGAAAGAGAAGAATTCATTAAAAGAAGCAGTAAAAAAAAATAAAAAATTGTGAAGTATCAGAAGTGACTTACTAATCTATTTAGGAATGTGGGGTTCACATATATCAAAAGAACAATAAACTCTGAGGTTTCTATGGAAGCTGGTATTCCAGTAAGAATGACACCAAAACTGATATTGGTTTTCCATGTCCCATGCATCAAGAAAGTAGCCTCGAGGCACAGTTATGTTTAAATGATATATTGGAAAAGATTGCCTTTTGTCACGACAAAGTGAGGTCTCATGATTCTCATTTTACCTAAAAAACTGTTTAGTTAAGATCAAGTTTAACGGCAAAAAAGCAAGCACAATGACAAGTGAAACACAACATACTTGAGAGCAAAGATCCAATTGTTTATTTAGTCATACCATTCTTATACTACTAAATCCTATTTCCAAGCTAGAACACCATCCTCCCATGTTGCCTTAAAGGTTTACTATATGGATTTACTATAACGGCAAAAAAAAATCAACTAATCAGGCAAATATATAATTACATATTAGGATGAAAGGAACATAACTGTTAAATTACCCAAGCCCACATTGATAAGGCTCATAATAATATCAACCATGATGGAATTAGAAGTTCAGGCTACCTAAAGAAGCGCATACAAATCGCAAGAATATAAATGGACGTACAATAATACTAGGAGCACAGAGTAGATCATGACTCCAATGTGTTTTTGCTAAAAAATGCAAAGAAAAATATTGCAAATATTGACTTATCTTTAAACTGGAGTGCATAAGTTTACAGATGAAGCAAATCTACCTCAAGGGAAGAATTCATGCCAATGATAATACTTAAGAGAATCAAACAATTGGCAAAAGTACTCCTCCTTGGCTGCAAAACCAATCGGTTGCATTTCGAGAAGAAGGTCCCTCCCAAAGCCATCCGGGCTGCCCCGCCAAGATAGGAGTCGGGTTGTGCCATTGCTTGATTCTCCTTAGTTTCAATTACAGCACCAAATTAAAGTGGGAAATGGAAACAAACAAACAGATGCTAACAATATGTGCAAGGCAAACTCTCAAATGCCGAATGAAAAGGGTAAACTAAAATTTATTCACAAGAACAAGCTTGTACCTTTCACACTTAGAAAGATTGCAAAGATAACTAAACCATATATCAGCCCAAAAGAAATATCAATGCCATTATATGCTTTAAGGAAAGAAAATGAAGCACCAGAAGATTGCAGCAGAAGTTCAAATAACTAAAGAAGCGTACCTTACCAGAATGCTCGTGTCTCTTTGTGAAGCTCAGGCATGGAAGGAAGCCGGCGAGGAAGATAGCAATGAAGGAAATTTCAACACTTTCAGAGCTAACCATGCTAGCAAGTAAACACTGTCCCAACTCATGGTGAGCATGATATCACACAAGTAGTAGGTTCATTTTCCTATTTCCGTAAGAAACCAATGTATGTCTACCAGGCTACCATGGCTCGTTAAAATTTATATTAGAGTTTAAGGTTGGTAATGAGAATGATAAGGTCACAACCCACAAGAAAAAGAAACAAGTGCACAAATTCAAATGCCAAAGAAGCATGTTAGTTGCAAGCGAAAAATAGGAAACTTACACTGAATGCGTTTTTTCTGTAAGGGTCGTCGGATGTGCTAACAATGCACTTTACCAAATAGTATAGTCTCTTATAGGGATCGAATACAGGTTTCTTAAATAAAATATTTTCTATAGGAGAACAACTTAATCCAGTAAGCTTCTAGACAATCAAGCCCACAAAAATTGTATTATATATCCACGTATACAGTTGTAACATTTATCCAATGTAGAAATCTTACCAAGTTTGCAGCATTTCTCGAGTGCTAATTCCCTTAAATAGCAACATGAAACTAAAATGACTTAAATGTCCTAATCCAAATGGATAACTTGCTTTTGAAAATGTGGAATACAAAAAAAAAGCATTAGTAATATAATATAAAGAAATCAGCACTAGGAGAAATATCTGTATAACATATAAAAGATGTCTACTAAATTTACACAAAGCCACAGAGTGAAGATATATCAACAGAACAAACACCGAGGTCAATAACATCAATACCTACAGCCATTAAAGTGAAGAGCTTAGGAACACATACAATGAACAATATCAGAAACCGCAAAAGATATGCATTACTAGAATAGTTGTTCTATATGAAATAGACGATCAAAAAAGTAAATCAATAATTCAAGGAAAATGATTGACACCACTCAAGAACCTAGGGTTGATAAACTCCGAATGAACAAGTAGTGTGATTCTAGGGCCAGGATTCCATATCACCTGACAAAAATTAAAGTAGAAAGCAAAACAGAGATTATCTTGTCAATTCATGCTTTTTCAGTCAAAAGAATGGACTCTTAATTCAGAAAAGTCATGCATGAAGAAAAAACTTAAAAAGGATAACCAACCTAAGCATATGACAAAAAAAATAAAAAAATACATGTTCTGCTATCTCAACAAGACATTGAAGGCATGAGATGCCTTCAAAACCTTTTCATCCTAACACTAAAAAAAAAAGTGAAAAGACAAGTCAACTGCAACATCAACACAAGAAGACTCAAGAACAAAGCTATACGTCAAGTGTCAGTGCCATATATAAAAAACTGTGGATGAATAAATGTTAATAAAAAAAATTAAGAAAAAAAAAAAGAAAAGCCGTTCTGGCTGTCCCGCCAAAATAGGGTCGGGTTGTGTCATTGCTATTCTCCTTAGTTTCAATTCCACCACCAAATCAAAGAAGTGGAAAGGGGAAACAAATAGAGGCTTAAAAAGAGGATATAATCTTCAAATTAAGGAAGTTAATCAAAATTGATTCACACGGAAAACCTGCTTTCAAGAACATTCTCTTACATCAGCACCTTGTCAAGGGAATCAGCTCCTTCTTAAAAGTATAGAGACGACATGATTATTTCCTGTGAAGTCCACCTGATATACAAGATTCAAATCATTACCAGAAATAATTTTACATAACACTAAAATAGAAAAGGAAAAGTAAAAGTAAAATAACTTAAATGTGCAGCTCCTGCAATGTGTAACCTGCATAAATCAAATGGAAAACCTGCTTTTGGAAATGAGGAAAACAAAAACAAAAATAAAATAGTAATCTAATATAACGAAATCAGCTACAGAACAAACATTTGTATGTCATATAAAGACATGTAGAAAATGAAGGAGATTGAAAATGAAAGCTTAAAGTGTGTAGATGCTAAAGGATATACAAAATGGAAAACCTGCATTTGGAAACATTCTCTTTCATCAGCATGGGAGACGACATTCTTATTTCCTACACAATCCACGTGATCTACAAAATTATCATAAATAGTTTTACAGAACAGACAAGACTAAAAGAAAAAACAGGAAACTGAAATAACTTAAATGTCCAGCTCCTACATAAGCCAATGAAAAACCTGCTTCTGAAAATGAATACAAGAAAAGCATTAGTAATTTAATATAAAGAAATCAGCACTAGTAGAAACATCTATATAGCATATAAAAGATATGTACTAAATTTACAAACCTTAGCGTGCTCTTCCAATTGTCCTCGACAGAACGAACAAAGATACCTACAGCAATTAAAGTGAAGATATAGCTCAGGAATACATACTAAGAATGTAGCAAGTAAATGTAATACCAGCAATATTTGCTCGAGTCATCACAATTTTGTCATTGAGAATGTTCGAGTTTTCCTCCTGTAATCCGTCTAGGTTCCCTTCTTACAAGTATAAATTAAGGCCATAGGGTCTCAAACAGCTCAAGAACCCAATCTCTGAAATAAAGCACCAATACTCTTTCATCTCAATCAATAATCTACATAAAAGAATAGCATGTGAACTCAGTCCCCACTATATTAGCATCCCAGTTTCAATCAACTATTACTTGATTAGAATGCAGAGAAGGAGACCCTCTAGGAAACTTGTCTGGAAAAAAGAGAGTTAGATTGCCACTTTTTATAGAAAACAAACACTGTTAAAATGAGAGGAACAACACTGTTAAAGCATCCTAGACCACAATGTTAAGGCTCATACTAATATCAACCATGAGGGAATTAGAATTTCAGCCTACCTAAAGGAGCAAACTAAAATGCATAAGCATACCAATCACAAGAATATAGATGGACTCACAATAATAATGGGAGCCCAGAGGGGAATCGCGACTCCAATGTTTTTTTGCTAAAAAAAGACAAAGCAAATATAAACATCTTGTAAATATTAACTTATCTTTGAACTGGAGTGCATAAGTTTACACATGAGGCAAATCTAGCTACCTCGAGGGAAGAATTCGTATCAAATACTTAAGAGAATCAAGCAATTGGAAAAACAACTCTGCCATGGCTGCAAATCAACTGGTTGCGTTTGGGGAAGAAGGGCCACCCAAAGCCATCCGGGCTGCCCCGCCAAGATAGAGGTCGGCTTGTGCTATTGTTTGATTCTCCTTAGTTTCAATTCAAGCACCAAATTAAATAAGTGGAAAATGGAAAAAAACAGAGGCTAACAATACATGCTAAGCAAACTCTCGAGCACCAAAAGAAAGATTGCAAAGATAATTAAACTATATATCTGCGCAGAAAAGCAATGTAAACGCTATTACATGCTTTAAGGAAAGACAACGAAGAACCAGAAGATTGTATTAGAAGTTCAAATAACTGAAGAAACATACTATAACAGAATGCTATTGTGCTTCTTTGTGAAGCTCATGTATGGACGTAAGATAGCAAGTAAAAACAGAGGCCTCTGAATAAGGTCCAATTCGTGGTGAGCATGATATCACACAAGTACTAGGTTCGTTTCCTTATTTCAGTAAGAAACTAACATACCTCTACCAGGCTACCACGGTTCGTTTCAACTTATATTAGAGTTTAAGGTTGGTCCTGACAATGATACAAGATCAAGAATCAATGAAGCAGCAAGTCAGCAACTTGCTAGTTGAGAGCTTCCAAAGGTCACAACAAGACTTGAGGACTGGAAAAAGAAAGAAGTGACAAATTCAAACACCAGAGAAGCATGTTAATTGCCAGCAAAATAGCACACTGCAATCTGAGTCAGTTCACACTGACTGTTTTTTCCTGTAATGGTCGTTGGACGTGGTAATGATGCACTTTTACCAAATAGTAAAAGATTAGTCTCTTATAGGGTTGGAATACAGATTTCTTCAAATAAGATATTATCTATAGGAGAACAACTTTAATCCAGTAATCTTCTAGACAATCAAGCCCACAAAAATTGAATTATATATCCACGTATGCAGATGTTACGTATATCCAATGTATAATACTTGCCAAGTTGTTTGCAGGATTTATCGAGTGCTATCTCCCTTAAATAGCATTGGACTTTATCAATAAAATTTGTTCACTGAATAAGTTATACAATGGCTAAAAAGGAAAACACAGTCCCGAAGAAAAGTCTACTAGATTGAAAATTAAGTAATAAAGCTTCTAGACCCAGCACTACTCAAATCCATGAAGGCAGCTAGGAGATACTTCACCACCATGAGCTATATTTGATTGAATACTCTTTGAGCAAAACATTCTCATTAGTTGTCTAGTTGACTATGTAACTAAGAGAACATAATAAGAAATTACCTCAATATACTTGCTCCCCAGAATAACCTTAGAATTAAGGAAATCATCAGTGGAAATCAATGCATGATCTCCTTCTGTCTTTCGACCTAAAGGGCTTGAGTGATCAATTACCATTGATGCTGGGTCCTAGCAGGCAAATACAAATGATTAACACGATACATCAATTTTCTTATCTAGAATAAACAACAAATCCAATAAAAAACAGCAATTAAATAACAGCAAACACAACGCTCGAAAACCAGGGGAAAAAGCTTTTTACCTCATTGAAGTCAACCCCGCACTCAACAGCTATCTCTCGAATCAATTCAGAAGCTGAGGCATCGTCAGCCATAATCAAATCACGGCCAGAGATAATTTTTATAGCAATTACGCAGCATCAAGTAACTCATTAAACCCTAATGTAGCACCACGCAAATGCAAAGACAAAACACATAAAAGCTAAAGCAAGTAGCAACTATCTCGCTCGTAATTGAAATTTCTACACACAAAAGAGTCACCCGGACTTTCTTCTAATCTTTTCGTTAAAAGAAAAAAAGAAAACAGAATTCGAGCAATTATGTGATTAACAGTTCCACATTCTCGATGGTGCAACTTGTTCGCTTACGATCAACTTGTCGGGGCGAAGAGAACAACGGCGATTTCGTTGAGCAGGAGCAAAGAACGCCGACTTGTAGGCCTCTCAGAGATGATGCGCATGGAATTGAAAGTATCGTAAACGAAATCAAGAGGAAAGATGAAGATTTTCGGTTTTGATCTGAGAGCTCGGGGTTTAGCGCAGTGCGTTTGCGGATGTTCATATACATACTGAAGGTAACTTTTTTCTACCGTTTTCAACTTACCATATATATTTGGGGAGGAGCGTCTTATTTACGCTTCTAAACACGGTTATTAACTTTTTTCCTTTTTTACTTTTTTGAAGATTTTGAGATAATTGGAGAGCAAGTAACTTTAGAGATATTTACAAAAGGTAATTTGCTTTCTATATGTTGTACCTTTTTTACTTTCATATCTAATACTCCCACCGTCCCATAGAGAGTGTCTTTTTTTTGTGGGAGCACGGAAATTAGGAAACTCAAATTGTGTGGTGTATATTGTTTGACTAATTGTAATTGAATAATATAAATGATTTAGATACTATAGTGATAGTAAATGAGTAAGAAAAAATAATTAATAGTCTAATTGTAATTGAATAATATAATTATGAAATAAGTCGTATGATAGTTGAAGATGCATGGTTTAATTTATTAATAACGTAATATGAATGCGTCCTTTTTTTTTTCCTTTTTAATACCAACTTCAAATTATATATATTGAATTCTCAAATGAGGCTATTAAAGGGTTACTTCGTTCGAAATTTATGAATCCATTTATTCATCAGGATTTACCAGCGATATTGGACAAAACTCATTATATTATTGAAGATTTTAAATTAAAAATTTTGATTTCAATAAACTATAGTTATATTTTTCTATTTTTTATTTTTATTTCTTACCAAACATCTCCTTTAGTCGTTCAATCGTTCCAGATATAAGTGTAAATGAATCGCAAATTAAATAGCACAATATTCATATAATATCCGAGTATTTTAGTTTGATTCATATATATTCAAATATTTTATTCTTTTTATATATATTTTAAGGACTATATTATATATATAGTATTTCCTCCATCCCATTATTTATGTCTCATTTGTTACATTTGTTTGTCCCACTATTTATGTCTCTAAATCGGGCGGGACGAAGGGAGCAATACGTTTGGTATTTCTAATGGGATGGAAGGAATGTAATTTTTGTCGCACCCCTAAATGTAGCATATACATTTTAAATTGTTTATAAGAGTTTTTTTTTCAATGAAATAAGAATACCTCTAAATCGCTATTTAATCTTACGATACAAAACGGAAGATCAAATAGATTCTTATCATAGCTTGAATGGCATTGTTTGTTGGCTGGCTAATAAAGATATTGAGGTTCGTTTGATTGTTAGAAAAGTAAAGTTGTTAGTGAATATAAGTTTGCAAAAAATGATTTATGAAAATAAAGTTGTTAAGAAATATAATTTTGTAAAATATAATTATCAGGAAAACAAATTACCTGCACTGTGTTTGGTAAAATATTATTCACTATGTCCCATTTGAAGCGACGCATTTGTCTTTTCGGGACATATCACTTAAGTGACACGTTTTCGAAAAAGGAAGTAACTTTCAAAAAAATTACTCCCTCCATTCCGCCCGACTTGTCTTCTATTCCTTTTCGGGCCGTCCCACCCGACTTGTCTTGTTTCCTAAAAAGGGAAATAATTACTACACAAACTCTCACTTTCTACACACAATCATCTACTGCTCTACACACAATCACCCACTCACCAAAAATATTCGTGGCTAAACCAAACAAGATAAGTTGGCTGGGACGGAGGGACTACTACATTATCTCATATTTTATCATTTACTCTCTCACTATTTCACTAATCTTCACTCACTTACTGTATGATTTACCACTCTCTCATACTTTATTATCCACTTTTCTATTTCTCATACCAAAAAGAAACGTGTTGCTTTAAACAGAACGCATGGAGTATCTAATACGTAAACACACAAAATTTTAAATTATTACCTTTAAATATTTGTATGGGGCCAGATTCATGAGATATTGGAAGATTTGCGAGCATTATTGGGTCTTGGCCCAATATTGGATCCAATGGGCTTATAACATCATATTAAGCCCAATACATGCATAATAAGTATGCAAGCGTTCCTAATGAAAGTTTCTCGACAAATTACGGTTTGAATTTGACGAAGCTAGGGTTTTACTTTCGCCGTTGAATTTAATCGCTGAAAATGATTTACGACGTTAATTCTCCGCTTTTCCGGTCGTTCCTCAGCCAGAAGGGTGGCGCCTCCGACAAGAGGTATTTCTCCTCCAATTTTGAAGTTCTCTAGGTTAAGATTTATGTTTATTTATTTATTTTTTCCTTTGTTTTGTTGCTTCTATGTTGTTGCTCGAATGTATAAGGACTTTTTGAATTTATGTGTTTTGGCCTCTCCGTTTTCTGATGAGAAATTTCTCGAAAATGTATGATTTCTGTTTTACTATACCTAAATGCGAAAATTGCTAATTGGTATAAAGGTAATTCTTTTTTCATATATGAACAGTTAATTCATTTTGACTGCTGTTTCTTGTTTAATTGAGATTTGAGTTAGGGTAATTAGGTTTCAATTTCTGTTCTGTTTCAGAAGAATTTGGGATTTATCGATTGTTGTCGTTGTAAGGCATCATTTAATGTATGCTCTGCCGCGCTTGATTACTTTATGTTCTCATTTGGAGATCATACATGTCTTGTGCATCTAATTGAAAGAAGATCAGTAACATGTGTTTGTTTCTTGTCAGAGTTCCAGTAGCATATCCATTTTTTTTATTATAAGGACTTTTTTTTGAGTATGTTTTGTGCTGTCTCATTTCCTAGTTCTGGAATCTCTGTACTAAGTTTGAGTATAATAGGAATAAGATTTCTGATCCCTCCTTTTCTTTTCTTGACATTTGTGTTAATTCTGTTGAAAAGGAAAAATGAAGAGCAGAAGCCCAAGGAACAGAGGCCAAAGGCAAATGAGAACAAACCTGTCATGAATGAGTAATGGGGTGCATGATGCAGGCACTAGCTTCAATGGAATCTCCAGGAGTTAGATGGTCACTTAGCGTTTTCATTTCCTGAATTTGAATGTCGAGTCTATTTCTATATGTAACCAGATATTGATTTTCATGAGTAAAGCTGTTGTTTGATAAGGTAACTTGTCTCGAGTGCTTTCCTGCCCTTATGTGATGCTGCTAGGACTTGAAATATGCATTATATGTTCTGATTCTGAATTACGAGCGATCCCGTTGGCTCGTATTTCGAGGTTTCATTGAAAGGTTTTTTAAAGGAATTTGTCCCTTTTTGTTCTTCTCTGTTGGGAGTACTGGTTTCTTGTTATATTGAGTACATTCACATGCTAATCATGGGCCACCATCTCCGGAATGCCGGTTACTCGCTTGTTTCTGTGTCTGTATCTCCATCTGACTGTAATGTCTGCTAGTAGGAGTTTATAATCTCATGAATATCATATTTTGATTAACTAGATACTCTGTTATGTTCTAACCTGGTACTTAAAAACATGCATGTCTGATAGAAGGATTCTGCTTTATTTCCTCTCCACTTTGTATACTTGAAAAAGCCATGAATCTTGCATTGTCCCTCTTTTTTACTTGTGCTTTTCATCTTTAAAAGCTTTGACTCGGCTGAGAATGTTCACACACAGTGAATGCTCCCACAAGATTGATACTGTAAAAATGGTCACAGCAGACCATTAGAGGGACAGGGACCCCCTAATTAGAAAAAGGTAGAGGTGGTTGTGCAATGGAGTGGTAATTGAGTGGTTTCCCATGTGAAGTTGAAGCCTTGGAAGCTCCTTTTTCACACCAAAAGTACCTTTAGAATTCACCATCAATCAACCTCTTACCCCAGTTACTTCCCATTATTGATTCTTGGCCTTCATCCCTACCAGCCCTTGATGTGTTTCTGCAGTTTTGGTGGGTGCAACATTGATTTACTTGATCTTTTATCCGTGTTTAGAATCGGGTCGTGTTCGATTTTGATCTTTATGCTGTGTATAAGCTTTAATGATTGGTAGATGCTTATGTGCACATTCTTAGCCAGGAATTACCTGCATATAGAACTTAGATTAGTCAAGTCTAAACTCTAATTTCAGTTTGTTGGCCATGTGATGCTTGTCTACGTATGCAGAGCGGCTTGTGTATAACACAATTGTGTACCCTTGTGTGTACCACACCACAAGGGTATTGACATGTGGCGTATGTGGCTCACTATTCTGAATGAAAAGCGCCACATGTTAGGTGTTTGCCGACGGCAGAAAGCTGCTTGGATTTATGGTATTAAATCCATGAAATAAAATACTATGTTGCATGATCTATTCATACCCTTTATTTCTGCCCTTTGCTTGTACTTGCTGACTGGATTCATTACATCTTTCTCTATCTACATGTAATGTTTACTTGAGGCTGCAATGGTAATGGATATATTGTGTTCTAGCAGAAACAAAATGTGGAATTATTTATTTATTTGTGGTATCAATATGGATAGTATGTGCTACACATGAATACATATTAACCACGCGTCTGCATAAATGTGTTCAACTCTATAGGGAGAGGATCATGTATAAAGATACATTTAATATGAGAATTGAGAATCATGTATAATTCTTATATATTTTATGTAAATAAAAATCTATAATTTTACATTATATATAATTCTTGTATGCTTTATTTAGAAGGGCAAAAGTTTAAATTAAATATTTTTTATATAAAATATATAAGAACTATGCATAATTTGTCGTTCTCATGGAAAATATTAATTTTAGTACATGATGTTGGATTTTGTCCACTTTTAGACTTATGTTGGTAAGAGTTAATTTTGGTAGATTGGTAAATAATTTAGTTTTGGTCCCTTTTTACAAATTTTAGTCATGTGTAGAAGAATATATAAATTTTCACGTGTGAAAATTTTAAAAATGTATTTTCATATTGTGAAATTAAATAATAAAGTTATTTCATAAATAAAATATATTTTTATTTTTTTTAATATCGGCATTGCGTGAAAAAGAATTAAAATGGGATAATTTTATTTAATTTTAAAAAAGGATCAAAATCGGATTATTTACCAATTTAACAACCTAAAATTGATCAAAATCGGAGTATAAAAGACTAAAAGTGGACATATGCTAACATAATGGATTAAATTGATTTATTTTTTTTTTTTTTCTGTTCTCACGCAGGGTCTTACTGATCCACACTTTCTTTTAATTAATACCCACAATTGTAATTTTTTTTGATGATGAGGTAACCGTAACCGCTATCGAAATGCGCACTGAGTAAATTCCGTTCCTGTGCTCTAGGTTGCAAACAACATATACCCTTTATTACTTCTTATAATTACACCTACATCTGACTTTTTTCTTATAATTGCACCTAAGATGAGATTAAAAGTGCATTATTAATTACATAATCCTTTTTCATTAATTTCT
Source organism: Lavandula angustifolia (assembly GCA_028984105.1). NCBI lineage: Eukaryota > Viridiplantae > Streptophyta > Magnoliopsida > Lamiales > Lamiaceae > Lavandula > Lavandula angustifolia. The sequence continues at coordinate 42,429,476 of CM054802.1, forward strand.
CCTTCATAACCAATTTGTCCCCTCCTTTATTCACGCCGCATTCACTACTTCTCCATCAACATTCCTTCTACTTCCACATCTCTTCACCATCATCCATTTTTCTATTCCTCTCTCTCTCTAGACTCTCAGAAATGTCTGAGTTGTCTAATCCCAACTCCCAATCTTCTAGTCTCCTCATCTCCGACTTAATTCGCCTCTCCTCCTTCATCCTCTCCCACCCTCTCTACTTCTTCTACTTCCTCTTCTTCTCGCCTCACCTCCTCAAACTCATCTCCTTTCTCTCTCCTCTCTTCCTCACCACTTTCCTCCTCTTCATCACCGAATTTCCCAAAACACCCTTCTCTTCGATCCTAGAAAGGTTGCAGTTCAAGAAAGACTCCCCAAATGCAGAGCCTCACCTCTCCGACGAAATGTACGAAGCCTTGTTCGGCCATTCATCAACGCCAGCGACGGCAGAAACAGAGCAACCTCACGTCGAGGAAAATAAGGTTTCTCCGAAGCTCGAGAATTCATGCGTGGTAATGGAGGAGAAGAGGTTGGAGAATTTCTTCAAAATCCTCAACGAATTCGAGCGGCTGGCTTCCAATGTCGACGAGATGAAGAGAGGCGCGAAACCCAATAAAGCCGTTGAGAAACCGAAACCGCCGAACGCCGTCGTAAACCTCGATTCTTCATCAACGGCGAAATCGCATTCTCAGAGGATCCCGACTCCCGCTTCCGACGACGAGGCGACGTCGTTCGAGATGAGGGCGGAGAGCTGTGTGGACTCGAGGAGTAATAATCTCTCTCGGTACGGGTCGATGAGGAGAGAGAGAGAGTGGGAGAGGACGCTTGCGTGCAAGCTGTACGAGGAACGTCACAACGTCGGCGGCGGAGGAGGAGGAGGAGAAGGGATGGACTCGTTGTGGGAGGCGTACGAGGCGGAGGACTTCGTGGTGTCCCGGTCTCAAGTGGGGCGGAGGAGGAGGAGAGAGAAGGTTTTAGAGAGAGAGAGTGAGGAGGAGGAGGAGGAAGACGATGAGGTCGGTGGGCAGCTTTGCTGTCTGCAGGCGCTGAAGCTGTCGGCCGGGAAGATGGTGGTCGGAGTCGGGAAGCCGAATCTGGTGAAGATTTCGAAGGCGATTAAGGGTTTTGGGTGGTTGGGTAAAAGTGGTAAGAAGAGTAGCAAGAAGGTGCATAATCATGGTAAATACTCCCTCCGTCCCGCTAATTCCGTCCAATGACTTGACCGACCGAGATTAAGAAATTTTAGTTTAGTGTGTATTTTATAAGTTTTAATTGTATAAAGAAAATGACACAGTTTTCGAAGAGTGGCTGGTGGAAAGAAATGAGAATTATCCAAATTTTTGCAAGGCTAGTAAAAGACAATCGATTTTTATTTTTTATATTTTTTTATATTGTATTTGAAGAAATAATCTAAAGTTTTCAAAAAGATAAAAATCATAATTTTATGAGTTCGGAGCGAAACATAATCGAGTGGGAGATAGATTTTTGAAGAGAGAGTATAAGAATGTGGGGGTTGAGTAGTGAGTAAGGGGGATCCACTTCATTTTATGTTTAAAAGTAATTTTTACTATTTTAGGAAAGATGACAATAATAGCGGGACAGCTCAGTTAGACAAGTAGGACAGTAATAGCGGGACGAAGGGAGTATTAGTTTTTTTTTTTTTTTTCTGTTTTGGGGAAGTTGAGGTTAATGAGATGCTGATCTTACAATGATTTATGTCATGAGTTGTTGTCGGATCTGGTTATGTTGGGGGTTTGATGAGATCGTTTGCACGAGTTATTTGCTTTTTCATCACATACTCCTTCTACAACTTCCTCTGTGTTTGTTTTTTTTATAATCTTGAAATTGTATTATGTAACCTATTGAACATGAAAAGAAAAGGAAAAATGAACTTGAATTGAAGGCGAGAAATGAAATCGAAAAAAGTTTAAAACTTAGAATGGAGGAGGCAAGATGATAATAAGAATGGATGAGATTTTATTTTCTATTTCTCTCGATTCTAAAATATACATAAACTAGACTGTATTTTTATTATTCGTCTATTTAAATATTACTCCATCCGTTTCAGATGAAATGTTCTATACCTTTTTTGCGATAATTTATGCGTTGGACTTTTGTGTGTTAAAAAAGAGAATGGAGTCTACAGAGTAACTTTTTATGAGATAAATTTATTTATTTTTTAAAAAAAATATTTGGTGGACCGACGGAGCGGCTTGTATGTACCACTTTTATATACCCTTGTATGTACCAGTATTGACATTTGACATTTTTCATTAAATCAAGTGGATCATATTTAACACATGTCAATACCCTTATGGTGGGTATACGAAAGTAGTACATACAAGCTTTTGTAGTGGACCGAGTGTCCGCCCCTCTTAACCGCCACTCACCCGCCAAGGGGCGAGCAATTCATTTGAAAAAATTCCAACCGACAGATACGAGTTGAAACGGGCGGGTTTAAGCAGACGCGTGGCGGTTTGCGACTGTTTTGCACATCCCTAGACTTTCTCATGTTGGCTCATAACCATCAAGGGTGGTTTGTGTGTTTTCATAATCCAAAGGGAAAAATACAACTTCAAGTTGAAATTGCATGGTTTATGGTGTGCAATTCATGCATGGTTTATGGTGTGCAGGCTCCGAATGGAGAGGGAGCTCCACAATAAACACGACAATTAGCGGCTGCAAATTTTCCTCGTCGATTCAAAGATCATAAAATCCCATCGAGATGAAGAAAAGGAGAATAAAATCACCAAGTGAAAGCAAGTTTGGTTCGAATGAATGGAGCAAGGCATCCCAATACAAAAAGGCTCCAAACTATCCCAACATCTCTCATTAGCCAAATGCTAATTCCAAATACAAAAACTACTTAAATCTCATCTAATGACACCCAAGAATTGGGAAAAACTGCGAACAAAATCGGCAAGACAACCTAGCTAGAGCTAATCAGACCATCATGTAAGAATTCCTAGAAATGAATTAAGAATAGACCAAATCCTAGTTGAAGCATATCCACCTACCATACCTCAAGCAGTAGCCGGAACCCGAGGTGCCATGCTTTTCGCGTTGCCATTCGCCATGCCACCGGTGCGGTTCATGAGGCCTCCTCCGTTGCTGTTGACGTTTTCGGACCTCTGGTATCCATCGCGATTCGAAGAACCACCGCGACTGCCTCCCCTGTTGCCAAAGTCACCCCTGCCGTTGAAATCGCCTCTGTTGTATCCTCCTCCCCTGCCACCTCCTCCGTAGTTTCCGCGTCCTCTTGCTCCCTCGTTTCTGAATCCGGAACCTCCCCTTCCTGGTGGGAATCTTCCCTTGGAGCTTCCTCGAGTATTTGTAGACCTCTTCTCCTCGACAAAGGCTTGGCGCCCACCGATTGCCACTGGAGAAGCCTGAAACATTTGACGTAACGAAATAAAAACAAAGATCAAAGACTAATCACCAGCTTCAGATTATTGAGAGAACTCTGCGAACACGGAAACTGATGCAATATTCTCGAGCACAGTTTAATGAGAGTTTATGTAGAAGCACAACAAATGAGTATATCAGCATGCGAAAAAGTTACACTCCCTCCGTCTCACTGATATTGCAACATTTCCTTTTCGAGCCGTCCCACTTATCTTGCAACGTTGCCTAAAGTAGAAATAATTGAATGTACCACAATCAACTAAACAAACGGATCCACTATTTTATACCTTTACATCCACAATCTAAAAATTCGTGCCGGGAACCAATGTTGCAAGATCAATGGGACATATTGTTCAGAAGATAGCATGCAAGCTGCTTCAACATATAAGCAATTTATGCACGGGTCAAGAAATTTAGACAAGATGTGCAGATACATAGAATAGACGGTAATATCAATACGATTCTTCAACAGCTTCATGGGCATATGAGCATGAGCATAAAGCATAACATACCTCAAGAGCCTTCTGCATGGAACTCGCCTCCTCAAATTCCACAAAGCCGAAACAAAAGGCTTGTTGCTGCAGCAAGAATTTAGACTTGTTATTTTGCAATTCTAAATTATTTAAACCCATAATAAGCATCCCTTGCATGTTCCACCATTAACTGGAAACATAAGTTGGCAGATATGAACATACTCTGTTGCTCCTAACTTGAATTCCATCGGCCTTGATAGTACCGAATTTCTTGAATACTTCCTCAAGTAAGCTCTCAGTAGCACTCATAGGCAGGCCCTTTATATAAATTGAGTAACCATCAGCTGCATAAATTAAAGGATAAGATAATTAGAATAACGCAGAGAGGGCGATGCCAATCCTAGACAACCAGTATTCTTATAATCACAGAAAATGAAAATTAAATTTCCATACCTTCACCCTCTGGGATGTTTCCATTATCAAGAGATTCTGAACCAGCAATAGGTCCATCAGTAGCTGGGGCAGAAGGTGGATGCACTGGTTCAACAATCTTTGGTGGAGCTTTCCGAGGATTAGCCTGTGGAGGTGGGGAAGATGCAACACTTTCCTTGAGATGCATCACCTATACAAAATGCGTACATGATCAGTATTACATAGCTGATCTACGAACAGATAATTAATATGAACACAGAGTCCACTAAACATACAATTATTACAACTACCACAGAACTATAAGAAAAATAAAAATAGAGCTCAACCTCTCCTACTTACAATAGAGGCATAAGATTTCTTTGGCAATTCCTCAATTTTAGCACTGGACTCAACAACCATATGTGTGTCATCTTCTACTTCATCAACAACCTCAGCCACGGGGACTTCTTCTTCAACAACTGGCACATCACCGTTTTCTGGAGGATTATAAACTTCTCCCACCACGGCAGCAGCTTCTGCAGGCGGCGTACTATGCCCAGAAGCATGATTCTCCTCAATTGGGGAAGGGGCTGCCGATGCTAAACAAGAAACAAGTTTAACAATCAACAATGAATAGGACAAGGATAAAAGTAATAAGGTGTATATGTATATATTGGTTACTTGGTTCAGGAGTGGCAGGCACCACAATGTCGTTGACCAAGGCTGGGTTCACAGAGGCACTATCAAGATAGCGAAACATATCATTCAAAACGAAGAAGCCGTTGTCCTGAGGTGCGAGGAAGAAAGATTGCGCAAAATTGCGGACTGAGTTATCCTTGCCCGTCAGATAACCAGTTACGAGAACATGAACTCCCCCCGCTAAAGGACTCTTGTGCATCGACTGACTTAATCTCTGCTCTGAAGTCACCATAGTTGAGGGCAACAATCTTCTCATTTATGGACTGTACAATCACATCATATATAAGCACAATCAAGACAATTTAAAATCTCAATCAATTATCAACGCTTATTAATTGTTTTATCTGCTCATTTATGGACTGTACAATCACATCATATATACGCACAAGCAAGACATTTTAAAATCTTGATCAATTATCAGCATTTATTAACTGTTTCAACAATTATAAACACATGGAAATGATTTGCACTAAACATCATTGGTTCCTCACTGCACACAACAATCCAGTTTCTCTCATTTCACAATATGGAAGATCACATTTTGACACATTACTATGAAGGTAAGGGGAATTACTTGCATAGTGGTGGTGATGCTCATAGAGCCATCCTCCTCCGGACGACCGAGCTTACTTATATCCTGATAAAACCGATAAACAAGCCCCGGCGAGAAATGCAGAATGTGATAATACTGAGTCACAAATGCGTTCGCAACCTAAATCCCAAAAAAATGCAAACCCAAGCTAACATTAACAACAAAGAACGGCCTTTTGGAACAGCGGAAGATAATCACATAATTAATTTAAATTAAAAAAAAAAAGTTTAACTTACAACTTGGGCCGTAACTGGTGGCTGAGCTGCTACCTCTCCTGCCGCCGCCATCTCCGATCTCAATCCAACCTGTAACAACCCAAAACACATCAACACGGAGTCCGCTCACTCTCCCGCACACAAAACCCTAACTATTCGGACATTTCAGGACCAATCGGATCGCGTTAGATTACAATTTCTTCTTATACGTTGGTAAAAGGATAATCGGATCGTCGGATAACCTGGAAGCAAATTCAATTAGCTGCAAAGCGCACGGGAAATCAACCCGATTTTCTGAGAATCTCTCTACTTCACAGCCTTGTCCGAAACTCTAAAGGGAAGCGGTAGCTCCGGCCGCGGAATCTAGGGTTTGGGCGACTGAAATGGAGGCGCGGAGGTGGATCTCGAATAGAGGCGAGCGAGGGTAGCGAAGTGAGTGATGAGAGAGAGGAAGGGTTTGTATTTTGTAAAGATGTAAAGATGGGAAATCTTTGCTTGATTATAAAAAGACTAATTATTATATTTTGTATAAATTAAAAAAGCTAATTAATTTGGATGTTTGCATAGTATATAGTTTTAATATTCTATAAGAGTAATTTCCTTTTTATCATTTATATAGGAAAAGGAAATGTTGAGAATATCTTTAATAAATTGGTTAAATATTACTCCATTCGTCTCATTTATAATATTCCCTCTATCCTAAATATTACTCCATTCGTCTCATTTATAATATTCCCTCTATCCCATAATCTTTATAATAGGAAAAGGAAATGTTGAGAAAATAATGTTGAGAATATCGTTTCATTTTTCTTTTCAGGTCGTACCATATTTGTTGTTATGTTTCCTGAAATAGCAAAACATTACACACTTCTTTTTAAGGGTTCAACCATCTTTACTCACAAAAAACAATTTTCTTTAAATTCTGTGCTGGAAAATTTGGTGATAATAAATGAAGGATGGATGGAATATCTCATTTATTTTGGGAAAAGTTATTAAAAAAATTATGTTTTATAGTATATATTGCTTCACTTTTCGAGTGGCAAAAAGGAAAATGTTATACTCCATACTAATGGAAAATGTTATACTACTAATGGAATGTGGGAGTACTTATTTTCATAATTATTAAGTCCAATAAAGTCGGTATAAGAATTCAAAAATTAAATAGAAAATTATATTTTATAAAAGTGATTATACAACTATTTTTTCACAATGAAAAGTTCTGCAAACAAACTATAAAAATAAAATTACTTAATATTTTTACAAAGTTTAAAAAAAATTATCCCTTTATTTAATTTTTCCCTAATTTTATGGTGGGATTAGTAGTCTAGTAGTACAATGTAAACATAGTTATTGGGCCACGGCCCAATATCTCGCTAATGGGAAATATTTATTTTCGGTCCAATAAAGAATGATGGGAGAATACTCTATAATTATAGAAAATAATTTTTGGATGAGTTCATGACGAAAAAAAATTCGAATTTTTTTTTTTAATTAAAATATTAAAAATTAAAAAAAATCGAAATAAATGTTAAAAATAAATATAAAATTCTAGATAATTTTTTTAGGCTATATTGAACCTACATAAATGATTATTAACCACAAACAAGTACTCTCTCCGTCCCATCGAATGCGTCTAACATGGAGATTAATAAAATTGTATTGCATAGTGTATATTATTTGGCTTTTAATTTGTTAGTTTTGTCCACATATTTTTTGCTTTTTTTAAAAACTAGACACCACGATAAAGAATATAAGACGATTGCAATGAGACGGATGAAGTATTATATATTCTTCATAGAAAAAGCAGCTCCGGCCGGCGGTGGTTGGTGGCGGCGGGAAGATTTTAGGCGAGCTAATCTGATAGATGATTTGAGCATAACATAATGAAATTGATAAATTTGAGGTGATATAAATGATTGTTCTTTTCAAGCAAAGCTACCAAATTATAATACCCTAAATAGTATTATTCTATTTCTCATTCAAACACCATTAAAAAAAGAAATTAATGTTTTTTTTGTGTGTGAAAACAAAAATCTACAACCATAATTAGATATTCATTCTGAGTAGAAATTTAATGTCTCATTAGCCGTACATTCTATTATAAACGACCATGTAGAAAAATCGGCAACCGTTATGAAATAAACGACAAAACAACTATTTTGATCATGCACGTTATTTCATATGAGATCTTCTATTTCGTTTTTTTTGTCGTTCGCGGATTCAGGGATGTGTATGTACAGGGGCGGATTCAGGATTATAAGGGATGGGGAACGAAACTTAAAAATTCGATAAAAAAGAGGGTGAAGTGTACATTCGGGGGAGCGAAATACGAAATTTCTTAAATATTACAAATAAAACATCGCATTTCGACACGAGTTCGGGGGGCCGCCGCCACCGGGCGCCCCCCTTGGATCTGCCACTGTGTATGTATAACGTCGTTGTTGTCTTTAATTATAATTTTTTTTAATGTATTCCGAATTATTTCTTAATATTTTTTTGGAAAACAATGTTCGTTTCAATCTTGAATTTTCTTTAAATTTTTAAAAAATTGTAATTTCATACCCCTAAAAATTTCAAACTTACTATTTCACCCGTAACCATAAATACTAAACTCGCCCTAACAACAATTAATGCATGCTAAAAAGGTAAAAAAGTTGACTAGGAAAAGTTAAATATCATTACAACATATTCGCTAATAAATCCACGTAAAATTTGCAGCATCTCCGTCGGCATTAACTCTGGACGACGAGCTCATTCATGGCGGCGGCGCCGTCTCCCATTTTCCGTTCTTTACCCTTCACATACATTCCAAACAAATATGAACAAAACCCCCACACACACAACACGGTCGACACCGCCTTCACGCCGCCGAACTTGTCGCCGTAAACCAACACTCCGGCGACCACATTCACGGTCAGCAGCGCCGTCATGCAAATCCCTCCGGTAAGCGACGTCGTCAGAAACACCATTCCGGCGGTCCCCATGAACGACATCTGCCACACAACCAAACACCCGCCGATCGTCCACCAATACGCCGCCGTCCCTCTATCGAACGCCGTTAGGCTCTCCGTCTTAAAGTCGGCGAAACCCCCGTCCGCCGCCATGCCAACGGTGGCGAAGACGGTGGCGGCGAACTCCATGATCAGCTGCATCTCGACCACCATAGCGTAGCAGTACACCTTCCGATAAATCTTCTCCATCACCGGCAGATAAACGGCGAAAGTCAGACCCGCTAACAAAGTGGTAAAAAACCCGACCCAGTACTGCCGCTGAGTCAACCCGGGCGGGCGGTCGTTCCGCTCACTCAGCGCCAGTAGGACCGAACTCAGTGTTAGTAAAATCACACAGTTCAGATTCCGAAACGTCACCGTTTGTTTCACAATAACGACCGAGAGAATCAAATTGAACACCAACTGCGACGAGAGAAGGAGTGATGACGTGGACACCGGCAAATACGACGTCCCCCATGAAAACAACAAATTGCTCAGACCTAAGAATATTCCGACCACCACCGACAACCCCGTGATCCGCCGCGTGAAGCCGGAAAACGGCCGCCGCGGCGTCCACTGGAGGTAGTAAGGGAGGAGGACCGGCGGGATGAGGAGAGGGAAGCCGGCGGACTGGACCCACGTGGAGACCCACCGGCTCGAGCCGTTGTGGATGAAGTAGAATTTGGTGATGAGGGCGGCGGCGACGGAGCCGACGATGAGGCAGAAGTAGTTGATGATTAGGAGGAGAGTGTAGTTCTTGCTTGATTTGGGTGGTGTGTTCATTAATGTGTTTCGATCTTCTTGGCTTGAGGATTGGCTAGCCGGAGTTTCTTGGAGATGCGGCGGCGGGGGTGGCGGAGGTGGTGGGGATAGAGCCATGAAAGTTTAAAGTTTGTTTGGAAAAAAAATAGAAGTCATACATCCAAATGAGGTTTTAAAGGGAGGCATAGTAACAAATCGTGCAAATATCGACGGATTTAGCAACGAAAATTAACACGTATGAATTACGATGCATGAGATTTTATATCCATCGATGAAATAACGACATATGTTCCCCTTATTTAACTCAGATACCAAATAAATCATTTGTGTAGGTTTAACAAATCCCATCCAAAATATATAATTTTCGATAACCTCATACCAATCAATCGAATATTGATTAATACGTAATTGATCGAACACTATTTGAAAACGGCTCTTCTGCTCAGATGAAATGAAAACACGTGACACAAATTGAACATTAATTAGACACAAAAAATGGAACAAGAGACCGAGTTTCAAGATTTTTCTATTACATTTGCAATTTTTAGATGGTTGAATCTGATTATTATTTATATGTTCGTAATATCATAGTAATTAATTGAGAAAGTATTAATTACATTTGCAGCATGTTTACTATAATATAATACTAGTAATTAGTTGAGATAATATTGTAACATATACTACAAAATGGTAATAAATGTATACTACTACTTTTCTTATACAGCAAACACTTGAATAGGAAAATTAAAGTGCTAAATTACATTTTTGTTACTACACGCATTTTGTTTGTCTTCTATCTGGATACACACACTTGGATGACATGACGGTTAAGGTGGGTAGCCTGTGACCGGAAGGTCATGGGTTCAAAATCCACTAAGACCGCTATGTCAATATGTGAGTCTGTCACCTATGGTTAGCCTAAGGTGGTTAAATCCTCATATGTTGTTTGCACGCTAAAGTTGTTGTTTGCAGGTTAGAGCATAATAGCGGGGTTTACCTAGTGCGTACTTCAGTAGCGGCTACGAATTACTCTCGTCATTCAAAAAAAAATTTCGCCACCCATCAGTAACTGCAAGTTTTCCTCGTAATAATTACGGTAAAAAATAAATAAAATTTACTGAAAGAAAGACCGGATTGAGATGTGGTATCCAATTTTCTCTTGAAAAGGGATGAAAAGAGATAGAAGTTGGTTTAATTTAGTCAAAATTCATGGGAAGATGATGAACAAAAAAGGTTGGTTTTATATGCACGAGAATTGCTAAAAGGTTAAGATTTGGATGGCATTTAATGCAAAAGTTTAATATTGGTGAAATGTAGGCTATTTTTTTTCTTGAAAAAGTTCATTTTTTTTAAGGTAAAAAAGTAAAATAAATACTTTTTGCTTTTTTTTTTATTTTTTATTTTTTCTGTTTCCATAGAGTTGGACAATATCATTAAACTCTTCACAAATGAGGGAATCAAGATTAGTAATAGTATTCTTCAATCTCAATAAGAAAATACTCTTAAAATATTATTGAAACGGTGTCGTTTCATTCATAAAAATAAAACAAAAAATACGGCTTGAAATGTACAGCTTTTGGAAGACTAACTAGCCAAGGTATCATCTTCAATCAAGGGTATCATGTTTTGGAACACTAATTAAAAAAAAAATGTATTGTTAACCTTTTCTTCTTGGTAAATTGGACTTTTTAATCCCAAATCTATGACTTTTTAATTATTTTAGTTCTCAAACTACAGAATTTTAGATGATAATTTTATTAACTTTTCAATTAGTCAACGATTTTTTTAAAAATAAATAAATCAAAATGACATTTTCGCTAAAATTTTACTAAGGACCAAAATATTTAAAAACTACAATTTTGAAGACAAATTTGACCTTTTCTCTTTCTCTTCGAGAAATAATTCCAAAACCACAAATTTATAGACTAACAATTGATTAACCGAAAATTTAAGAGAAAAAACCAATTCATATAAAATTATACTATAATTTAAAAATTAAATAATAAAAAAATAAATAAAGAACAAAATCGACCAACCTTCCTAGTTTGTGATAAAAATTCTATTTGCTTTCTTCTCTTTTTTCCGCTGTGGCCCGACGGGGATAAAATCAATTCGGATTTTCGACCCATTTTGGTGGACTACTCAAGAACCCACCAATCACACGGTGCTATGTGCAGTAAATAAATATTTTACTACTCCCTCCGTCCCAAAATTCTTGTCCGTTATTCTATTTTGGGTTGTCCCAAAATTCTTGTCCACTTTCCTTTTTTAGTAAATTATTACACAACTTTTTTGTGGGACCCACAACTTTATACCAATCTACACACAACTAACAACTCTCCTTAAAAACAGTGCAAAAAGCAAATTGGACAAGAATTTTGGGACGGAGGGAGTAGTAAAAATATGATCCACTAATGTACGCGTGACACCGCGTGATTGGTGGGTCACTGAGTGGTCCATAAAAAATGGGATAGAGGATGTGCAGCGTCATGCCACCAATCACGTCATGCCACGCGTCCAGGGTCACTAATATTTTACAAGCTAGATCTTCTGGCTCAAAATTGGTGTCCCATTCGGTGGCCCACCAATCACGTCATGCCACGCGTGCATTGATGGACCATGTTAGCAATAAAAAAATATTTTAATTTTAAAAAGATGGACCACCAATGCACGCGTGGCGATGCGTGATTGGTGGCCCACCATTTTTTGGTCAGATGATCTTCTGGGGGATAAAACGGACTGACGTCAGTTTCTGGTCCGATGTGCCAAACGCGCATGTTAGCGTTTTATGTGACAGCTCACTAACTTGAACGTACTGTTTACATTTTTCTTGAAACGTTTCGTCATAACAGCAAAAATGCCAAGAATGAAAACAAAAATGCATCTTACATCAATTCTCCAGATCTAAACAGATATAATTCGTTGATTCGTTGTTGTATATCCTCTCCCTGGTGGAGTATCGGCTTGAATTTCAAATCCGTGTTCATTCAAGTAAGAATTTTCGCTCTTAGACTATGTGTTCATCTTGGATTTCAGTTTGTTTGAGGTTAACCAAATTCATCAATACTGGTAAATCTCCGAGTAATTTCCGTATCTACTGCAATTGTATGAAGTTACGAGCAATTTTAGTTAATCTCATTAACTTTTTAGGATTGAATTTGGTGTAGAACATTCTTATTCAGCATGGAGATTTGTTTATTTATCAGATTTGTCTGGTGGAATTTGGGAATATTGACAGTAAACCACTGTAATTTTCAATTACTTCGTTACTAGATGTGTAGATGGAGATTATGGTTCATATTTCCCAAGACTGCTTATGAAATTGGGGATGATTTTTGGGTGTTTTTGCAAATCTAGGGCATTTGTCTATTACCAACTCTGAGATGGAGCATTTTCTTAAGACTGAAAGATGTGTGTGTTTTGGGGTAGAAGTATTTGAAGAAAAGACTAGTAATCTTAGATGAGTGTGCATCATTCATCGACATAAGGAGAGTTTTTACATTAAAGCTATCATTTTAAATCGATGTTAGCCTTTTATCGAATTTTGTGTTCTAAGATAGCATGGAGATTCACATCCCTTTTGTTGGATAGCCGCTCTGTGTTCTAAGTTTCACAGGCCTTGGTGATTCATTTATAACTTGTTGATTAAGTCCTCTAATGCATTAGATGGAGAGTATGCTTCATAAGACTGCTTATGAGATTGTGGATGCTATTGGGTGTTTTTGAAACCATACGGATGTATTTACGCCTGGGTGAAACGAGAGAGGGTTATGTGCCAAAAACCCGTGTTTGTTTGGAGTAGAAGTATGGGAAGAATAGACTATGAATCTTAGATGAACATGCATCATTCACCAACATAAGGTGACTTTTTATATTGAAATTTTCTTAAATTGATGTTTGCTTTTTTATCTTATTTTGTGTTCTAAGTTAACATGGAGATTCACAAGCCTTTGTGTTGGATAGCTAGTTTAATTTTGTGTTATAAGTTTGGATAACATGGAGATAAAGTTAATGTGGAGATTAACAAGCCTTTTTTGATTCATGTAAAACTTCTTGATTAGTCCTCTAATGCATTAGATATCTCCACATCTATAAACCATCTTCTCGTCTCATGCAGTTAAACTGATATGCTGCGTGAGGTCGTATTAACCCACAAAGTGGTGATATCCGTTAAAAGCACAGGCAAGAACAGAGAGGTCCTAGCAAGCTCTATAATCGAGCGTCTCCTAAAGCAGCTATCCAACAAGAAGGCTTGCGAATACGGTTACTTCCTTGCAGTTACCAAACTGATCAGTATAGGCCGTGGAGACAACTTCAGTTCAGAATACATCCTCTTCCCGGTAGACGTTTGCTGCAGAACCTTCACGCCTATGGACGGAGAGGTCATGACTGGGATCGTGCATAAGATCAACCACCGCGGCGTCTTCCTCAAATCTGGACCGATGAACATGGTTTATCTGTCGTCGCAGTTGATGCCAAACTACTACTATGTTACGGCGGGGGATGAAAGTCCGAGCTTTGTCCGGGATGATTCGTCCAAGATTGAGATCAGTGTGGCGGTCCGTTACGTGGTTTATGCTGTGAGATGGATACAGGATAAGTGGAATGAGTTTAGAGTTCTTGCAAGTATTGATTCTGACGGGTTAGGGCCAGTTTCTTTGAATGGATGGGATGGCATAGATTTGTAGGATGCAATTCATACTAACCAAAAGTTCAGTTCTTGTCAAATGGGATTTTATGCTTACCTTGTGGGTACAAGGAAGTTATGCAGGAGAACGCGTTTTGCAGGTAGAGTTGGTTCGATAGAAAGATTGGGATGGTAGCGGTTACGAGTTTCGCTCCTTCTAAACGGAAAGATTGGGATTTTTATGCTTACAAATTCTTTATGCACCATTTATGGCCTTGTGGGTGCAAAAGGTACAAGGAAGTTATGCAGGAGACACGTCGAATGGGTAGGGTCGGTTCGATAGAAAGTTGGGATGGTAGCGGTTACGAGTTTCACTCGGGTAGAGTTGGTCCGATAGAAAGTTGGCATGGTAGCGATTACGGGTTTCGCTCGTCGAGAAGGAAAGATTGGAGTGGATATTGCCAGATTGTGAGAATATGGAGATTCTCAAGTGTAGGGGTGGCCAAGAATCTGGAATGACTTTGCACGTGAGGAGCACGTGATACTTAGTTGTGCAAGCATGTGCTGCACTGCTGTCTAATTAATTAATAGTTGCAACTATTTTTATAGTAATAAATTGCTTAAAATAATTGTTTAAAATAATGGCTTTTCGTACCGTCCCACCCGACTTGTCTTATTTTCTAAAAAGAAAAATAATTACTATACAAACTCTCACTTTCTACATACAATCACCTATTTATCTACACACAACCACCCATTCACCAAAATATCGATGTTAAAACCAAAAGCAAAGACAGTGGATGGGACAGAGGGATTAATAGAATTACTATACATATCCATTCCGAAAGTTTAATTAATAAAATTAAAATAATTATTTTATTAGTTCCACTATAGAGTAATTACTATTATGTATGGTTTAACCTAATTTGATACTTAATGCTAAAAACCAATGATTAATTAAGATTCTGGTTTAGATTTTGACTAAATCACTTCCCGAATCCGTCTAACGAAGGCCACCAATCTCAAGTCTCCATTTCTCTCGCACCTGCCCACTCTGTAGGACTGCTCTTTTACCCTCTCTACAGCACACACAGAGAGAGAGAGAGAGAGAGAGAGAGAGAGAGGCGAAGGTCAGATCTCAGCAGCTCTTAAATCTCATCCTTTATGCACAGTTCAGCGGCGCCTTTCTATTTTTCAGGTTTCGCCCTTTCTTCCCTGGTCACTGCTGGGAATTTTGTTGTGTGATTATGTGTTTATTTCTTTGAAGCAATGAAGCGTAGCTGCAGTTAATGAGGGCTGAATGCTTGAGTTCATGGCTGTGAATTTCGAATATGTTTTTTTTTAATTATTATAAATTTTTGAAATTGGCACTTGCAATTATGCGTTTCTATGTATACATGAGTTGCTCCATATTTAGTTGTTGTCAGTATTCTTCAATCAATTCGAAACATGCAGGTTTATGATTAAAGTATTTTTCATTTTCAAATAAGGGTTATAATGTGATGGTGCATTAATTGCTGGAGCTTCTGCTTTGCTGTTTGGTGTATTTTGACTGTTTAATGTTATGCATACACATTCGAAATTGAGCTTTTATTCTGTCACGCATCTCCAATGGTGAAGGAAAGCGAGATTCTGTTATTGGTTGCTAAAGTATGGATTTATTTATTTTGGGTTGGAATGTTTGATTGACCTTTTTTCTCTTTTTCGATTTTTCGGAAATATAGCTCTACGGGTTTTGGTTGGTTAAATGGGAGGGAATTATCTGCTGAGAAGTTTGAATTTTGTCTCATTTTGGGGGAATCTTTCCAAATGCTGTTTAATTTGGCTTTAGAGTTTGGATGTAAAATGAGTGACTGAAATCTTAGAAAATATGGAGTTGAGACAAAATTTGGATGCTGTTTAATTTGGCTGCTAAAGTTTGGATGCTGTTTAATTTGGCTGCTGTTTAATTTTGTCTCAACTCTTGTTGTCTCAACTCCATACTGAAATCTTAGGAAAAAAAAAGTTATTGTTGTTTCTGGAAATAGGAACTAAGCATGACCTTAGATTTGCAGTTGAGTATCAATTTGTTTTCCTTAATTTGTTGAAAAGCTTCTTAATTTGTGGTAACAGCTGTAGAATCATAAAAGACTTTGTTTAACTTGGTTTTGGTTTTTCCAGCTACTTGAAGATTCAAGTGGGGGTTTAACATACCAGATTTCAAATGCTAATAGCTCTTGGCTGAAGAAGAAGTTCTTAAGTTATATTCCTGGTGGATTTTATACATAGAGAAACAATGGACAGGGATTCTGGTTCTGGTGGTCCGTCAACACCTAGTGGGCCTACTGCACGATTACGTCGGCGAAAAGGCTCAAATGAGGTTCGTGAGAGTTTAAGTTTTCAGTCTCAGTTTTCCATTTTTAGTACCCCCAATTAAATATAAGGTTGTATTCATTTAAGCATAACAGTGAAAATATATTTGGATTAGTGCTTTGAAATTTTGAAGTTGAGGTTTGGAAATGAAAATATGTGTGGTTAGTTATACCATGAATGATTTTATTTTGGGTTTACTTTTAGTTAAAAATGAATAAAAATATGTTAGCGACGGCAGTTGATTGAGTAAAAATATTATGTTAGCAGGGTGAGGTTTGTGATTCAATGCAAAATCAACCCTTTTCGTCTTAAGAGAGGCCCCTCAATGGACTGAAACTCTAGCAGTAAAGACTTAACTATAATTAATGTATGCAAACCCGTTTATTCCTGTCATTTCTTTTCGTTTGCTCAGGCAATCCGTGAATATCCTCAAGCTATTTTCGCTTTACGCATTTTTCAAAGTTTCCTCAAAGCAAAGTCATCAATATAGCATAATTTTGCTTTTGACTTCTACTAATTAGAGCTATTTTCGAAATTCTCATATTTTTGCCTTTTATTTTACAACTCCAGGTTCCTCCCGAAGTTGAAACAAACAGTGATCGCTTACTAGTTAATGACAGTAACAAGTACAAGTCAATGTTAATTCGCACATATTCGACTGTTTGGATGATTGGGGGATTTGCCTTGATTATTTACGTGGGTCACCTTTATATTTGGGGCATGGTGGTAGTTATTCAAATATATATGGCTAAGGAGCTGTTCAATTTGCTTCGGAGAGCACACGAAGAAAGACAACTCCCCGGCTTTAGGCTCTTAAATTGGTGATTGCTTTAGTTTTTTGCCAACTCTACTGTATTACTATTGGTAATTTGCATTATTATTTTTTTTGGACTTCATATTTCATCTACTCTTAACGGTGCACAAACATACTGCAAACAGGCACTTCTTCTTCACAGCGATGCTTTTTGTATACGGACGAATTCTCAGTCAGAGGCTTGTGAATACTGTTACCATGGACAAGTTTCTGTATAAGCTGGTGGGCAGACTTATCAAGTACCATATGGTCACCTGTTATTTCTTGTATATTGCAGGTTCGTACAAATAGTTGGTAGTTGGTGTCTTCTATTATTAATTTTCATACGGGTCATGCAGGCTTATTTAAATATTACTTCAAACTTCCGAGTATGTACTCTGTTATTTGTACGGTTCCTGGTGTACTTGCTCGTATGTTAGCATTTTGGACGAGTCATGTAAGATGCCTGTGCATATTTGTATAAAAAACTCAGAACTATTTTTCTTGGTGGGCTCAGGTTTCATGTGGTTCATTCTTACATTAAAGAAGAAAATGTACAAGTATCAGTTCAGCCAATATGCTTGGACTCATATGATTTTGATTGTGGTGTTTACACAGTCATCCTTTACAGTGGCTAATATTTTTGAAGGAATTTTCTGGTAAGACAACTTTTCTTTTTCCTGTTTATTAGTATTATTAATTGCTTCGGATTGCCACATCCAAGCAGTAAAAGACTGTCTATGATGATGATGATAAACAAGAATTTCATTTTTTTTATTACCGTATAATTTTTCATTATAATTTGCTTCTTTTTCGTGGCTCCAGTCCAGAGACTTGTGCAAATCTTGTAATATGACTTCAATATGATCGCGATTTTCTGGCCTGCAGAGATAGTAAACTTAGTTTAGTGTGAATTGAGATGGTGCTTGCTTATTGCATGATATGTTTTTGAACTAGTCTAAACAACCTCAAGCCCAAATCAACGACACTTGCAGGTTCCTTCTTCCAGCATCTCTTATTGTTATCAATGACATTGCTGCCTACGTTTCTGGGTTCTTCTTCGGGAAAACTCCTTTGATCAAGATCTCACCAAAGAAAACATGGGAAGGCTTTATTGGAGCGTCTGTTGTTACTATGATCTCAGCCTTTGTGGTGAGTAGTTCATTCACTTACCAATATAAAAAGGTTGGAACAACGGTTTTTCATTTCGCTACCGTCTTTTGATTCTTCAAATTTTATATATTAATTTACTGTCAAACTACACCAAATCCAGATAACTACTTGGAATATAAACTTGTGATTAATCTGTTGGTTACATGTCTTTTTTCTTGTATTTAAAGTAAATTCATGCCCAAACTAAGTAATGTTACGAAATGTCTAGTTTTAACTACGATAGACGAGTTAATTCTAAAATGTGGCGGTTAATTATTTCTCGTTTTTTTTCTTCAGCTTGCAAATATATTGGGTCGCTTTCAGTGGTTAACATGCCCAAGGAAGGTAATTGTTGGCACACCCAATTTTCATATCTGAAGGTTTTCTTTTATTTATTTGATGTAACACCTGAAACTTTCTTTATGTGGGTTTTTTAGGATTTATCAACTGGTTGGCTTGAATGTGATCCTGGTCCATTGTTTAAGCCTGAATATTACACTCTGCCAATGTGGTTTCCTGAATGGGTAAGCTATTACTTTTTTTTTAAATAATTATTTTAAGCTCTTAAGCTATCACTTTGAGGCTCAATAGCTCTTGTCATCTTACATTTTTTATTTTGGCAAGATTTGATTTTATATGCTTGGAATCTTAAGTTAGACCGTCTTTGTTGTTTCATGAAAAAACTTGTTGCAGATAAAGGCTTAATTAAACGTTACTGTTGAGCAACATAATAAAGAGTAGTTGATCTAGAGTCTCTAGTGTTCAATCCCCGTGAGGGTCAATTTAAATTAATGATATATATATTACTAGCCCATTGTTAATGACAAGCCAAAATCGTAACGCATAACTTTACCTACTCTTAGTTGCTCAAGGTTTGCTTTTTAAAGGGCGAATTAACTTGATTTGATACTTAGCCTTCACTCGCTCATCATTTCAGCTATTTGTTGAGTTTTTCATCGTATTTTCGTTGTGGCCCGGCGAATGCACTTGTTTTGCAGTTTCCTTGGAAAGAGATTTCTATTCTACCCGTGCAGTGGCATGCATTATGCCTTGGTCTCTTTGCATCAATTATAGCACCTTTTGGGGGCTTCTTTGCCAGCGGCTTTAAACGGGCATTTAAGATCAAGGTTTGACATCATCCTTCTCGAATCCAAACTCTGTCAAAATCCGACATTCTCTTGTTGAAATCTGGTGGTCTGGTTTGTTCCAGGATTTCGGAGATAGCATTCCCGGACACGGTGGAATCACGGATAGAATGGATTGCCAAGTGAGTTTGAGATTGTTTGTTTTTCAAGAACTGCATGCTTATAATTACAAAGTCACACTTCACCAATAAAACAAAGAAAGAACTACAGAAGACTATGTTGATCTGAAATTTAGGTAGTGTTTGTAACTGCTTAAATAAGCTGCTTTTGAGCTTTTTCACCCCGGAAGCACTTTTTTTAATGTTTGGAATGTAGGTTTCTGCTTTTTTTAAGCTTAAAATAAGCCAGAATAAGCAGAAGACCGTAAGCCGGCCATGGAAAGCTTTTTAAATGCAGAAACTAAAAAAATTGAGAAGCAGCTTATTTTAGTGTTTGGAATACTGCTTATAAAAGCTATTCCAAACAGTACCTTACAAATTTTGGATATGTTCGTTCTATCTCAAGCTACTCTGTATTTGGATCACTTTTCTGCGTATAAACACTGTACTTAGCCGTCACAAATGTGCAGATGGTGATGGCTGTCTTTGCTTACATATATCACCAATCATTCGTCGTACCACAGAGCCTCTCGATCGAGATGATTATGGACCAGGTATGCACCTCTACTCACTTCCGAAAAAAGTAATAATCATCTGTTGCTTATAACTTAAGACCTACGGTTGTTGTACTGTTAAAACTCTTTAAAGTAATAATCTTGGGATCGGGAAAAAATATTCGTTTAACGAGGTTATTACTTTATCGAACAGTATTTTAGTCTATTGACCCAAATGGGGACCGGAAAAAATTATTATCTTAGCGAAGTTATTACTCCATCTAATATTACTTAATCGAGATTTTATCTGTAGATACTGATGAACCTCACCTTTGAGGAGCAAAGAACTCTCTACGCGAAACTCGGACAGATAATCTTGGAGAAGCAGTTCGGAGAATCATGAATCTCTCACAGATAATGGTGTTTTCCTACAACTCTAGAAACCTGCTTTCACAAGCCTTGTATTTTTAGTTTTTTTTTTTTTTAATATGTTTTTTTCGCGGTGTACATGTTTCGGCTTTCTTCGATCGCCGTCTGCCTTGTGATGTTTTTGATTTAGGGTTGCATTGTATAGCAGTTCTTCCCCTTCCTCAGATTATAGCACTAGTGTTGACAGTTTCAGCAAGTATTTATCTTGATTTGGTTTTGTATTCTGGGCTCAAGACAACACTCTTGTGTTCCTTATCTTGTTATAATATACTTCCTCCGTCCCAGGGACGTAGCTAGGATTTATACGAAGGGAGGGCACAATCAGGGGATTGAGTTTTCTTTGTACGGGGGTTCGGGGGCGGAGCCCACGGAAAAAAAAAATTTAGCACATTTTTCTACTTAAATGTAATTATACTTATTCTTTATGGCTTATTTAAGGATTATATTTTTCTTTCATGAATAACTCATATATTTTTTATATTTATTCGAAAAATATAGTACACAATCCTATTTTGATATCATTTTAAATTTAGTTAGAGGAAATTATGAAGAATAATAATATCTAACTGAGGAATTAATAAATATTTAAATGATAGTTTATTTATACTTCAAATGTTCTTAATTTTATATCAGTAAGTACATGAAAAAAGAAAATACAAACATAGTATATTAATTGCATCAAACAAAAAACATAATATATTAATTGCATCAAGTTATATAAATTGACTCTACCAAACTAAGTATCCAAAATTCAAAACTTAAGGATATTGGAGGTATTTCATGGACAAAAAATAAGGGATGGTGCCATCCCTTGCCCACACATAGCTCCAGTCCCCTGCTCCGTCCCATTATTTATGTCCCATTGGGGATCAAGCGTAATTAAGATAGTTGAAGTAAAGGTGTAAAGTTGTGGTGTAAAAATATAAAGGGGTGGGGTTTACTTACTTAGATTGATTGTGGTCCACTCATTTATTTCCTTATTTGGTATGGGACATAAATAATGGGACAATCAAAAAAGAAAGTAGGACATTAATAATGGGACGGAGGGAGTACTCCCTTCGAAGCATTGAATAGTCTAGTAATACCTTTTTGGTCAGTCCCATTGAAGTCCGATTTTTTTTTTCTTCAGTAAATTATTTCAAACACTTTTTTTAGGGATCCACAACCTTGCATAAGTTTTGCACACATCAAGCTTCTTCTTAAAAACCGTATTGGAAAGAAATTGAATTATTTCAATAGGGCAGGAGAGACTTCTTCCCAATATCCTATTATGATCTCCATTTTCTTCTAGTGTTTTAATTTCATATTTTTTGTAGATGAGTGCAAGGGTTATGTAGATGAGTGCAGGGGTGCGCGTGTCGACCACCACACTATTAAAATTTTAAATTGTACGTTTTTTTTTTAAATTTACTATGTTACCCTTCTCTAATTTCGTATTTGTATCACCCCAAAATTCTAAATTCCGAAATCTCAAACACTCGGAATTATAAATTTTGATAAAATGTAAATAAGGAATAGTCTCATGACATGCACATGGCGTTGTTGCCTCAAGTCCTCTAGTTGGGGGATTATAATGTTCAAGAAAGAGTAATTGAAATAATTAATATAATTTTATAATATAAATAACCAGATATGGAGGATCTGGTGAACTATAACATGGATTTCTATGTACATGGAAACAGACATAAACACAACTGTGACAGCAAAAGATCATACAAAAATTAAATTAAGTCATGTTATGGAACATAATAATAGTAATAAGATAATAATAATTAATAACAAGCCAGACAATGGATGAGTGTAGTTTGCCCTTTTCCAATACACATCTTCTTCTTCTTTTTTAATTGTCAATATACTATAAACAAAATACACACAGTCACAAAAAACCCAGAAATAAAATAGAAAATATTACAAAAAAAAAAAACAAATACTGCAAACGGAAACAAGTTTCTGAGGGGATCAAACCAAGTAGTTTAACTTGCATCAGCATCTGTTCTTGCATTTCTCCATTGCTCTTGGTGCTACAGTAGAAAAATAAAAAATTAAATAAAAAATAGTTAATTTTATTAATTTCCTTGTTTATTAAAAATGGAATTTATAGCTTATTTCTAGAAAATTAAAATAGTGTTAGAAACATACGGGACGATATCACTTGTTCAATAAATCGCTGTTCAATTAGTGTTTGATTCAAAACTACGTGTTCAATTGGTGTTAGTTTTGAATCAGATACTAATTAAATAATGATTTATTGGGAAGATGATCCTATCCCGAAACGTACCAAGTACAATGGCTTCAGATCCTTTCATGATGCGAAGGCGCTTGCAAGAATCGACAAACATCCTACACATGATCGATTTTTTCATGACGAGGAAAACCCGTAACACGCTAATTAAGCCTAATATTGTTGTAGAAGATGAGAGAGATAGAAAGAGAGAGAAAGAATCAAAACTTACTCCCATGGAACATCTCCCACCAGCATCCAATCCCCATCCTTATCCTCATAACTCGGCACATACTCAGAACTGTTCAAAAGATCCATCAATTTGCTCTCGTTCATGAAATCTATCATCCCTTGCTTCCCATAATTACCTAATTTTCATTACACAAATCCGCCATTACAACATATATAGTAATTAATTAACATAATCTTGATAATTAATAAATTAAAGATTCGATTTTTACGACGTACTCATGGTGAAGGAGCTGAACATCTTGGTTAAGGCATCGGAGAGTTCTTGGTAGCTTCCGTACATCTTCAAATCCACTTTACGGAGGAAGGGGGCCCCATCCATCGACACCTTCACGAAGGCGGCGCCGCCGCTGCATGCCGCCTCCTCATTCACGCTCTTCATCACGTTCTTGCGGAAGGACCGCACCGGCGGCCACCCCACCACTTGAGCCCTACAAACAAAATTCATAAAATTTAATTACCACCCACATTAATTAATTTCTTAGTTCCAAATATTTAATTAACCCTCAATTAATTACTACCATGTTCAATTGTTCATGTTCTTGAAAAAAAAAATTCTTACTTGGCTGGGGGCTTGGATGAATCTTTTGCTGTTGCAGCATTCTTCTCCATGGATGAGTTCTTCATGGTCTCCTTTAGATCTGGTTCGTTGGATTGAAGGTTGAGTTTGAGATCAACGGTCTGGGAAAACCCTCTTTTGCCATTGATCTTGATAGGGTCGGCGATTTCAGCTCCGCCGCCGGGAAGGCCGAGGCACAGCTCAGTTTCCTTGAGATTCAGACCAACTTCCATCCTTCTATTCTTTCTTTCTTCAGCTGCTCGATGATTATGGGTATGGTTGGAGAAAAGGTGCTTTTGTCTGCGTAATGACAATAATATAGATATAAGAGGGCGGATTCAAGATTCATAATTAAGGGCAAAATCGATATTAATTTTAATGTGTGGATATATATATAATTTTATACAATTAGATTAAAATATGCAATTTCCGTGTAATAATAATCATTCTATAAAATACCTGAAAAAATTAACACGTGTACATAATTTAGATGACGTCAGATTCACACACTCTCTAAATCCGCCTAAAAATGAGAATAATGTTCAAGGCGGTGACGAGGAATAAGAATTAGGGTCACTAACTTGAAAATTCATGCTCGCGTTGAACCATTTTGTAATTATACGTTTTAGGATCCCGTTTCATGAATCTCTCAAATCGTTTGAAAAATCAAGACTATATGATCGAACCATTTCTTCATAATTCTTAAATGTGCAATTAAGTACGATAGTAGCTCCCACACGCTCCATGGATCCGCCCCTAGTGTGTATGACTTGACTAAATGTGGGAATTTTATTTCTAAATTCAACGTCTAGGATCAAGAGCATGTTGCTTAAATTAACTAAAGTTTAATTTTCTTTACCCAAATAAAGATTTAAAATTTGGGGCCTAAAAAGTTTTTAAAGAATAACATGAAATAGAGTATACTCTAATGGCTTAATAATATATGATATTTGTCAAATTAATGGGTCAAGTGGATGATTTATTTAATACCAAAATAAATTAAAATAAGAGTGATATGATTAGGAGAACAATTAATGGATGTGGTCCAAAGTAGAACCATCATCTCCCATTAATCATGTGTCGCCAGATACTCTGTTACATTCAAGAATTTTTTTTATTTCAATAATACAAATTTTTACTTTAATATGAGAAAATAATATCAATCAATTGATTAACTTTTATGGAGATGTATTTATGTGTATATATTTCACACGTGTATTCATGTGATATGCTCTCTTTTGGTACTATTAGGATTAACTTTCTTTTTATGACCGATTAATTGGGGAAATTAGGGATTAGTCAGAACTAAACAGTTCTTAATCCCACATTTCTGTTGCATAATCATGTTTTAAAGGAACTAATTCTTTGGAAAACTCCACACTAATCTTGTTCGATATATGAATTAGGAGTTATGGTTTTGAACGTTTCAAAGTTAAATTAAGTCGGTCTACATTAGTCCTCTTGGGATGACGTAGTGGTGAAGATGGGTGGGACCGGGACCGATATTTCCTGGGTTCAAATCCCACTGGAACCGCTATGTGTTGCATGTCACCTATGGTTAGCCTAGGGTGGTTGAACTCTCTTGTGTGGTTTGCAGGCTATTGCACAGGAATGGGTTTACCAAATGCGCGACTTGTGCGACGGCTACGGGTTACCCTCGTCATCCAAAAAAAAAGTCGGTCTACATTTAGCTAAAGACGTGACGGAAAAGGCTTATACGTGATTATTTATCACGTGTATAATTTTGTTAGGAAACTGGATTAGAGCGTCTCATCTCTCTTGGATGTGTACAAAGTTACATACTCCCACCGCCCCCAAAATTCTTATCGACTATTTCATTTCGAATTGTCTCAAAATTCTTATCCATTTCCTTTTTAGTAAATTATTAAAAATAATTTTTTTGTGGGACCCACAACTTTATACCATTCTACACACAACTAACAACTCTTCTTAAAAACCGTACGAGAAAACAAAGTGGACGAGAATTTTGGGACGGAGGGAGTTAAAAAAAAATTTAAGAAGAATGTTATAGTATTAGCATAAATAATGGGATGGAAGGATTATTATTTTCGTGTTTGTATATACATATTACATTATACATACATAATATACACACGTATTTGTGTGTGCCTGCATTTGTTTTAGAGGGAGAAAGATTCTTCGAGGAAGCTACCCACCACACATGGAGAAATCATTCATATGCATTGCACGGATTCTCTATATATTATTATCAAACTCTTCTTCTTCTCTCACCTCTCCTCTCTCTCTCTCACACACACACATATGATCGCATGCATGACATAAAAAAGGAGCATGCAACAATTCAATGAAATTAAAAGTAATTAGGGAATATGCCTACCTATTCTTTTCACAATATGGTATTCCTATTATTTAGGGGCAGATTCATAAATTTGAGTTAGAGGGCGAAAATATAATATCGATATAAAAAAGGGTGAATAAAAAGCAAAATATATACTATCGCTGTCCCGCTTGACTCATTTCGTTTTGCTTTTGGGGCTGTCTCATTTGACTTGTCCAATTTTTAAGAAGGAAAATGTTTATTATACAAACTTCTACTTTTTTTTTTTTTTATCTCACTTATCTACATATAACCAAATCAATTATCTTAATTTCGATCCCGAAAAGAAATGAGACAAGTTAAATGGAAGGGAGAGAGTATAATTAAAAAAAAAACATGAAGACACGATTTAAAATGGAGTGATGCTATAATTGTAATGTATACTACCAATTCTTTTGCCTGCATTTAATAATACTACCTCTGTCCCGTTATTTCTATCTCACTTCTTTTCGATACGAAAATTAAGAAAGAAGATGATAAAGTAAGAGAGAGAAGATGAGTGAGGGTAGATGATAAAATAAAAGATATAAGATGGTAAAGTAAGAGAAAGTAGGAAAGATAATGATAGTTTTTTATTTTCAAATTAAGAAGTGAGACAGAAATAATGAAACGTTCATTTCGGGAAAGTGAGACAGTAATAGCGGGACAGATGTAGTAAAAATTAATGTCTTGATAGAGAATGGGTGAATTGTCGATGGTCCAACCTAAACCCATTTGGCCCAAATTAATTTATATTCGATGGCCCAATTTAAAGCTGTCAACTTCACATGTGAATCCGATAATGATGTATCAGCGTTTATTAATCTTTTGGAATTTTTCTCAATATTTACAAAATTAAATCACTTTTTCAAAAATTAAATATCAGAGCCAGGTTTCGATCCTGGGACCTGTGGGTTATGGGCCCACCACGCTTCCGCTGCGCCACTCTGATATATTAATTTTATATTCAATTTATTATTATTTAATTTTCATAATCGAATAAATACAATTTTTTCGATATTTAAAACATATAATAATAATAATAAACTTAATAGAAAAGAGAGTAGCGGAATGCAACACTTAATGGGCTACATGTTCAATACTCAACGAGTTCGGGCCTTAAAAACATTAGTAGGGAAAACCCATTAGCAACAAGTTTTTAGATATGATTCCAAAATCTTGATTTCGTATTTTATAAAAACACCTTATATGAGGTTTATATGTGTACCCAATTCCGGATCCTCTAATCAAGCGCTCCATAAGCAATTATAGTTGATATATATATATATATATTAGTGGTTCTTGTGTGAACAACTCTTATCGTGTGAACGTGTGAACACTGCACTTTAAAGACAAACGCATTGTACTTTCAAGGTAAATATACTGCACTTAAAGACAAATGTACTGCACTTTAAGCACCGAACTTTAAAATGTAGTGTCTTTGCCTTTAAAGTGCAGTATATTTATCTTTAAAGTGCAGTATTCACACATTCACACGATAAGAGGTTGTTCACATTTGAAACTCCATATAAATATATATATATATATATATATATATATTGGATAGTAAGGTTTTTTTTAATTTTTTAGTAATTTACCGTCACTACCTTTAGTACACACAAGGCAAACTCTATCTATTGACCGATGGGATTAGAATCTATATAACCTTTGATCACAAATTACCCACTTTTCCGTTATGCCATCCCATTGAAATGGAAAATTGATATTTTATTTCAGTATCATGAGTATAATTTGCACATTTAATTCGATGAGAGAAAGTAGTTGGAAATTTAGATGCAAAATATACAAGATGGAAAAATCGAGTGGTATTTGAGAAGATGACGTGGCAAACGTAGCAACCTGGAAAAAGTTATGGTGGCATAGTTTAGATGACAACCATATTCGGGCCTACATATTACAACGCAATTTCGTCTTCTCCTTTTCTGTTCCCATTTTTCAGAAACGGGGGCCCACGATTACTACAGGCCCGTTCCGACCCGGGCCCAGCCCTCAGAGACAGCGCTCGTGTGAGGTGGAGTACAGTGCCTCTCCGGTGGGCAGCACTCTTATACTAATTGGTTGGATTTTTTTTATTTTTTTTAATTTTTTTGCTGATTGTGTTAGGGTTGAGAAATCTTGTATTTGAAGTGATATGATATATTCATCAGTAATAGTTCGGGCGGATCCGGAATAGAAAATAACGGGCTAAAATATGCAATTTGAAATAGAGAAAAACTTTTTAATTGACATTATATCAGACATTACTTGTAACGTTGTCTCGGTAGAGAAGGTAGGTCGGGTTTCGAGCACGTACAGTTAAACCTCGAGAAAGTAATAATCTTGTTAAGATAATAATTTCTTCTGGTCCCAATATAGGTCAATGCACTAAAACAATGTTCGATAAAGTAATATCCTCGTTAAATAAATATTTTTTCTCGATCTCAAGGTTATTACTTTATCGAGGTTTAAAAGTCGAAAACGGATGAACAATTGAATGTGGGGTTGGTGTGTTAATTAGTGCGTAAGGTGTAAGTGAATTGAGATGAGAGCACACGACGTGATTTAGGGGAATAAAAGGGATTTTTGTGGTCCTATAAATGTGTAGATAATATAATGGTCACATTTTCAGAATACGCCCACGGATTTATTGCAACAGAAATTACTATCTATGTTGTTTCGTCTAATACCACATTTTTTGTCCTTTCCTGACTCCTTGGTTTGTCTTAATTACATTTTGTGAATTAGGGATTTAAGGGCACGTTTGGACAGAGTTTCGGAACTAGAAATCTGTGTAAATTCTATGCAAATTGCTTTAATTAGGTTTGTCAAATCATGATTTTTTTATTGAATACTACATCCGTCCCGTTATTAGTGACGTCTTTCTTTTCAACACGAGAATTATAAAAATATATAGTAATAAAGTATAAGAGAAGAATAGATAATAAAGTAGGAGAGATATATGATTGTGATAATGGGAAAGTAGGGTAGAGAAGATGGTGAGATAATGAGAATAAGTGGGTGTTTGCAAAAGCTTAAATTATTGAATTTATAGCTTAATTTAAGGAAAAGCTATTTTTGGGTGTTTTCAACAGCTTAAATTCGGAAAAATTCTCTACATTTAATTTGAATAAGTTGAAGTTGGTTAAGTTGGTTTTTACCAACTTCTCCAACTTAATGACATATTTGTAATTTCGAATAAGTTATGATTTGACATTTTACTTATAAATCACAAAATAAGCTACTACAGTATAAATTTTGCAAACACTATTTTTTCAACTTTTTCTTCTTTTAAGCAGTTTTTGCAAACACACCACAAATTCTCTAATAAGTCACTTTTATCAACTTCTCCTTAATTTAAGCACTTAAAAAAAGTTTAAGCTATTGCAAACACCCCCTAAGTGGGTGTTTGCAAAAGCTTAAATTATTGAACTTATAGCTTAATTTAAGGAAAAACTGTTTTTGAGTGTTTTCAACAGCTTAAATTCGGAAAAATTCTCTACATTTAAGTTGAATAAGTTGAAGTTGGTTAAGTTGGTTTTTACCAACTTTTCCAACTTAATGACATATTTGTAATTTCGGATAAGCTATGATTTGACATTTTACTTATAAATCACAAAATAAGCTACTACAGTATAAATTTTGCAAACACTATTTTTTCAACTTTTTCTTCTTATAAGCAGTTTTTGCAAACACACCCTAAATTCTCTAATAAGCCACTTTTACCAACTTCTCCTTAATTTAAGCACTTAAAAAAAGTTTAAGCTATTGCAAACGCCCCCTAAATGATAAAGTAATAGAGATAAATGATAAAGTAAAAGAGATAAATGAATATAATAATGAGAGTGAATTATAAAGTAGAAGAAATAAGATGATAAAGTAGAAAATAAATTATAACTTTTTACTAATTTGGGACGTCGCCACTTATGGCGAGACGTCCGAATTAGGAAATGTCGTCACTAATAGTGGGACGGAGGTAGTATAAATAATTGGGATATAAACCCCTATTACTTATTTAGTGGGTTTTGTCTAAAGTTTATTCTAAATTTTGGAAAATGTCTGAACTTAAATTCGATTCCAAGTTGTGAATCGAACTTTTCAGAATCTTTTTTATCAGTTATTTATAATGCATATTGTAAGCACCTTACCTAACAAATAATTACTTTTAATTAGAAAAAAAAACTATAAGAAATAGTCTCAATAATTTTGGATCCAATTATATCCTATGACAATCATAATTCTCAATCTAATGGGATGTTTTAGTGGTAGGAGGATGTCTATATATATATTTTTTACTATAAAAAGATACTTTAAATAAATTAATAAAAATACCATATTAAAAAAATTCGCTTATCATTTTTATAACGTAATTTATATAAAAAATAAATATTCTCTAAACTCTTGTTAATTGTAATCATTTCGAACCTGACACAGGAGAGAGAGCAAACAATATGAAAGAGCAACTGTTCCTCAAGGATGAAGCATAGAATGGTATCTTTTATTTTTCTAAATTATCGAAAAATAATATTTTTCATTAGTCAAAGTTCCATTGATTAATTAACCTAATTTAATCATACTAAAATGTGAATTAAATTATTATGTTGGGGAATAATTATTACGCGTTGCTTATTCTATTCATTTTGAGAAACATCTCCTCGGCACCGCGTTTAATTACGTAGATTCCTGCATTAGTTAATTAATATTGTAGCTAATTAATAAAATTAATCATCGATTAAATGACGAACCTAACAAAAATATAGTTAAACCTCGATAAAGTAATAATCTTGAGACCGAGAAAAAATATTCATTTAACGAGGTTATTACTTTATCGAACATTATTTTAGTGCATTGACCCATATCGGAACCGAAAAAAATTATTATCTTAGCTAGGTTATTATTTTATCGAATATTACTTTATTGATGTTTAACTGTATAACGAATCATATGTAAAGTCAACCAAATACTCATACTATATCAAATTGTTTTTATTGTATATGTTCAGATCATGAGACGCATATCTAAGGAATTCTAGAAACGTAATTAAGTGTTAATTACTTTGAGTAGTTTAGAATCAATTTATTTCTCTCTCCTCATTATCTTTTACAAAATTAAGTGTATTTGAATTATGTACAAATGCATTGCACCTTGCTATGTAGTATGATTAGGGATTCAATCCCACACGTACAAGCAACTACAACAATACAATTAAACATCAACAAAGTAATAAAATTGAAAATAAATATTCATTTAACGAAGTTCTTATTTTATCGAAAATGATTTTAGTACATAAATTGTAGATAATTATTATCATATTGGGACCCGAAGAAATTATTATCTTAGCGAGATTATTATTCTATCGAATATTATTTTACCAAGGTTTAACAATATAATAATTAAGAAAGAATCGAAAATATAAAGAGTTTACATACCATGATCTATTCCACAACTGCGTAAATTTACGGTTTCGCCTTCTCTCCATCGTGAATTTAGGTAAGTTCCTTAATATTACAGATCTCGCGCTATCCATCGAAATCCTAGATCAACACCATGATTATACGATGTAAACTAGGTTTAAAAGTGTATCTACCTTTTGTTACTATTTTCAATTGAGTACTCTCTTCATCCCATTAGTAGTGTCTCATTTCTTTTCAGTACGATTATTAAAAAAAATGATGTTTTTTGTGTGTATTGTACTAATGTTTGACATTTTGAGTGGTTAATTATTGTCCATACACACACACACATATATATATATATATATATATATTTATATATATTTAGGGAGTAGATCATGTAAAAATCTGCATTTAACGTGAGAACTGCGAAACATACATAATCCTTATATAATTTATGCATAATTGTTATATATTTTATGCAAAAATATATAATTTTACATTATACATATTTTTATTTAGAAGGGCAAAAATGTAAAATTATAGATTTTTGCATAAAATATATATGATTATGCATAAATTATATAAGAATTATACATATTCGCAGTTCTCACGTTAAGTGTGGGTTCTCACCAGATCTATACCCTATATACTCCATCTGTCTCGCTATTTCTGTCCTACTTGCCTAATCGGGCTGTCCCGCTATTTCTGTCCTATTTCCTAAAATAGTAAAAATTACTTTTAAACATAAAATGAAGTGGGTCCCCCTTACTCACTACTCAACCCCCACATTCTTATACTCTCTCTTCAAAAATCTATCTCTCACTCGATTATGTTCCGCTCCGAACTCAGAAAATTATGATTTTTATATTTTTGAAAAATTTAGATTATTTCTTCAAATACAATATAAAAAAATATAAAAAATAAAAATCGATTGCCTTTCACTAGCCTTGCAAAAATTTGAATAATTTTCATTTCTTTCCACCAACCACTCCTCGAAAACTATGTCATTTTCTTTATACAATTAAACTCATAAAATACACACTAAATTAAAATTTCTTAATCTCCGTGCCGAAGTCAACTGGGACGTTTTTAGCGGGACGGAGGGAGTATTTATATATATATTTAGAAATAGGACACTTTAAATTGAACAATTCAAAGAAAGAAATGAGATTGTACTAATGGGAAGGAGGGAGGATAAATTGAAGAAAAGTCATTCTTTACAAACCAATGCAACAAAATTTGACAACCAAACACAGCCTACAAATTCCATCTAAAGTCATCGATTATTTCGCAAATATTTAAAACAAAAACATAAATAAAAAGAAAAGAATAATTCGACATTTGAAGCCTCCGAAGAAATAGGTTGGCCCACATGGTCAGTAGATATAGTCATGACCAGGCAGGCACGTGGCCCCCACAATAATCACATGGGATGCAACCTCCGAACCCCGAAACGCATCTCCACCGTCCGTTCCTAAAAAAAGTCGTCCATCAAGGCGGCTGTGCTTGTCCCTCTGCTGCTCCCCATTCTGGCGACAACTCTCCATCCCTTTTGCCCTAAATTCATGCCGGCAGTTGCTTTAAATCACCCTTTTCTATAAATCAATTTTGCTACCTTTTCTCTCCACCAGCAATCTTCAAACGTTTACGCATCCACCGATTCAGCAATCTTCAACGTGAAGTTTTATCTTCGATTCAACCAAAGTTCTTCGGATTTTCCTCGATCGAAAGAAATGGCGCGTGAAAACGATCTGAATTTGAAGGCAACCGAGCTCAGATTAGGTCTCCCCGGCTCCGACGTCGTTTCCGCCGTTAAAAACAACAAGCGAGCCTCGCCGGAGACGGCGGAGGACAGCGCCTCGAACGGCGTCCCAGCCAAATCCGACCACCAGGAGACTGCGCCGGCTCCAAAGTAAGATCATCGCCATCTCTTTACATTTAGATAGATTAATTGCATATATATATACATAGACTTGTGTGCTGATTTATCCGATAAGTGTTTGACGGCAGAGCGCAGATAGTGGGGTGGCCGCCGGTGAAACCCTCACGGAGAAACCATGTCCAGGCGAAGAAGGCGGAGGCGGAGTCTGCGATGTATGTGAAAGTGAGCATGGACGGAGCGCCTTACCTCAGAAAGATAGATCTGAAACTCTACAGCGGATATTCCGATCTGCTCAACGCATTGGAAGCCATGTTCAAGCTCTCCATAGGTATTATCCACTTTCCTCCTAAATCGATTTTTAAATTTATTTTTCGAATATATTTTTCTCATAAATAGTTTTTCCTTTAATTAGGTGAATATTCAGAGAGAGAAGGCTACAAAGGGTCTGAATATGCTCCTGCCTATGAAGATAAAGATGGTGACTTGATGCTAGTTGGAGATGTTCCTTGGGAGTAAGTCTTTAATCTTAATCAATTCCTTCTCTCTCCTCTCTCTCTCTCTCTCTCTCTCTCTCTCTCTCTCTCTATATATATATATATATATATATATATATATATATATGTATGCATGCTTATTATGTTGTTTGTGTTGTGCAGAATGTTCATGTGTTCTTGCAAGAGACTGAGGATAATGAGAGGAGCAGATGCAAGAGGATTGGGCTTTTCCCAATAATTAATTATGTAGAAAGAGGATGAGATCTCGGAGGAGGAGGTGTTCATCAGCTTGGGTTATCGAAGATTTTGAGATTCTTCATGTATTGATTCCGAAGTTTCCTCCCAAACACACCTCAAGTTTAGAGGTGGAACTGGAACAGTACGATACATCATATGTAGTAATTATATTACAGTTTTTCTTCATCATATACGCCATTACAACATCAGAATCTGAGCTGGTTTTCTGATCATGTAATGCTTTTGTTTTCGAATTTGTTTGTAATGAATTTTTAAAAGCCTAAAAAAATAGGCATTGTGCTCCTGAGAATATTTGAATAGAAAGATTTATATCTTCAATTTTTTTTTTTAATGACGAGGGCAACTGAACCCGTTTTTGATTAATTATATATGACAGACTCACACAAAGCGGTTTTGGTCCGTTTGAATTCATGATTTTCCGCAAAGACTTTAGTGTTATACTTTTATATTTTTTTATATGTCACATTCTATAACTATGTTGACATGTGGTATATATATCTCACCATAATTAATTTTGATGTTATTTAATTAAATTTATGTCACATGTCCAATATTTGTGGATGTGCATATAAGAGAGTATGATTGATTTTGATGTTATTTAATGAAATTTATGTCACATTGTGGATGTGCATATAAGAGAGTATGAATATGGGATACGCAAGTCTATCCGATGATTTTTCGGCTACATGCTAGACACTTTAACCGTTCATCATCCCTAGTGGACTTGTTGTTCGCTTATTGTCTCGGATAAAAGTGTATTAATACACTCCTTTTTTGAGTTTATGAACATTGTATATTTTTCGTTGTTTCATCCTTTTTTTTTCTTTTTTTTTTTAAATTCAGGGAACCCGCAGCCGCTACCTTCGGTGCGCACTGGGTAAACCACGCTCCTTGTGCAGTAGCCTGCAAACCACACAGGAGGGTTCAACCACCCTTAATGTGACAGGATGACCGGCAACACCTATCAGTCTTGGTGGGAATTGAACCCAGGACCTATCGGTCCCGGGCCACCCACCTCGACCACTAGGCCATCCCATGGGGACGAAAGCCCTTCGTTGTTTCATCTTTGGTTCATATGTTGGGGGTGGATGTGGATCCATGATTTCGATAGAGGAGCCAGATCCATAATATTAGAAAATTCATCTAAAATTTCCACGAAGAAGTATCAAAATCTAGAAAAAATATGAAAAAATCAATAAAATTCAATAATTACAAGCTAGTTAGATATTTCAAAAGTACAAAGAAAAAAAATACAATTAGAAATCTTTTGGGTTGCTTGGGTTAGCAGGTGAGACCGTAAGAAGATAGAACTTTTAATATTCTTGGAAATAAGTAAATGTGATAAAGGTATATGAATAAAGGTACAATACCAACAATATTTAGTGTAGTTGATATTTTCACTTCTGTGTAAATGGTTGATTTATATTCAGTGTAGTTGGTATTCTCATTTCTGCATAAGTAGTTGATATAGAGGTGATCTAGTGTTCGATTCTCGTTAAAGTTGATTTAAAATCAATAATAATAAATATGAATAGATGTAGGTCATCATATAAATAAAGAACAAGATCAAGAAGGAAAGATTCTATGTCCATTTAATAAGTGTATTATAATGTTTGTGGGAGAGAGCATCCAAAGTAGTTCCAAAGGAAAAACATTATGTTAGGCTAGTGGCAAGCATGAAAAATAGTGGCATAATACTCTCTTCGTCCCATAAAAAAGTGTCTTCTTTCAAAGAAACACGGAAATTAAGAAATTTGTGTTGTGTGGTGTATTGTTTGACTTTTGAGTTGTTAATTTTGGTCCACACATTCTTTGTTTTTTTTTAAAATACGACACTTTTTATGGAATAACCTAAAAATGAAAACAAGACACTTTTTATAGGACGGAACGGAGGGAGTAATATTTTTTTTCCATAAGAATCTTTTGTGCAAAAGATAACAATGTTGTGCTTTGTGGGGTTTTAATATTAAAACTACTTTGCAGATTGTAAAAGATTTTGGGTAGATATTTGGAGCCATGTGTCACAAAGCTAATTCTTTTCACGAAAAGATATATTATATTAACTATTTATACATTATATTATCATTGAGATATGTGTGAGAAGTTAGAACTTTGTTAATAGGTGTTTTATTAAAATTGACAAATTACACGTTAGGAGTTAAAAGTTTGAATTCGCTAACGGATAAAAACGTTCTTTTTTTAATCTTTCTTTTTCAATTTTTTAATTTTTTTAAATATAAAACTACATAATTTTGAATTGAATACATATTAAATATAAATTTATTAAACAAGTGATTTTATCCCTTTTTACTTGAACAATTGGTTGCATTCTAATTCGATGCCAATTAAGTTGACACATTAGCATATCGATCAATGTCGACGTGAATGTTATTGTCTATTAAATCTCCATTTTGTTGGACAAAATTTGTCTAATATGTGTCATTAAAACGATGTAATTTTTAATCACAAAGATTTTTATGTCAAATTTTCATACTTCCTTCTATGTAATATTCCATACATGTGTTGACATGTTGCATATGGCCCACCATAGTTTATTTTGATTTTGTTATTTAATTAAAATATATGTCACATGTCAAAGTATGATTGTGGGATACGAAAATCTATTCGAATTTTAATAATGTACTTCCTTCGTCCCGTTATTAATAACCTCTATTCATTTTTAAGCTGTCTCGTTATTAATATTCTATTTCCTGTTTTCATCTTAAATTAAAATGGCCCATACTTAAACACT
Organism: Lavandula angustifolia; assembly: GCA_028984105.1. NCBI lineage: Eukaryota > Viridiplantae > Streptophyta > Magnoliopsida > Lamiales > Lamiaceae > Lavandula > Lavandula angustifolia. Next base: position 42,466,265 of record CM054802.1, read on the forward strand.
ATACACCCCACATTCTTATATGATTGTCTCATTATTGATAGTATAGAACAATATATTTTTATTCAAGAGGGGAATGTCAAGAGTATACATTTCCATGTTTGAAAATGCAAAAATATACAAACTTTTCCATAAATGCAATAATATACAAATGACCCTACTTCACCTCCAATGTGTGTGCAGTGTGTGTGCGGTGTGTGTGTGCGTGTGTGTATGCGGTTTGTGTCGGAATCTTTTTCTTGAATATGTAGTCTCGAAATTAGCAAAATAAAAGTTGGTGATTTTTTTTTTAAAAAAGCTAAAGTTATTTAAAAAAAATTCTTTAATTGAATATTTTCGTAAAACAAAAAAACTAAACATATTCGTTTAAATATTTTAAAAACCTGAGTCGACCACCGCCGCCGAAAATTTTATATTTTAAAAACCTCAGTCGAAAATTTTATATTTTTGTATATTTAATTTAATTTAACGAAAATTTAATATTTTGTTAATTTAATTAATGAATTGAATTTGAGGAAATTTTAATATTTTAGTAAATTTAATTTACAAAATTTATGCAATTTTGATAATTTAATTTAAGCAATTTCATTAATTTAATTTAGGCATTTTCGTTAGACAATTTCGAGAATTTATTTTTTGCAATTTCATTAATTTAATTTAGGCAATTTCATTAATTTAATTAGGCAATTTTGATAATTTATCGAAAAACCGGTTTTGTTAATTAGGTAATTTTGTTAATTTAATTAGGAAATTTTGAAAATTTAATATAGGAAATTTTTGAATCATAATTTAATTTAGGCACCTTCCGATCGATCGGTTATAATTAAAAATATATATATATATATATATACATTAATTAAAAAAAAATTATTTGTGCCCGATCGGACGAAAATAAAATTATATATAAAATAAAAAAAATTATATGTGCCGATCGATCGGCATCGGCACTATATATAAAAATATACATAAATTTTAAAAAAAATTATGCGATCGATATAAAAATATATATAAAAATTATACGTGCCCGATCGATAGGCACAGCCCGATCGAGCCCGATCGATCGGGCACATATAAATATATATAAATATAAATATATATAATAAAAAATTATACGTGCCGATCGATCGGCACAGCCCGATCGATCGGCACTAGTTAAAAAAATATATAAATTTCGTAAATTAAAAAAAAATTATACGTGCCGATCGATCGGCACAGCCCGATCGATCGGCACATGATACATAATATTTTAAAAAAAATTAAAAATATTTATATATATATATAAATGTCGTAAATTAAAAAAAAAAAAAAAATTTTAAAAATATATGTGCCGATCGATCGGCACAGAAATTACATAATATTAAAAAAAATTATAAATATATATATATATATATATATATAAATGTCGTAAATTTAAAAAAAAAAATTATACGTTCCGATCGATCGGCACGGCCCGATCGATCGGCACGATATATAATATTTAAAAAAATTATAAATATATATATATATAAATGTCGTAAATTAAAAAAAAAAAATTAAAAAAATATATGTGCCGATCGATCGGCACGACCCGATCGATCGGCACACAAATTATCAATATTAAAAAAAAATTATAAATACATATATATATATATTTATATATCGTGAATTTAAAAAAAAAAAAATTATACGTTCGATCGATCGGCACGACCGATCGATCGGCACGATATAATATTTAAAAAAAATTATAAATATATATATATATATATATATATATATATAAATGTCGTAAATTAAAAAAAAAATTAAAAAAATATATGTGCCGATCGATCGGCACGGCCCGATCGATCGGCACACAAATTATCAATATTAAAAAAAAAATTATAAATACATATATATATATATTTATATATCGTGAATTTAAAAAAAAAAAAAAAATTATACGTTCCGATCGATCGGCACAGCCCGATCGATCGGCACGATATAATATTTAAAAAAAAAAATTATAAATATATATATATAAATGTCTAAATTTTAAAAAAAAAATATATATATGTGCCGATCGATCGGGCACACCCGATCGATCGGCACACAAATATATAAATATTAATATATATAAATATAAAATATTTATATATAAATATTTATATAATATTTCATAATATAAAATATATATATATAAAATATATATAAATACAATAAAAAATATATATATAAATATACATATATATATATATATATTCATAAAAATATATATATATATATATATATATTATTAGCACACACACACACCGACACTAAACACACACACACCATCGGCACACACCGATCGGCACACACACACACCACACTTCGGCACACTCAAATCGGCACATTGAATCGACGGCACCAAAGCTACTTACATCGGCACGCCTAAGATCTTTCAGACCGCTCGAAACCGCTCGTAATAATGGAAGAGGTTAGTATTTATTTTGAAATAAAATTAAATTTTAGATGTGAAATTAATGTATAATTACATGTTTAAAAGTGATTTTTTATGAAATATATATGTTGGGTTTAGTGTGTATAATATAGATTTGTTTAGATTGGGTGAAAATTGGTGAAATTGAGGTAGAAATCGCCGGAAAAAATGGTTGAAGCGGCGGCGGTCGATACTCACCGCCGACCGGTCGACGGTCCGAACCGGTCGACCGGCCAGGTCGCACGTTTTTTTTTTTTTTTTTTTTTTTTTGAGTTTATTTTTAATTATTATAACTGTTAATTATAATTTAATTGCGTATGCCCATTACTGAAATTTGTCTTTGCTATGTTCATAGAGAATTGACATGTGGATCGAAAGATTGAATATTTTCTCGAGGGATTTGCTTGAAAGCCGATTACTGCTATACTTAGATTTCATAATTTAGTCTTAAGAAATTTAACGTGTTGATTTAAGATGATTGCTACTTTTGAAGTTTTGCTCGTTCTGTTAATGTTTTTCTTTATGCCATATTTCTATGTAAGCTGGCCATTGTGCATCATGTCTATCCTTGCTTATTGTGAATTTAACGAAATTGGATCATTGGGTCGATACTCACGCCGACCGGCCGTCGGCCGGTCGAACCGGCCGACCGGCCAAAGCACGTTTTTTTTTTTTTTTTTTTTTGAGTTTATTTTTAATTATTATAATCGTTAATTATAATTTAATTAAATATTAATTATTATATATAGGTCAATTTTAAACGACTAGCACTACGAGACGTTTCTCCGAGGATCACAATATATTATAAGCATAATTTAGGGACTTTGATTAGACGAAATTAGGTTTGCGGGGGTGGTGTGGATTTAATCAAACGGTTTGTTTGCGGGCGGTTCGGGGGCATAGTGGGTTGGCCGGAAGGTAAGAATGCTATGCGGGCTCTTCACCGGCTATTATGCTATGAGATTTCGGTACGACCTTCGGAGGTTTGGTTTAATTATGTTGGTCGAACATCCGTTTCTCTCATCCGGAGTTTGCATTGGTTCTTGGGCTCATGTTCGGCGAGTGTAGTTTTGACATGTCGGCATTTTATCATCCTACTCAATCCAGGGGTCTACGATAGATTCAATGGTGGGAGACCGATTGAAGCAAAGCACTTGTTAAAGCTGGTTTTGTAACTATGAGCCCGATGGCGTTTCGGATGATGACTTGATTAAGTTGTCGAATATTTTAGCTCTTTTCTTACGGTTCTATGCTCCTGCAGAGACTAAGAAAATTGATACATGGATATGGGTATTGGGCGATGATATGGACCAATGGAATGCGTTCCCATGGGGTGCTTTTACCTACGAGGCCATGTTGCACTACCTCGTTCACGTGCCAAATTCCTTGGACCTCGTAGGATCTAAGTATAATCTCTACGGGCCGATTTGGGCGAAGCGGGTATAATATTTGTTGACAACTTAATTATTACTAATTTATAATTTTTTATTAGTTGAAATAATTCGATATATTTATATTGTAATATAGGTGTGGGCATATGAGGCCATTCCAAGTTTTGGAGCTCGTTGTGCGACCCTTCTAAATCCCGATGGTTATCCTCGTTATTTACGGTGGTCGTTTAATGACGCCCGATCGGCGTGATATAGCCCGTTTTTTTAAGCGCCGGGTAATAATTTTTTTATTATTTATTAAGCGATTGAATATGTTATGGATTTTCTTATTAATATTTAATGCACAAATATTACGTATTTCGGATGAGAGACTCGGTAGTGTATGAAATGTTAGTACCGACCGAGATTGAGGAGAATTGTCCATATTGGCGAGTGCGGTTGGTAGTAATCCATTTGGTCTACACTTTCCTGTGCCCTTGAATCCCCTACGGCCGCAGCAATATGACCAAGATGGACAGCGTATATTGATCGGGCGCAGGAGGAGCGAGACGTAGTTCGAGTAGAGGAGTTGTCGGTGAGGAGGAGGAGCAAGAGGAGGAGCACACCGTGGTAGAGAGTAGGAGAGTTCGAGGCGGGCCCGCCGTACACAAGCATGTTCATCGCCAGCTAGAGATGCATCGGGTAATAAACTTAAATTAACGGTAAAAATTTTCTCGGTCAATTCCTCTTTTAATAACCGTCCTCTTCGTGATAATTATTAGCCGTTGGTGAGACATCTAGTTTTCTTGACCCAAGAATAGAGGCCATGATACGTCGATCTATTGAAGAAAATTTTGAAAGATGCGAGCAAAATATGATGAATAGAATTGATGATTATCATCGGACTCTGAGTCAGGAGCTAGTCAGTAGGTGTGAGGAGCTGCTGGATAGAAGTAATATGTCATTTCGGCCTGGATATAGGCGGCACGCTCAGGGCTACGCGGTGCCCCGGTGGGATGAGCCCGCACCACCGACCTTTAATCGGCATGGTCAGGTATGGATGTAGAACTGGCGGCGAATTGGTAAGAGAAATTTTCAATTATTTTAATTTCTTTTCCTAATTTAATAATTGTCTTTTGTAGGATATGTTTGAGCCGAGTAACTCGTTGGCTCGTAGTTTTGAGCGATATTTGTCCGGTGAAACCTTGGCCTTTCGACGTCCAGATGGTTTTCCACTTCAACGAGAATGGTTCAAGGATTTTCTAAAAATTGATTCTGAATTGGATTGTGAGATGATAAACTGCTATATCCAGTCACTGCGGGTCAGGCTAGCTCAAGGTAACCTACCCATGACTCCGGATGCCCAATACACGGATCGTAGCGGACTCTACAAGATTTGTAAGTATATTTCATATTCGAGTATTTTTTGCCGATCCGGTATTTGTTTAGTTTAATTTTATCATTGAATAATTGTTTATAGATGAGTATTGTGAATGCGTGGGTCAAGGGCGTGAAGAATCCGGAAAGTAAAAGACACGAGAATGATAACGATTATAAATGGGTTCCAGAAGAGGAGGATTTGCGGTGCGTGATGGGGAATCCGGAACTTGGGACAAGGGATTGGTACTCCGCCAAATATGTGAGTACTATTTATATATTTTATATATAATAATTTTAAGGTTCTAAATTATATATTTATATCTATTGTAGATCATATTTCCAATCTTGGCAAGACACCATTGGTTCGTATTGCGGTTATGTATTTCGGATTGGAAGCTTGAGATGTTTGACTCTAAAAATGATTTTAGAGATCCAAATGTATTCAATTGGCGCGTCAAATGCCTTATAGCTTTCCGGAAATGTATAGCGCGATTCTTATTGCACGGGAACTATTGGGCGTGTAATGCATATGGTTATCCATTCCCGGGAGGTAAGAGGCCCTCGGTTGTGCTTATGGATGATGAAGAGCAAGACTTGCAATTGGATGCGTATAGTTGCGGGGTATTTACATGCATGACTATAGAGCGTCTCCTCACCGGTTTTCCCACTCGGGTATGGGGTAATGAAGAGCGAAACATGGTGAAATATCGTAATTGGATGGCTGTAAAATGTTTTGAAATGTGTGATATTGGTAATGTATGAATTTGAAGTGTGTATGAATGAAACATTAATGTATGAATTTTAGAACTGTGTATGAATTTTGAAGTGTTTTGAAACATTGTATTTTGATCGGCACATATATAAATATAATATACAAATATAATATAAATATAATATACAAATATAATATACAAATATAATATAAAATATATTTACGTGCCGATCGATCGACGGCACGCCCGATCGATCGGCACTATAATATCTAATATAAATATAATATACAATATAATATGTAATATACAATATACAATATAATATACAATATAATATAAATATAATATAATATGTAATATAAATATAATATACAATATATTTATATTATATATAAATATATAATATAAATATACAATATATAAATATATAAATATATAAATATATAGATAAATATAATATACAAATATAATATAAATATAATATACAAATATAATATACAAATATAATATAAAATATATTTACGTGCCGATCCCCGATCGATCGGCACTATAATATCTAAATATAAATATAATATACAATATAATATGTAATATACAATATACAATATAATATACAATATAATATAAATATAATATAATATGTAATATAAATATAATATACAATATATTTATATTATATATAAATATATAATATAAATATACAATATATAAATATATAAATATATAGATAAATATAATATACAAATATAATATAAATATAATATACAAATATAATATAAAATATATTTACGTGCCGATCCCCGATCGATCGGCACTATAATATCTAAATATAAATATAATATACAATATAATATGTAATATACAATATACAATATAATATACAATATAATATAAATATAATATAATATGTAATATAAATATAATATACAATATATTTATATTATATATAAATATATAATATAAATATACAATATATAAATATATAAATATATAAATATATAGATAAATATAATATACAAATATAATATAAATATAATATACAAATATAATATACAAATATAATATAAAATATATTTACGTGCCGATCCCCGATCGATCGGCACTATAATATCTAAATATAAATATAATATACAATATAATATGTAATATACAATATACAATATAATATACAATATAATATAAATATAATATAATATGTAATATAAATATAATATACAATATATTTATATTATATATAAATATATAATATAAATATACAATATATAAATATATAAATATATAAATATATAGATAAATATAATATACAAATATAATATAAATATAATATACAAATATAATATACAAATATAATATAAAATATATTTACGTGCCGATCCCCGATCGATCGGCACTATAATATCTAAATATATATATAATATACAATATAATATGTAATATACAATATACAATATAATATACAATATAATATAAATATAATATAATATGTAATATAAATATAATATACAATATATTTATATTATATATAAATATATAATATAAATATATAAATATATAATATAAATATACAATATATAAATATATAAATATATAAATATATAGATAAATATAATATACAAATATAATATAAATATAATATACAAATATAATATAAAATATATTTACGTGCCGATCGATCGGCACAGCCCGATCGATCGGCACTATAATATCTAAATATAAATATAATATACAATATACAATATAATATAAATATAATATAATATGTAATATAAATATAATATAAATATATTTATATTATATATAAATATATAATATAAATATACAATATATAAATATATAAATATATAAATATATAGATATATTATTAAGAAAAATTATACGTGCCGATCGATCGGCACATCCCGATCGATCGGGCACAATAATATAAAAATATATATATACATAAATAAAAAAAATATATATATATATACTCAAATCGGCACAATATTTTTTTGAATTTTAAATTTGTAAAATTCTAAATATATTAAAATTACGGATGAGCTACGTTGATTTCTAAATAATCAAAATTTCTAAATTTCTAAATAAGCAAATTTTCTAAATAATCAAATTTTCTAAATAATCAAAATTTCTAAAATAATCAAAATTTATAAATAATCAAAATCTTCTAAATAATCAAAAGATCGTGATCGAGACCATATTATATTTTTTTTTAAATTAGGATGTTATTAATAATCAAAATTATATTTAAAAAATCAATATAATTGAAATAAACTCATAAAAAATTATAAATTTTAAAATAAATATTTGATAAATATTTTAGGGGAATATTATGAAATAGTGTAATAAAGCTTTATATATATCTATACATTAGCAAAATTAAACATGAATCATTCTTGAATGATATAAGTACTTATGACTTTATACAAAAAATGAACTCATTTTTCAAAATATGAGAAGAAGTGGAATTTTTTTTTTATTATGTCTCTATGATTATATTTCAAGGTTATTAATGATATCATCAATATCCTCTTCGTATATCACTTTTCCTTGCTCGAATTCGATTTTTTTAGGTTCCGATCGATAGTATTTGGGGTTTTGATCAAGGGTTTTGAGGGTTTAGAGGAATAGTATTTGGGGTTTTAATGAATAGTAGTTGGGGTATCCCCTAATCATCCTATCGGTCGGATTGGATTGTATATACAGTTGTCGGCACGAATAGTTTTATAGTCAAATTTCAATAAAATAATATAGCTGTGACAGATGTCACAGCTGTCACGTTTTTACTTAAAATTAAAATTTATATATTTAATATAACCGTTCCGATCGATCGGCCTTGTCCGATCGATCGGAACATATAAAATATAAATTTTAAAAAAATTATATATAAATGTGGTAAATTTAAAAAAAAAATTAAAAAATATATGTGCCGATCGATCGGCACGGCCCGATCGATCGGCACACAACAATATTTAAAAAAATTATAAATACATATATATATATATAAATGTCGTGAATTCTAAAAAAAAATTATACGTTCCGATCGATTGGCACAGCCCGATCGATCGGCACGATATATAATATTTAAAAAAAAATTATAAATATCTATATATAAATGTCGTAAATTTTAAAAAAATATATATATATGTGCCGATCGATCGGCACGGCCGATCGATCGGCACACAAATATATAAAATATTAATATATATAAATATAAATATTTATATATAAATATTTATATAATATTTCATAATATAAAATATATATATATAAAATATTTATAAATACAATAATATATATATATATATTCATAAATAAAAAAAAATATATATATATATATATATATATATATTATTACATAAATATTTCAGATTGCGTTTATTTGTGCCCGATGGGACGCAAATTAAAATATATACTTTTAATTAGATGTTATTAAGTAGTTGGGTATCCCCTAATCATGTTATCGGTCGGATTGATTGTATATACAGCTCTCGGCACGAATAGTTTTATAGTCAAATTTCAATAAAATAATAAATTTGTGTACCATTTGTCACAAATGTCACGTTTTTACTTAAAATTAAAAAAATTAAAATTTATATATGGTCCGATCGATCGGCCTTGTCCGATCGATCGGGCCATATTAAAAATTTTAAAACTCAACTAATTAAAAAAAATTAAAATTTATATATTTAAGATAACCGTTCCGATCGATCGGCCTTGTCCGATCGATCGGAACATATAAAATATAAATTTTAAAAAAAAATATATATATAAATGTGGTAAATTTAAAAAAAAAAATTAAAAAAATATATGTGCCGATCGATCGGCACAGCCCGATCGATCGGCACACAAATTACACAATATTAAAAAAAAATTATAAATACATATATATATATATATATATAAATGTCGTGAATTTAAAAAAAAAAAAAATTATACGTTCTGATCGATCGGCACAGCCCGATCGATCGGCACGATATATAATATTTAAAAAAAAAATTATAAATATATATATATAAATGTCGTAAATTTTAAAAATATATATATATGTAAATGGGTATGGCCGATCCATCGGAACATATATATTTTTATTTTTTTATTTTTTAATTAGTGAATGTAAATCTAATTAAATAGTCCGATCCATGGATCAGCAATTTAGGGTTTCGTTAAACAACCATACCGGATTAGGGTTTCAACAATTTATGGTTTCGTTAAACAAACTTCATACTTCAAATAATATAGGCACAAATAAACTTGAACTAAGACACCACAAATTTAATCTTGTGTCTCCCTCGATCGAACATGTCCTCCTTGTGTGGCCTCTTTCGTGACAAACACCACACTTTCTCGCTACGACCTTGAGTTGAGCTTGTGGAGGCCTCCGCTCCCGATCGGTAACGTCTCTGCTTTGGGCGACCGGCCCGACGCTTCGCTAGGGGTGGTAACAATGGATCTCGCATCTCGAATATGGTCGGGAATGGTCCAAAGCTCCAATGCGAGTAACGAATTAAAGTGATGTTCGTAAATATCCCCGTGGTTGCTTGTAGTGTACATACTTGTGGACATAGTTGTAAAATTGGTCTCCGCTCTCCCTGTTGTCAAACAAAAAATGTGTTAGATATATAATAAGTGATTAAAAAGTGTAAAAGAATTCATACGAGAATCGCAGGGCATAGCGTGGGAGCATGGTATTAGGTCCATATCAAATTCGTGACACGTGCACGTTTGGTTCTCCAAATCCACCTTATAGTTGTGATTTCTCCCGTCGTTGACTTTGTATCTTCCTCGGCGGTTAAGGTGACGGTATATGAGCGTGCAAGTTCAATCTGCGCGCTTAACTTCCTCTTCGCAACGTCCACCAACAAATGGCTATTCTCACTCGGCAGTTGACGCCTTTCATCCCACCATGACTCCATAATTGCTCGTATCGTGTCTATCATCGAGCAAATCGGCAATCGACGGGCCCACAAAAGTCTTCCGTTGAAAGACTCGACACAATTTGATGATAGAAAGCAGTAGCGACGCCGCGGACATTGCGAACGTGCCCAACGTTCGGGACCAATCTCTATCGGCTTGTTGTATGCTCCTTCACTCGCCACGAGGATTGATGCCATGTACTTCCTAAACTCCGACTCACGGTATGCGGCCGCCCGACGGAACATGTAGGGTACTTCATTCTTGTAAGAAGTGAGCTTGTTATTAAGATGGACGTTGCAAAGCGAATGAGGAACTCAGGAAACACCGCTTCGACAAAGATTTTTAATACCGACGTGCTTCGGTCGACACGATCGCAGGTCACCGCTCGAACCGTACACTCGCTTAAGATTCAGTAGAAACCACGCCCATGAGTCATTGTTCTCATTGGTCCAATGCCAATGGCGAGCGGTACAAGCCGTTCGTTGCGGTCTTTAGTAAGCTCGCAAACAAAGAGAATGCCGGTATTCTTTCCCTTCAGGGTGAGTTCCATCAACTACAATCACCTTCCTTAAATGCCACATAAATGCGGGGATGCACTGGCCCCATGCAACAAACGCGTACTCGAACCTCCCGTCGCCGTCGACACGAAGATTAGTTACCGTTCCGGGGTTTACCCGCTTCAACATGTGCAAATATCGAGGGAGCATCTTGTACGAGTCTTCGTGACTCCCATAAATCAATTGAATCGCATTATTTCTAAGCACGCGGGGCCTTATAATACTCCACCTTCACACCAAATTTCGAGACGCATCTCATTGATCATGTCTCGAGGTCGCAACATCGTTCCCTCCATACGCATTCTTTGCCCCAAAATAGGCTCCGATAGTCTTCGCAAAGAATGTGTGATCGGTCCGGCATTATCAAAGTCGTATCGACATCCGTGCTCCGGCACAAAATCGTAAATTGTCCAATACATACCATTATGTCGTGCACGTACTACGAATGGACAAAGATCGCCCAAACGGACATTCAAACCACCGATACCGAGGACTTGCCCTCTTCACTTTATAAGACCGTCGACACTCTAAATGCCCGGAGACCAACGGCTATTGTTAGGGGCGTCCTTCGTCCAAAAGATGTTGCCGTTTCCGAGAATGCCCTCTTCAATCTTCTCTATATCCGTACAACCAATGACACCGCTTGACTGGCGGAATAATTGGCACTAGCCAATTTCGACTTCGTCAACAACTTCATTATCTTCGTCTTGTAGGGCAACCGCCTCGTTCCGTGGCTCGCTCTAGAAGTGTCATTAGCCGGTTTAAACCGCCTTCCCCACGAATCCATGATGTAAACTCATACATGGTTCCATAAAAGTTTTTAGCGACAACATGTTCGTCTTCCTCATCCTCTTCCTCTTCCTCTGCCGTATAATCCTCGTCATACGTATCATCATCATCATCGTTATTATCATTCGCACCTTGATCCCGCCGTTACGCTTCTTCTTGCTCCTCTTGTTGCTCTTCTTCTTCTTGCTCCGGTTGTTGTTCTTGCCTTCCAAACTCATATGCAGCTCCGCTTTGACCATATGCATCACCAAACATATTTGGGAAACTAAATTGGTAATCAAATGAAGGGACGTAATCTCCTTGTTGTGATGTTCCGGCACGATCACCGTCAAAACGACGCAAACGGTTGGATCGGTCTCTAAGTTGATAAGTCGAACCAAGTCATCATCCGTCATCATTAATGACTTAATCAACTTTCCGGATCCAAGCATGCTCCAACGAATAAAGCGCATAGGGGGTAAGCCGTGAGTTAATTTGTGTACGGGCTTCGATGCTTGCCCTTAAGGATAACAATGTTAATTGGTCGATCCGAAGTGGGGCAAGCTGTTCATCCCCACCTTTGTAATCCGAACCCAAGAAACAACCTCCATACTTTACAGCTTACACGTGTCCGGGTAGCCATCTCGGAAAGAATTAAAAAAGAAAAAACTATCTTAGTACTCCGCAAAACCAAACTTAGTACTCCGTAAACAACACATAAGATAAGCTAACATGCGGAGAGCAAAGATAAGCTAACATGCGGAGAACAACACATAAGATATTTTATAACTAATAATACGTACATATTTACTCCTCGAATCAAGCAAAATCAAGAAAAAAATTCGTTCAAATCAAGCATAGATATTTACCCTCAAATAAAGCTAAAATCATACGTACATATTTACTCCTCAAATCAAAGAAAATCATACGCCCTCAAAATAATACATAGATATTTACCTAAAATCAAGCAACAAATATAACAATTTATGGAATAGGTTACCTTTAAAATTGTTTCACACTCTCGCTCCCTCGCTCTCGTTCTCTCTCGTGTTTAAAGGACCCTCGCTCCCTTGCTCTGAAATAAAATTTTCGCTCTCTCGCACCCTCCGTGTCTTGCTCTCCTTGTTATAGAGTTAAATTTTTTTGCATCTGAAAATAATCATAGAAGAGTATACTTGTGTTGCGTGTGAAGAGGAAAAGAATCGATTCCTCCTACGTGTATAGAGTTCGGTTTTTTCGCAACTTTATTGCATGTCACTAGGTAAAAAGGTAAGTGAATATCTTTTCCGGATTTTTTTTTCTCCGTAAATATACTATTTACGTAAAATTCTTGATTAAAAAACTAAAAAAAAGCTGCATGAGGACGAAATTATTCTGCATGCATGAAGACAAAAAAGGCTGGCATGAAAATAAAAATGTAAAAAAAAAATAAAAATGCTCCGATCGATCAGACTTAAAAAAATTGGTCCGATCGATCGGCCTATATTTTATTTTTAAATTATAAAAAAAATTTAAAATGTTGTCCGATCGATCGGCCAAGGCCGATCGATCGGACCATATTTTATTTTAATGCTATATGTCCGATCGATCGGCCAAGGCCGATCGATCGGACCATATTTTATTTTTAAATTATAAAAAAAATTTAAAATGCTGTCCGATCGATCGGCCAAGGCCGATCGATCGGACCATATTTTATTTTAAATACCATATTTTATTTTTAAATGCAAAAAAGAATACGTTTTTTTTTATAATTTAAAAAGGCTGCAGAAGGAAAAAAAAATGAAAGTCAACAGAGAATTAAATAAGTAAAAGACAAGACAAAGTAAGAGGAAATAAAAACCTATTAACCTACCTAACTTTATAGGTTTCAGAGGACAAAATGTACATTTTTGCAATTATGGAATCTCATGTATATTTTTGCATTTTCACATGTTTGTTTTGTACATTTCTGCACATCGCCCTTTATTCAATTTTCGAATTTCTTTGCGTGAGTTCGACATTTAACGCCATCAGTCTACTATTTGTCCAAGTGAATATCGTTGCCCCATCGATGTATAGAAATGATACATTGGGATGGATGTAAAGCCAAATAAATAACTTTTGCTCCAAGGAGCGATAACCCAATAACGAAAGTTTCGTAAGGGGATTGGAGCAGGCTACCATGAGACAAAAGATCTTATTTCTAAAGAGATCACGCTATTATTCAAAATCAACAGAATCTCAAGATATTATCATAACTTAAAAAACACCCGCAGCCGCACACACTTGTTATTAGATAAAAATATAACAACTTCAGGTCCTGGGTTCAAATCCCACTGGAAGCAATTTTGTGGAGCCTGTCACCTATGGTTAGCCTATGGTGGTTGAACTCTCCTGTGTGGTTTGCAGGCTACTGCACAAGGAGCGGGGTTTACCCAATGCGCACCGAAGATAGCGGCTGCGGGTTCCACGTATCAAAAAAAAAAAAAAAAATAACAACTTCCATCATCTTATAACATCCACCCCAACTTTAAACAATTTACAAACACACATATATATAGCACAAAAAAATCAGTTCAAGAGAGTAGGGAAAATAAAAAAGACATCAAAATAATCAAATCCCATTTCCTCTCTCCAATCCCAAGCAAAATCAAGATATAGAATGGCGCCTATCTTTATTAGGCTTAGTCCTCGCTCTCGACCCTTGAGGCGTAATCCCATCCGCCCTAATAATCCTCCCAAGCTTCTTCGAAACCGAGCTTATAAACGACTTCTTAGGCAGAGGAGGCTTATCAACCGACCCCGGTCGGGGCAGCCCGGCCGGAGCCGGACTATCCGCAACCGCCGGCGGTTGCTTCTCTCCGTACCTCTCCATCTCCTTCATCTTCATCTTCATCTTTACAAGCTCGAGCTTAAGATCTTGATTTTCCCTCCGTAGGGCCGTCAACTCGTCCGGTTGCGGCTCCACACTACTCAGCTTGGCTGTGAGATTGGGAGACTCGTCCATTACTTCCCTTAGCCTCTGCTGCTCGTAGTAGAGCACTTGGACCACCGTCTGAACCGGTAGCCGGTCGTTTTGAGCTGCATGTGCACATGCCTCCCTTGACAGCTTCTGGCAGTCCATTACACTGCATACTTTCTTTCTCTCCATGTCACTTAGGGCAGGATGAGCCTATAATAGAAATCGTATGAATCCCGTCAGCAGCGTAGCCAGAAATTTAATTCAGTAGGTACAAATAATCGAACAATTAAAATATTAGCACTAGATCAGATGATTTCAGCGGGGGCACATTGCCCCCACTGACGAGATAATAATAAGTCAATGACCTTCAAGTAGATGTCAATGGCTCTATACATGCCGTCTTCTGTTAGCCTTGATTGCTCTGGGATGAGCTCTGCAAGGCTAATGAAGCTCGAAACGGATAAGTTCCGGTCCGAAGAGATTTCGGACAGGAAATTCTCCATGAGTTTACTGACACGTTCCTGATCTCGACTTATGCTGTCTTCGTCGGAATACCCCACTTCCACTTCTGCTTCCAAGAAGTTGACCATGATCCGTTGCACGGTCTCCACATCGAACAACGTGGCGCCGGTGTAGGAGTAGGAAGGGATGAGGAGGTCATCAAGGACAGCCTGCCCTAATTGTAAGGCCATCCTCTTCTCCAAGTCGAGGCGGCAAGCCACCGTGGTTTCTAGAAAGATCGCCGCCCTTAGAAGCATTGATAGGAAGCTTACAGACATGGCGTTTCTCTCTCTAGGGAGAAGGCTTACTATAGTTTCTAAGACAACCCTTTTCTCATGCTCTTGCCTTGGATCGATCTTCTTCCTCCCCTTTCCAAATATATCCTGCAAATTATAATTAGGGACTAAATAAAAATTTCAAAAATCACATAAAAATCGAGTTTCAACACGATTGACGACGGTTGGATTAATTTCCTCACCAAACCTCGAAGAGATTTCTGAGCATACAGCATGAGGATCGGACCAAGAGCATACTGCTTAAACCCCCTCGCCGACATCGCAATAAGAACTCTCTGAAACAGATCGATCCGAAGAACGGTCAGATCCTCCGCCCACCAATCCACCACCGGCTTAACCACATCCCCCTCAACCCTAGCCGGAGCGAACCGGCTGTCTTTACACGCAACAAAGGCTATTGTGTCAATGCATCTGCTCACCATCTTCACCTTCTCCGCCGTGGGGAGAAGATTCTCCGACGAGTGGAGTACGGAGACCGCTCCGGCGAGGCTCTTCAATGCAACTTCGTTTATGTAGGCCTCGGCTCGTCCGACCAAATTCCCGACGGCGTACTCCTCGGTCATCTCGAGATACTCCGCCACGCAGCGGAGCATCGCGATGTTCTCGGTCGTGATCTCGAAGTTTATGCCGTAGCAGAACTTCGCGGCCAGCTCGAACGCCTCCGCCCCGCCCGGCACGTCGGGGAGTTCGACTACGGATATGTCGGCATCTGAGGATTCTGAGACGAGCTTCCTCAGATGCCCACATTTAGACACCAATGGAAACTGCCATACACAACCATTAATGCAAATAATCGTGCCGAAAAAAAAGTAAGACACCTTCTATGAAACATAAAGGAATAATAATTAGAGATTAATTAATAATTTAATTTTTTATTTTACCTTGTGAAGAGTGAAGGAAGTGCCTGCAGCATTAACAGTTACATCACTAGGAATCTCTTGGGAAAAGATCCTATCACAAGCATCGCAAAATCTTTTAATTATGAGATGATCAGATCGAACAACGCAGCGGAAATTAAAAAAATAAAAATAAAAAATCAATCAAATAAACGAAATAATCTAATTGATAAACGGGTCTAAATCTTCCAAATTGTTCTCCAAAACCAACATAAAAATGAGTTTCTTGAAAGAGTGGACTAACCATTCACTAGTCCTCTTCATGGCAGTAGAAAGAAGCTCCTTTTTATTGGTAGACATATTCTGCTCTGCTACAAGATCCACCAATTTCACTTGCCAGTTAAAGGGTCTCTAACTTCATTAATTGGGTCAAAGAAAGTTCGAATCTTTATACGAAATTTGCTTTTTTTAGCAAGGAAAATGAATGAACAGGTGAAAAAGGACTGTCTTTTTCGAGGCAAGAACTGAAGCAGCTTCTGTGGGATGACAATCCTTAACAACCTCCAGGTTGTGTGTAATAATCCCTGTCCGCCCTTTGGTAATGAATTCATTATCATCTCTGGGAAAATTCCCATTTTAGGGCTTGGTTTGAGTAGGGTGTGTGATGAAACTAGGATGGGGAAGTGGGGGCAAATTGGGAAATGTGAGTGGGTGAAGATTTGGTGAAGAGTGTGTGGTGGGAGAGAGTGGCGCCAAAAATCAAGAAATTCTCTCCCCATGTGAGATGGATTTTCCTCCACATAACTGTCAAATCTTTTGTTTTTCATCAATGTCCGCAGTTCCTTATAGCTAATCCTTTTGAAACAAAACCCAAAGTAATACTCCCTCCGTCCCATTATTTATGTCTCATTGGGACTGAGCACGGTAATTAAGATAGTGGAGGTAAAGGTGTAAAGTTCTGGTGTAAAAGTATAAAGGAGTGGGGTCCACTTGCTTAGATTGATTGTGGTCCACTCATTTATTTTCTTATTTGGTATGAGACATAAATAATGAGACAACCAAAAAAAAACAAGTGGGACATTAATAATGGGACGGAGGAAGTACTAACTTCGTCCCGCTATTAATGATATCTTTCTTTTTAGTACGGAAATTAAGAGAATATATAATAAAGTATGAAAGAGGAGTAGATAATAAAGTAGTAGAGAGAGATGAATGTGATAATGAGAGAGTAAGGGAGAGAAGATGAGTGAGATAATAAGAGTAAATGATAAAGTAATAGAGATGAAAACATAAAGTAAGAGAGAGAAATGAGTGCAATAATGAGAGTGAATGATAAAGTAGAAAATATATGATAATTTTTTACTAATTTGGGACGTCGTCACTTATAGCGGGACGTCCGAATTATGAAATATCGCCACTAATAGCGGGACGGAGGTATTATAACATAAAAATAGAATACAGATGTTTCTTGGGATAACATTGTGGTTAAGGTTTTAATCAGTGCGCACTGTAGTAGCAGCTACAGGTTACTTAGTCATCCAAGATATACGATTTAAGTAGAGGCTGCATGGCTAGTTGCATATTAGAGCAAAGACGCGAGATTTACCCTGTGTGCACTTCGATAGCGGTTGTAGATTGTCCCAGTCATAAAAAAATATAGAATACGATAATAGACGAGGTATATAACGATACGACGATATACGATTTTAAGTAGAGGCTGCATGACATATTTGTGAATTAATGCTGGACTTCATTGTCATCAACAAAAGGGTCCCTTTCCAACGGTTCCTTTTATGCTAGGGGTGGGAGCACTGCACCTCCCACCCCCAGATTTTGACAAGTGTAAAGCCACTTCCCAAATCGATTATCTCACACCTTAAATTTTTTTCACACTTACATATGTTAAAATTTGGGGGTGGGAGATGCAGTGCTTCCACCCCTAGCATAAAGAAAGTTGACTGTGTTGCCAATTTTATCCACAGCAGAATCTGAAGGCAAAAAGCAAATAAGTTTGGACTGAATGATTGAATCCAATCCAATCCAATAATTATGATGAATACTTATCGGAGGTTAGGGGCCCATTCGACATTTCCTTGCCCTACTCATCTGCATATCCTGCTTCTCTTTGTAGTGGAATTTGTCTTACGAATTGATGAATCAATCAATATATTCAGCCCTTTTCGATTGTGATTGCAAAATTTTCTCAATTTTTATACATATATTTGAATTTGAATTATCGCCCATAATTGACTAAAATAAGAAAAAGGAAAATGATTGCTTAAACTCACATTTTTTTCTTTTTTTCTCTATTTTTCGGCTTTATATATTGTGATGTTTATAACTTAATAAATACGAACACTCTGAAAATCTCAATGTACCGTATTACATGTGTCAAGTACTGTGACACGATACGTCAATCTCATTATTGTGTCCAAGAATCGAATATGACCAACCACAATCATTTATATGCTTTTTCATTCATATCTTCCAAAATAATTATCTTACTTATTTTCTATTTTATAACCCTTTCGTTCCAAATTTTTTGTCCACTCTACCGCCGTCTCAAAATTATTTTTCACTTTTTTACATAAAAGATCCGCAACCTTACATAATTAACAACCCTCTTTAAAAATTGCACAGTCATCAAAGTGGATTAGAATTTTTGGATGAACGGAGTATTTAATTATTTGAAAGAAAATTCGTTTTGGAATCTAACCTTAAAAGCGTTAAACCCATGTTGCGCTTTTAGTCTTAGAAAATATCTTGCGTCATCCACATTCAATCTTTTCATAAAATCCCAATTTTACCCCTTATCTCTGCAGCAGAAACCCTGCAAAAACCTCATCAATCAATGGATTCCCCAATCCACACCAATTCCTCATAATTTCATCTGCATAACAAACCCTCTTAATTTCCCTCAAATGGAGCTATATTCATCCTTCACACCAATATCCAAACCCGAACTCTCTTTCTCCTCCTCAATCTCTCTCTTCCCTTTCCAAACCCACTTCAAACCCACCAAAACCCAATCAAATCTCCGGATTCTCGCCGTCGCCTCCGCCGACCCGAAGGAGCTCCCTCAGAACAGCCCCCAGCGCCTCCTCAAGGAGCTCGCCGAGCGCAACAAATCAGTTTCCCCCAAAAAAAAGGCTCCGCCGAAGCGATTCATCCTCAAACCGCCGTTGGATGATAAGAGATTGGCCGAGAGATTCCTCAATAGCCCCCAATTATCCCTAAAGTCGTTCCCTTTACTGAGCTCTTGCCTCCCCTCGCAGCGATTGAACAATGCCGACAAAACGTGGATGGACGAGTATCTCCTCGAGGCGAAGCAAGCGTTAGGCTATCCGCTGGAGCCTTCGGAGAGCTACGGAGACGATAATCCGGCGAAGCAATTCGATTCGCTGCTGTATCTGGCGTTTCAGCATCCGCATTGCGAGAGGACTAATGTGCGGCATGTGAGGTCGGGGCATTCGAGATTAGGGTTTCTAGGGCAGTATGTGTTGGAGCTGGCTTTGTGTGAGTTTTTCCTGCAGCGGTATCCGAGGGAGTCGCCCGGACCGATGAGGGAGAGGGTGTATGCTCTGATTGGGAAAAGGTATTTGCCCCGGTGGATTAAGGCTGCTAGCTTGCAGAATTTGGTCTTCCAGTATGATAATATGGACAAGCTGATCCGCAAGGACCGAGAGCCTCCGGTGAAGTATGTTACTACTCCCCTTTGATTAAAGAATGGATCTGATTTGTGGTTTTTCATTACTAGATGTTAAGAAATGTTGTACTCCTTTTGTCCCGCTATAAGTGGCCACATTATTTTGGCACGTGAATTAAGAGAATAGATGATAAAGTATGAGAGAGAAGATGAGTGAGATAATGAGAGAATAGAAGAGATAATATGATAAATTATGAGATAGAAGATGAGTGAGATAAAGAGAGAGTAGAAGCGAGAAGATGATAAACTATGAGTGAGATGATAAGAGAGTAGGAAAGAGAAGATAGTAAAGTTTGAGAGACGGTGATAATTATTTGCCAAATTCGGAAAGCGGTGTGAAACATCCCAATTGAGAAAGGTAGCCACTTGTAGCGGGACGGAGGAAGTTTAAATTTATGTGAGAGTGTTAGTATTGCTTTAGGTGCATCAATTTGCTTCTTATAATCCCTTATAGACTTGGTAGACTTGATTGGCAGGATTAAATGAAACCATATGTCTTCTTGAAAATGTGGTTGATTGTGAGCTCAATGTTTAGCACATGAGGTTTTGCATTGCATGACATACTTGCAAGTTGAGTGTAGTTCGACGAATTCAGATAGGAAACGAAACTCATGCGTGCTTAAAAAGAAACAAAGAGACTCTTCTTATCTCTAGGCCTATCTGGCTTTTTTATGGATCTAGAAATGGATAGTATTGTTATAAAGGTTTTTGCAGGCCCTCTTATTGACATTGTATGTTTTATACGGTATTACTGTTCTGCGATTCAGCAGTCTGAATTCGTGTATGGAAACTATGATCTTCTTGTTACATGCCTATTGTTCTTGAGTTTGATGATTCTGTCATGTTATCTTCATTCAATTACTTTAGTGTATGAACCTGTGATTTTGGTTTGTAGTAAAGGCACTATTTCTTATGTAGTAGTTAGTGGGTTATTTAGTATAGTTTACTACTCTCTCCGTCCCGTAAATTTAGTCCAGTATACCTTTTCGGGTGTCCCATTGAAATAGTTCAGTTTTCTTTTTTGGCAAATAATTACAAACACTTTTTTTGAGAGACCCACAACTTTATACAACTCTACACACATCAACAATTTTCCTTAAAAACCGTGCCGAAAAGAAAGTGGACTAAATCTATGGGATGGAGGAATTATTTATCTTTCAAGTGCTGATATATCTGGTGATACCCTTTTGCTAGATCTGTCTTCTGGGCCTTGTTTGGAGCAATATATTTGTGTTTTGGCATGCCGGAAGTGTACCGTGTTCTCTTTGAAGTTTTTGGGATGGACCCAGAGGCTGAAGATTGCCAGCCTAAACTAAGGAGACAGCTTGAGGATGTCGACTATGTCTCCGTTGAGTTTGATAGCCGTAAACTAAGTTGGCAAGATGTTGCTGCTTATAGGGTAACTTTTTCATCCCCCTTATCTTGAAGCCAAAATATTACTTTTGTCGTGTCCCAGTTTAATGCTCCCTTCGTCCCATTTGAAGCGTCGCGTTTTCCTTTTTAGGGTATCCCATTTGAAGCGATGCGTTTCCGAAAAAAGAAATAATTTTCCAAAAAAATTATAAATTATCTTCTACTTTATCATTTACTCTGTTATCTCACTCTTCTTCTTTCTTTGACTTTATCATGTACGCCTCGTCCTACTTTATCATCCACTTTCTTAATTACCGCGCCGAAAGAAACGCGTCGCTTTAAACGGGACGGAGGGAGTACATATGGTTACTCTACTAGTCTACTTACAACCTCTCTTTTTGCAGCCACCAGAAGATGCTCTTTTTGCTCATCCTAGGCTTTTTAGAGCATGCGTGCCACCCGGTATGCACCGATTCCGTGGAAACATATGGGATTTTGATAGTAAACCTCAAGTGATGAGAACACTTGGATACCCCTTAACCATGGTGGATAGGATACCCGAGATAACGGAAGCAAGAAATATCGAGCTTGGCTTAGGGTTGCAGGTATTTTTCTTACACCTTCAATGTAGCATCAGTTTATTGATTAATGACTTGCATATTGTATCCAAAACTGTCTCTATTTCTTTGATAATGCAGCTAAGTTTCCTGCATCCGTCAAAATACAAGTTCGAACATCCACGGTTCTGCTTCGAGCGTTTGGAATATGTCGGTCAGAAGATCCAGGTAATGCCCTTCTTTTGTAATGCTGCAATTTTTTGTTTAATTTTGAAGAAGATTTAATCTTTAGATAGTTGTTGTAAAAATGGGCAGGATCTTGTGATGGCTGAGAGGCTGCTTATGAAGCATTTGGATGCTCCGGGTAAATGGCTGCAAGAAAAGCACCGTTGTCTTCTAATGAACAAGTTCTGCGGCAAGTTCTTGAGGGAGAAGTATCTCCACAAGTACATCATCTACAGCGAGGAGGTGCAAGACTCGTACGAGCACAACCGGAGGTTGAGAAATCCGGCCACCACCTCTGTTCAGCAGGCCATCCATGGCCTTGCATATGCTGTGTATGGGAAGCCAGATGTTAGGCGGCTCATGTTTGAAGTTTTCGACTTCGAGCAGGTCCAGCCTAAGGCTGTTTCTTGATCTGCTTAGTTGGTTAGATGTATTCATACACCAGTTTCAAGAGCAGGAACTGAATCTGTACAGATTACACTCTTACCCATGTTGTAGATGGATTGTAGTTTACCACAACTATCTATACAGAGTTGTATGAATTGCATTATTTTTGAAGATCATTGCAGGAAGATGGCAAATTAGATGTAGCATAATGACCAAAATTTTGTATTCCCTCCGTCATATTAGAAATGATACGTTTTCCTTAACTGAGAAGTCTCACTATAAATAACACGTTTTCTAAAATGACATTGATTGTGTAGATTATATTTAACGACTAAAATGTCAAACAATCTACACCGCTTTTTTTTTATTGCCGTCCAAAAGAAATGTATCGTTTTTAGTGGGACGGAAGTTTAGTGTTTTTAGGTAGTGTTTGAAAACAATTTAAATAAGTTGCTTCGGGCTTTTTTATCGAATAAGTATTTTTTTAAGTCGGAAATAAGCGAAGCTCATAAGTTGATCATTGATGTTTTTCAAAAACGAAGAAAAAAACCAGAAAAGCGACTTTATGAGAATGTCCGGAATCTTGTTTTTTTCTAAAATTAAGCTTTTTTTTCTTCTAATATTACAAATACTAACAACTTTAAGCATAAGTACCTAAAAGTTGATTACAAAAGCTATTCCGAACAATGCCTTAATATAAAAATGACTTCCTTTTATAAATGGCAAAGTGCCAATGTATCCAAGAATCATAGACTAGGGAACCATATACATTGATCTAATTGCTCTATTACACCATTTCTCTGATGCATTCCAAATGGTGTGTAGCACATGCTAATCTGGTTCTTAAGCTTGTTCATGGTGTCAAAATTGAAGAGTTGTTTACCTGAGGAGGTCCTCCCACTTGCAGTATTGTCCACCTGCTAATGCACGGTAGTACCTGTCCGTACAATATACAGGCCTTCCATCAGCAGCTTCTGCAGCTGCTGCTGCTAGATCATCATCAGACTTCACCTCAGCTGGCAATCTAACCAGCTCCTCCTTCCTACAACCATTTGGCAACTTTGAGATGTGTGTAAATGTGGGAGGACTGATTTTTATTTGAAGTATGCATGTTCTCATACTACCTTAAACTGAACTTCGAAGCGGTGAGGTTGGATACGTTCTCTTTCTGGAAAACGGTCTTTTGGATGAAGTCCTCTACTGGTGTCGCGAAGATGAATAGTGAAACGGCTGCAACAAGAAGAGCTCCCGTTCCTACGAGGGTCTGCTTCAGTAACTTGATGACTGGTTTAACCTGCAGGTGGAGATAAGAGTGACTCAGGTTTAACACTATATGCTTGTGTAGAAGATGTTAAACTTCACTGTTGCATACCTTGTATGATCCAAGCAACCGATCCCGAGCAAGGATCTGTGGAATAGGAAACAGAGATTTTCATTCATGACTTGATAGCATAATGACAAGTCTAAGGAAGCTTTCAAGAGTCCAATCATATTGTTTCTTGTTTGCTAGGTTGGCCTTTTTGGAGAGGATGGAATAACATGTTCATACTGTGTGATTATATACTTGAAACATGTGAACAATCATATGTTAAAAGCAAAGGTGATGTGATTACAACTAGCAGTCACCTCTGGTGGTTTCACCCACATCTGCCCATCATACCATCCAGTCTCTTCATACGGTACGACCGCAGACAAAAGCCTATCACCAACATAACTCCATCCCTGTCAAATGAACAATATGGAGATAGAGATTGTACAGAGACATCAACATAGTTTTGTACTGTCTAAGCTAACTATACTTCTTGCAAATGGAATTTAGCTGTTCTGATTCAGTACAGAACACTAAAACTTGAGAAAGTGACACTGTGTGATTGATTAATCACACAGTGTCACTTTCTCAATCCAACTTGTAAAAAATATCAAGTTCTTACCAAAAACTGGTTAATATATTCAGTTTCTTGGCTCATAAAATAACAATCTGTATTTGTTCTCAATCCAACATGTAAAAAATATCAAGTTCTTACCAAAAACTGGTTAATTTTGTTCTACAATTGAGTTTCTTTTTCTATATTAAGAGGCTCATAAACCAACAATCTGTATGTTCTAAGAGAAAGAACCTAGCTTACCAAGTAAATCCTCAGTACAATTAATGAAACAAGAAAGAGAGTTCCAGTGCCTGCAGCAAGGGCGAATCGAAAAGGATCCTGCATCATTAACAAAGTTCATTTCCTCATCATTCTTACTTGAAGAAGCTTAAACTAGGGATGTATTATTTCTCTGCAATTATACTACCTTTGAAGGATTGAAGCTGGCTGCTGCAATAGGCACTCCAAGGACTGTGAAAGTGACAAGCCAGATCCCTCCAAGACGCAGGAAAAATGATCCCGGACCCATATCCGCCCACGAATACAAACTCTCCTCCTTCAAAGATGAGTATTCATTCACCTGCGTAGCAGCACTACACAATTGTAACGAAATCCAACATTACTCTTAACGATCAATATCTATCTTCTAGGGCAACGTACCGGTCGTTGTTCGAACGGCACCTCAAACTCCAACCCTGGGTCCCAACTCTGTCCAGGCGCTCCGCCGTTGCCGCCGTCCTTCAATGCCCTAACTCCAATCCTTATCCTTCCATGTAAAATCTGATTTCTCCGGTGCGGAATTATTCCGTTGAAGGTGTTACCATACCTATCCTGCCTCGAACTCGGAACTATAGAACAGTGAAGATTCAATCGAAGCATTGCTGAAAAAGTGACGATCAAAATTTATCTGAGAATTTGAATGCGAGGAGAGGAGGCATGGCTGCTGAACTCATCCGGAATTTGAATTGTGATTTAGGATCATGCAATTAATTGGTAGTGATTTATGGAGATAAATCGAAAAGATATTTGGGTTAATTTATGTGGCTGAGGCGGAATGCGCTTCTTCGTAACGTGTTAGGCTTATTTTCTCACGCAGTTTTGTCGTGCTGTGGCGTGCCTCCACGGGCTTGCAACCTTCCGATACGAGCCAATAATTTAACTCTACGGGTGCTAAATTGCAATTGTTATTGCTTATATGACCGCGTTTGCTTTGTTGTCGAAGTTAACGGGTTCAAGTTTCACCAATACCGACATAGGCGGATAAAGGCTTTCAATATTGGTGTGACTAGTATCAACCCTCCGGTCGCTAGATTTTTTAGGGGTTGATAATCCTGATTCCGTCACTATTTCTCCCATTTAGTTATCAAAGTTAACGGGTTCGAGTTTCACCGATGCCAACATGAGAGAATGAAGGGCTTCAATATTGGTGTGATCAATATCAACCCTCCGATCACTAGGTTTTTGACGGGTTGATAGTCCTGATTCCACCATTATTTCTCCCATTTAGTTGTCGAAGTTAACGGGTTTGAGTTTCACCGATACCAACACTGGCGGATGAAAGGCTTCAATATCAACCCTCATGCCAGATTTTTTAGGGGTAGATAGTCCTGATTCCGCCACCGTTTTTCTCATTCGGTCACCGTTGTTTTTCCCATGTTTCTATTTCAACTCTCCAATTTTAAAAGCCGCGTTTTTGCCTCAATAGGAGTTGAGTTGATAGTCATGATTTCACCATTATTTCTCCCATCTTGCCGTTGTTTTTTCCATTTTTCTATGTCGACTCTCCAATTTTAAGGGCCAAAATTTTTGCTTCAATAGACTTGATAGTCCTATTTCGCCACTATTTCTCCCATCTAGTCCCCGTTATTCTTTTCATGTTTCTATTTCGACTCTCCAACTTAAAAGTTTTGGTTCCTCTACTAAACCCGGCTATATATAAGTCAATCAAACATTTATATCCTAGAATGTCCGCATGCTATTGCATAAAAGCTGAATTTACATAATATACACCTCGAATAGACAAGTACAAATTTCCCTCCTAAATAAGAATGAACATTGTAACATCCAATCCAGATTCCTCTATCCCACTTTTTTGTGTCCCACTTATATTTTAAACGGTAGCCATCTAAATGGTTATCACAATCCTAAAGTCAAACCGTAGCCTTATAGATGGTTCTTTGTTAAAAATGACAGTTGAACACGAATGGGATATAAGAAAGTGGGACCGAGGAACCTACCCGTGTAACACCAATGTGGTTCCGCCTAGGGTCGGCCCTGAGATTCCGATGGCCCTAGGCGAAAAGCAAAAACGGGACCCTTGTCGAAGCTTCGTGAATCATGTTGTCCGAAAGCTAGCACATGCTTCCATATTTGTGTCTACATAACTTTAAAAGTAGAAACCGTAAAGTGCAACAAACTTAAAAAGTCGGTATCTTTTTGCAAGAAATGAAGAAAGAGCCGTTGCTACACTTGGCCGTTGAGTACTTGATTTAGTAAATACCGAGTAATGGGCTTAATGGGCTTAAAAAAAGAGAATGACTCTTAAATCATTAATTTAAAATTGAGTTTGTAATTGTAAGTAATGGACTCATATTAAACTTTTTTTTTTATTTTTTTTAAAGTGTGTTATGAGAACCTGACCTTAAAAATTGTTATGGGATCATATTATTATTATTTTTTAAATGGGCTACTTGTATTGGGGCGTGTTTTAGAATTTGAGGCCTCTTAAGATTGGGGGCCCTAGGCAAAGGTCCCACCCGCTATTCGGGTGGGCCGGCCCGGGTTCTGCCACCGGATACTTCCCACTATCTATATAATCATATGGTTACTTATTAAACTCGAGCCAGTGCATAAACCCAATTTATTCTGTAGATATAATTATACAAATTATGGAGTCATTCAACTGAGAAAAAGAGAAGCATACCATAATGTGTATACTCGAGACTAAAACAAAGGTCTGAACGCAATCTTGACATAATGTGCTAAATTACAACCAAATCATCTCTGCTGCGTAGCTCTGCTACTAAGTACGTGTGCGGCTAATTTCTGCTGCCCTCACTTGGGAGAAATAGGGGTGTGCCTATTGTGAAATTGAAGAGTAATGTGATTAGTAATCTGAAGCAAAGACTGAGGAGATAATGTAAAAATGGAAAGACTACTACCATGGCCTCTCTGGCGGTGAGCCGATCTTGATGATCGTAGCGCAGGAGTTTGTCGAGATAATCTATGGCCTGCTACACAGAGGAGAAACTCAAAACAGAGCTATTACACATAGTATATGAGAATCAAGAAAAGGAAAGAATACGAGCCGTGACCTCCGGTGACACGAGATGCTGGTTGTCGGAGTTGATGAATTTTGACCAAGGTTTCCTGCTGTGCCTGTCAAAATGAAAGGGATTTATCAGATGACACAGCGACTTTTTTTTCTTCTACTCCCTCCGCCCCAATTATATTGTCCACTTTTCCATTTTAGGATGTCCCAAATATAATGTCTACTTTCTAAATATGGTAAATTATTGCACAACTTTTTTGTGGGATCCACAACTTTATACAACTCTACCCACAACTAACAAGTAGCAACTCTCCGTACAATACTTTTGTGTTTTCGCGCCAAAGTTCTAGCACAAGAAAGTCGAAGTATATCCTTTATTCGATAGAAACTCTTTTTATTGGAAGATCCACTATGATAATGAGAAATATTTCTACATATATGCCCAAATCGGTCAATAATATTAGAATCTGATAAATCGGTCGTACAAAAAGCAAAGTGGACCAGATAATTGGGACGGAGGGAGTATTAAGCACCTTTTGGAGACGCGACTTGAGATACGAATACATACTCTCTAATATGTTTTCTACCGAGTCGGTTTATAATTTTATTCAGTAGTCATCCAGAAAGGTTGGATTTATGTAAGAGTGGGATGATTGTTCTATCGTACCTTCCAACAAGAGCTTCAAGTTGAGGATCAAGCTCCAACTGGTATTTGTGTAAATAGGCGTTCAATTCATCGGTTCCAAGAACCTGAAAGAATAATCTAATATCAGATTTATATAAAAAAATTGGGACGAGTTATACTCCTTCCGTCCCGCTATAAGTGACCACCTTCCTTTCCTGATTGGGATGTCCAACTAAAAGTGGCCATTTCCTAAATTTGGCAAATAATTATCATCGTCTCTTCTACTTTATCATCTTCTCTCTCCTACTCATCATATTTCTCCTACTTTATCATCTACCTCTCTCTCACATACTTTATCATCTATTCTCTTAATTCCCGGGCCAAAAAGAATGCGGCCACTTATAGCGGGACGGAGGGAATACCATGTATACGAGTAGTATAATTTTTTTGACCTTTTTTTGGAAATTTCAACACTAACTGAGCATACATTCTCCTATTACAATTAAAGTGGATTTGAACATACCATACACTTTAAATCTTCAGAACAGAATGACATGCTAAAATACATGACTTGATAGATGGCTAGAGTTTTTGTTACCTTAGCAATTTTGACAAGTTGATCCTGGTTATCATGTCCGTAAAAGAAAGGTTCCTTGCGGAAAATCTACATTAAGGACAGCACGATTAGGAAGCAGGAAGTAGGAAGTAGGTGGAACATTAGAAGATAACTCCAAGGGAGTACAAGAATAGCAACTACTTCAAGTTTCTTACCATTCCAGCGAACATGCAACCCAGGCTCCACATATCCAAAGAATAGTCATAGTCTTGCAAGTCAACTAGAAGTTCCGGACCCTTGAAGTATCTGATGTGTTGGAAAGTTTGGCAAAAACCGTAGATTATACATAGTTATACATGAAACCAAATACAGGGTGAAAAGCCTGCTCTAAGGATGCAGGAAAAGAAAACAAATTCATCAATCCATTTTATGAAGAAAGTATCTTCAAATATCCATCCTTTATCAAGCATGAAGTCAAAAACCAAAAAAGGATGATTCATAAATCAAACAAGCATCTCATTGATTTCTTATCTTTGAAATTTTACGCCTTAAAAAATGACTTAATAAAGGGACTTCTACACAGACTATATATATATATATATATATATATATATATATATACACATACACGGATATATATAAGTGCTCTGAGTGCACAAGTGTGTGTACGTGTTATTTTGAGTCTAAAGGTTATATCAAAATCAGGAGGTAACATCAATATATAGGATTGCAACTTCAAGAACTTAAATAATTTCACTGAAAGAGCCAACTGAAAGTAAGATGAAGATAGATTGTGTTGACCTCTGAAGTTCTGATGTCAATACATGAAATAAACAGTGAGTATATATGTCAAAAAAGAACTGATGTAATGTGAGCCGGACTATCCATATCTAAGATCAACAACTTTGTCTAATTCAGAATGGATCAGAGCACAGAAGTCAGAATATCAAAAAAATGACACACTAGAGCAAAATCCAATCACCTGGCAAACAAAGGCAGCATAACAGTGCATACGAATAACAGACAAATTATGTGTTTTAGAAATATATCAGTCCATATCCAAGAAGATTAGCTATATTACCTCGAAGCAACACGGACATTATACTCCTTCCCAGGGTGATAAAACTCTGCAAGGCCCCAATCAATCAGGCGAAGTTTCCGCAACTCGTGGTCTATCATTACATTATGAGGCTTAACATCTCTGTGGATTATTCCCTGTGAGTGGCAGTAATCTAGTGCCTGCAGGAAATATTTATATTTTACTCTCATAAATAATTAATAAAATGAATAAATAACATCTAAATTTTCATATATTTGACAAGTAATTCTGATGCCTAATTAACAATTAATCCAATATCATTTCTACAAAAAAAAAAAAATCTTTACAAGAAAATCCAAGAGGGGACTAAGTCCTACACAGTAAAGTCACAAGGAAAAACGTGCATACTGAATTTTAACCCAATATCTCTCTCAGTAGCACATGATCTTTTCGGCAGACTCAACAACAAATTATTGATGCGAAGTCCGATTTTCCCATCATTGTAAGACCAATCAATATCCATAAGAATATGAAAAAAAATTCTCTTCTCACCTTGAGGAGCTCATAAATGTAGTAACGGATGTCGTAATCCGTCAATGTAGGGTACAAAACTTTGAAATCTGTACTGTTAACAAATTCAAATATCAAGCTAGGAGTCTTCGAGTGTTGGTCTCTGACGATGTCCAAGAGCTTAATAACATTTGGTCCCCCACGTAGGTTCTGCAGTATCTTGATCTCTCTCTTTATCTGCACCGGGACCAAAAAAGAGAATGATTAGAATATACAGTGGGCAACAATATGCTCAAGTACATCTTACTCGTGAGTCTTTCATAAGGAATCAATTGGGCCAAAGTATTTCCATAGTTTCATAAAACAATAACATTTCTACAGCACAAGAACGAACATAAGCTAAATAGTTTAGAACAAATATCCAAAAAGGACTACGGGACAAATCAAAAGACCCGCTTAGTAATGATCAGCTTGCATTCATGAAAGACATCAATTTTAGAAAGAAAATTCAACCAGGTTCCTTTTCTAAAATTCTATTAGATAAAAATATCCTTCTACCACTTGTGGAACAAACGTGTTATGTAGTAATACCAAACATAAAAAATCCTGAAATTTGGTTGGATTAGCAGAAACATCAAAATAAAAAGCACCTTTGCTAGGCTCTAAAATGGGGGGGAAATATCTAGAAAGAAATACCTTTTTCTTCTTAACAGGTTTCAGAATCTTTATTATGCACCGTTCATTGTTGTTGACATTTATACCTTCAAACACTTCACTGTATTTCCCCCTTCCAACTTTGCGCACAACCTCGTAATCATCCTGGTCACTGAAAAAAGTAGCAAAAAATATTGAGATATCAAGTATCCACTCCAAGTTCAAGCAAGCATCAAGTAAATGTTGTCAGATATGGGGAATAAAATGCTAATGGCTTGATATCACACTACACTAAACTTTTCACACACGGATGACAAAAGACGTAACTTTCACCAGTCTCCAATAGGATATGCAAAAGCCAGCAACCTTACTATATCCATGGACACCAAAGAGTTGGCCAGATCAATAACCATGTCAACAGCCGTTTTAATTTTTCATTTTATAGTTTCCACTATCCTACTCCAAGCAAAACGAAACAATTTTATTTAAATGCATTTGACGGTGATCTCCAAAAACGGTAGAACAAGAATCCCACCACAAAACAGATATATGCTAAACCTAATTACAAAAAATTAAAAAACAATAAAAGAATTACAAATTAGTAGTTCTCCAATTCAGATGCATTGAAACTTCTTTAACTACCATGCTGCATTAATTCCGAGATTTTCACTAATAATCATATTATCGGCTAAAAGAAACCACAAATCCATCTCTCATCAGCAATTATCAAAGTTAAACACGATTAATTAGGGATTAAAGACATCAAATATACAACTCGCAATCAATCAACTCCTTACCCCCACTGCACGGCTAGGTTTTCGTAATCCCAATATTCCCTGGGGCGCACCACATTTACGTCGGTATACACCCGCGCTTTCGACATCTCCAATAGATCTCCAACGCACGGATTCGTGGATCTTGTATACGGAACAGAAGGACAAGGCGGCGGCGGAGAACGGAGCGGCGACCAACCGACGGCGCAGATTAGCGCGATACAAGATAACAGTACGGAGTAGTGCGCCAGCGGCGTACAGGCTTACTCCACTCTTCCTTTCAGTAAATTGGTGCGGAACGATTTGTCGACCAAAATTAACCCCAAAAAAAAGACAATAACTCGAATTATTGCCTTATTTAAATTAATTACGAATCAAGATTCAATAAAATCTAGAATCAGATCTTCCAACGGTACGGATAATTTTAAATATAGAAAGTTTAATTGGTGCCCGATTTATAATTTATCATATTATATTCCAATTTCTAAAATTAAAATGATATATAGAGCTTTCATAAAAATCTTATAGAATTTAGGGAAATAAAATTATGGGATGTTGATAGTCACTTCATATAACAAAAACATAAAAATAATTGTTTTTTGTAATAATATGCACAATATAAACAAGAGCTTAAAATTACTAAAAAGACCCTCAATTTTTATTCCCTATGTCCTGCTTTTCATTTGTGACGCCTATCTCTCTACACACAATAACCACTCACCTTAATTTCTATTCCAAAAAGAAATACGAAAAGTCGGGTGGAACGGAGGGAGCACCTTTTTTGCTTATACAACTGATACTAATCATGGATCGTTATTGAGATTTTTATATTCTGCAAAATTAAAAACTCGATCATAACAATCGGTATCAATTGATACCACGGCTGATAATAGTATCCATATTTTTCGGAAACGTGCTTTGTTATATTATTTAATCAATGGTTATCGACAACATATAGTGTAGTTGGTATTTCTACTTCTGCGTAAATGGTTGATCTAGAGTTAATAATAGTAATATTTATTTAGCAAATGGATAATTTTATCCTCAATTAGCTTTCATATTCTCCTCAAAAGATATTGAAAATTATTGGATATCAAACCTACAAAATTTGAAAAGTACTCCCTCCGTTCCATTAGTAGTGTCTCATTTTCCTTTTTTGATTGTCCCATTAGAAGTGTCTCGTTTCTAAAAAAGGTAAGAAATATGTGGACAAGAATCAACCACTCAAAAGTTAAACAATACACACCACAAAACACCATTTTCTTAATAACCGTGCCGAAAAGGAATGTGACACTACTAATGGGACGGGGGAGTAACAATTAAGGATTTTTGTAGTAATTTTGGTTATAGAAGTGGTTATTTTTATATTTATGTTAAATCCAAATTATTTAATTTGAAACAATACCACATGTGAAAATATAATGACCTCATAAACTTGTTGGTATGGCGCACATTGAGGATTAATTTTCTCCGCTAGAAAAGGGGCATGCACCATCACAATTCACAACACACGATAAAAACCCATATATTCTCAAATTAAAAAAATTAATTGAGAAAAAATATATATATAGGAAAGATGGAAAGTGCGAAAGAGAATGAAAAGAAAGGGAATTTAGAAGGTGTGCCGGTGGATTCAAGTCCGTACACTCAGTCCAAGAGCTTGGAGGAGTACAAGGAGCAAGGCTACGGCGCTCAGGGCCACCGCGAGCCTCAAGCCGGCCGTGGCGCCTCCGCCTCCACCGACGCTCCGACTATGGCCGGTGCCGCCGCCACCGATCTGAAGGCGCAACTTGGTACCGATCCTACCAACCGTCAATAGTTAATTATGTATGCTAGGTAGTTTATTTTTATTCGGTTATCTTCTCAATTTTATTGACGGATATAATTAATTATAAAATCATATTATATCATCAAAATTGACTATATGCTATGTTATATGACCAAAATGATTATAGGTTATATTACATGATCAAAATCGATTACACGCTACATTATAGGACTAAAATAATTATATGTTATATTACAGAACAAAAATCAATTGCTAATGAATATTCTTAGATTTTTTATTCACACGAAATAGACAAAAATATCTCTGGCGACGGAAAATGGCAAGTGACTCTCCGAAATGAGGACCACAAATAGACAGTTTGTAAAATTACATCACTAAAATTGATTGAGGTTTGAGACACATTATAGAACTAAAATTGATTTATGGCAATATTACATAATAAAAATTTGATTGTTTTGATAATAAAAAAATGTTAATTCCCGAAAATACAATGCATTCAGGGGAAAAATATCTTAATTGTTATTTTTAGAATTATCTGTAGTACAACCTCTTAATTTAAAAAAGTTACCATATAAGTAAAAAAAATCCTTACAAATACTAAAAAAAATTATACGATTAAGGCCCCGTTTGAAAAAATAGTTTAAATAAGTGTTTATGGTATAAGTGCTTATGTTATAAGCACTTAAATTGAATAAATTATTGTGTTTGGATACATTTATATATAAACACTTAACTAGAAAAAAATAAAATATGATTTAAAAAATTGTTGTCATTGGAATTTGATATGATGACCTATTTTTCATAAATTTTTTGGCTTATTTTCATAGCTTTTATTATCAGTTTATGAAAATAAACCAAAAATAATTTATTTTTTTAAAATAAGTTATTTTTAAAAACTCTATCAAAAATATATAAAAATATTTTTTTTTTAAATAAGTTAAAATAAGTTGCAGATAATCTCTTCCAAAACTTGACGTTCCTAAACTGCAAAAGCCCATGAAAAAGCATACGTCGCATCAGATGGGCTTAACTACGTCGTTTAAGAAGTGGGCCTTAAAGCCCATTGGACATTATTCACTGTTTAATTTAACCATGACAAACTCTAACCTACTAAATATAGTTAAACTTCGATAAAGTAATATTCGATAAATTAATAATTTTATTTAAATAATAATATCTTCCGATTCCTACTTTGATCAATGAACTAAAATAATGTTCGATAAAATAATAACATCACTAAACAAATATTTTTTTCGGTCCTAAAATTTTTATAAAGAGGTTTAACTGTATTTACATAACAATTTCTCCTGACCTACTGACTAATTGCAGATTTAATAATCTTTATTAATTAATGAGTTTATTTGTCATGATGCAATTAGTTTTATTTGAAAGAAATAATAATAAAAAAATAATAATATTTTAATCTTGAGAGCATGTGGACCGGAGATAGGGATGGCAATGGACCGGATTTGAACCGGATCTTCCTCGGTCCAGATCCAGATCCGGGATTTTTTACTTTGGTCCAAATCCGGTCCAGATCCATTGGATCTCAAAAAATGAGATCCAGACCCAGATCCATTGGGTCCACAGGGTCTCGGGTCTAGACCCGGATCCATAAGTTTTTTTAGCTAAAATTAAAAAATTATAAATCAATTAAAATTTAACTAATTTAATTAGTTCTACGATAACACGATAATCTTTAAAAGCATTACTATCATTAAAAAAAATCAAACTACTCATGATATTATAAAAATATTACAATCATCTATAAAACTATGATCTTCTCTCTAAAAAAAACTTCCAAATTTGTGGACAGTGGGTACTCAATCTCCTCCCTCTTTTCTATTTATTAGATTACTAGTTAAGTATTTCAAGCTCAACAAATAATGTAACGTGATATTTTAAGTAGAATAATATAAATATAATATTTTAGATATGATAACAAAATAATATTTTAGTTATAAAAATGGCGGATCTGGACCGGATCCTGATCTCAGATCGTAAAGTCCAGATCCAGATCCGTAATTTCTAAAATTAGTCCAGATCCGATTCAGATCCAATGGATCCAATTTATGGATCTGGATCCACGGATCTGGACCGGGTCCAAGATCCATTGCCGTCTCTAACCAGAGATATGCAGCGCTGGCACTCTTTCTCCAATTTCCCTAGCTGGAGGGTATCAATTCTCGGGTGAAGATCCTCTACTCCATTAGGTGGACCACTACATGTCCCACCAATAAGGTGAGGACATGTGTCGTGTGGTGATAACTTGATGGTCACCAATGCACGCGTGGCAGAGCGTGATTGGTGGGCCACCAAATGGTCTACCATTATTTGGGATAGAGGATCCTTTGCACAATTCTCGGCCCTCCATATGATCTTGTAGGCTTCCAAGATTCAAGCTGTTATATCAAAAATAATTAATGATAAACGAGATTTATTCAGTACATCTTCATATCCCTAAATTGATATCGTAGTCGATCGGATTCATTATTTGGGGCTAGCTTCATCGACAGTTCGAAAAGCAAAGTGATTGGTACAAAATGGATGACATAAATGTTTGTCACGGAACGTACAACATCTACTACCAACATTTA
Source organism: Lavandula angustifolia (assembly GCA_028984105.1). Taxonomy (NCBI): domain Eukaryota; kingdom Viridiplantae; phylum Streptophyta; class Magnoliopsida; order Lamiales; family Lamiaceae; genus Lavandula; species Lavandula angustifolia. The sequence goes on from CM054802.1 coordinate 42,502,879, forward strand.
TTGCAAAAATAATATAACTAGAAAAATTAAAATATTAAACCACCCATCTAAATTACATTATTAATCTAGCCATATAAAAAACTTGACCATGAGAACTACTAGTCAACAAGTAGTTGGCATGTATCTGTCAGAAATAATGTCACATAATTATTTCACAATACGTACAAATTTAGAAAAATAAACAAATAAATAAAATAGAAAATTAATTTCGAAGATAAATACTAGGGTTTATCCCGACAATTCACAAATTTTGGACGGATTCTAATTTGCACATTACTTTCAAAATATTTGTTTAAAATATATTATTTTCATTTCATATAAATAACACTTTTTCCTTATTGGAACGTATCAAAACGTTCTATTACAAATAACGCATTTTCTAAAATAAAAAAGATTGTATGGACCATATTTAACTACTAAAAATTAAACAATCAACACTAAGATGTCGATTTGTTAAGTATACACCGACGAATTTGAGGTTATTTTTCAGCTTAAACAAATTTTAGCAAATTAAAAAATTGTGTACTTACTCGAACATAAATCATGTGAAGAACTTGAATACGCTCAAAATTCGTATATTTACAGACTAATAATCCGTACTATTTAAAATATGAAGAAAATTGCCATCGTCACTCTCTCTCGTGGTATATTCCAAACTTAGCCTACAAAAATTTCCCCCCAAAGAAGTCCACTCATTTTCCACTTGCCAGAAAAAATCCAGCACAAAAATTCCAAAAAAAAAAAAAAAATCAATCATGGGAATCGCCGAAGATGCTCACAACGTCCGCGTCGTCGGCTCCGGCCAGCAGACGGTCGTCCTCGCCCACGGCTTTGGCACCGACCAATCGGTCTGGAAGCATCTCGTTCCTCTCCTCGTCGACGATTACCGCGTCGTACTGTACGACAACATGGGCGCCGGCACCACCAATCCCGACTACTTCGACTTCGAGCGGTACTCGTCGCTCGAAGGCTACGCCTGCGACGTTCTCGCCATTTTAGACGAGCTTCAGGTGAGCTCCTGCATCTACGTTGGCCACTCCGTCTCCGCCATGATCGGCCTCATCGCCTCCATCTCCCGCCCCGATCTCTTCACCAAAGTCCTCACCATCTCCGCCTCGCCGAGGTCAGCTCCGATTCTTCACTTTTTTTCCCAAAATTAGGGATTTCGATTTTTTCCGTTGATTTGATTTTTCTCAAATTAGACTGTAGTGTAATTCGATTGTCCTTTAATGCTGTCAATTCGTTGGGATTTCCCACTATTTGATATGCTTTTTCGCTTTTTTAACTAACTGGAACCGGATTCCCCCAAAATTGAATATAAAATTAGGGCTTTTTCACCAGCACTCGATTATTTTAATCCGGTGAGAAAAAACTTTACCAGATACGTGAACGAGCCGGACTACTACGGCGGATTCGAGCAATCGGAGCTCCTCGAGCTCTTCGACGCGATGAAGTCGAACTACAAGGCGTGGTGCGACGGCTTCGCGCCGCTGGCGGTGGGCGGCGACATGGAGTCGGTGGCGGTGCAGGAGTTCAGCCGGACGCTGTTCAACATGAGGCCGGACATAGCGCTGAGCGTGGCGCAGACGATTTTCTACAGCGACGTGAGGCCGCTCCTCCGGCACGTGACCGTCCCGTGCCATATTATTCAGAGCGTCAAGGACTTGGCCGTGCCGGTGGTGGTGTCGGAGTACCTCCACCAGAACCTCGGCGGCGAGTCGATCGTGGAAGTTATGTCTACCGATGGGCACCTGCCGCAGCTTAGTTCGCCGGACGTCGTCGTTCCGGTGCTTCTTAGGCATATTCGGTATAACATTGCTGCTTGATGTGTGTGTTGTAATAAAAGGGATTTGATTTGCTACGTCTCGTGTTGTGGTGTAACTGTGAGTCTTGCATCATCCAAAAGAAACTTCCAAATTCTCCATCAAAAAAATTAGGTATAGTCGTATAGATAATAATAATAATAATAATAATAATAATAATAATAATAATAATAATAATAATAAGATATTGTTATACTAGAATCAATTTATTAGTTTAATATGCAATATTATAAAACTTAATGAATTATACGAAACATATTTGCCTCAAGGAAAATGAAACAAATTACGTATATCTGTAAACTGCATTTCGAGCATATATTTAAATTACTAGACTTATCTCTTTTTTAAAAATGATACTAAAAAGAAGATATGGTCGCTTCTTTTAGAAAAAAAAAATATTTAATGAAATAACAAACAAAAAATAAAAAATTTCAACTAATTTTAAAATCGAATTAAAGCTCTAGACAAAGAAGTTATATTCTTTGAATGTACTAGAAACAAGAACTCGATTGATCCTTTCCTAGACGAATCCCATTGGAAACAATCTACTCCCTCCGTCTCGCCCGACTTATCCACATTTCTTTTTTGAGTTGTTCCGCTTGACTTGTCCACTTTTTAAAACAAGAAAATGAGTTCCACACCTTTATCACATCAAACAACTTTAAAATAATTAAATTTTTATATGGATCTCACAACTTCACCTAACAAATCAATTCTTTATAATTATTTAATTATATGGGTCTCATATTTTTATTATATAAAATCAATCCGTCTAAATACCCGCGCCGAAAGCAAAGGAGACAAGTAAAATAAGAAATATTTGAAATATGTATAAAGTATTAACATGCCGTTTGAATGAAAAACGGGCGAAATGGAGGGAGTACAAAAACATTTCACATGCAATCTTAAAAAACAGTTTGGTAGTTAAATTTTAGATAAATCGAATTCATGGTATGCTTCTTTGAGATCTCGATTATCAAGATTTTAAACAAGATTTTAAACAGAAAACAAATAAATTTGATAAGAAACCATTATCAACAGAAATTGTTAATTTTTAACTTATACTATCTCTGTCCTGCTATATATGATCACTTTCTTTTTGGCACAGAAATTAAGATAATAGATAATAAAATAAGAGAGTATTAAATATTATAAAGTAGGAGATACAATATTTGCCATATTCAAAAAGTGATCAACTTTAGTGAGACTTCTCAATCGGGAAATGTGGCCAACTTTAGTGGGAATGAGGTAGTATTAGTTATTAAGTTTACGCCTCCGTCCCATAATTCTTGCCTCATTTATTTTAAGCATGACAATTTTAAAAAGTTGTTAGTTGTGTGTAACAAATAAATTATTTGAAGTAATTTTCTATTTTAAGACAAAAATTGTGGGACAACTAAACAAGGAAAGCGCAATCCGATCTTCTGGCCCAATTTGTGAGGAACACTATATGGTCTACCAATCAGGTGGTGCCACATGTGTTTTTAAAGTTAAATAAACACTATAATATTAACTACATGACCCACTAATACACACGTGGCACCACTTGATTGGTGGGTGGGCCACTGAGTGGTTCTTGCATTTTGGGCCAGAAGATCCCTGCCGAGGAAAGCGGAACAATAATTATGATATTCAATTCGGTAGCACATAAATGAGTTAAGAAAACTATTAAGGGGCCGTTTGGTTCAACAAGGGGAAAGAAAAGGAATCATGAAAGGGAAAGGAAAGGTTTTGGAATGATTACCTTTTTGCCATCCTGTTTTGTTCGGAACCAGGAAAGGGACTTGATTCTCTTTCCTTCCGTTTTTGACTGTTTGGTAAATGCAAGGGGAATCGATTTTTTTTTATATACATAAAATTCAAAAAATAGCCTAAAAAAACAGAAACTTTGTAATATCTGCAAAAACTAGAAATATAATCTTCGACATCTAAACCTAAATAAAATTTAGCATGAAATCCAATTACAAATCCAAAGAAAAATAAAATAAAATCATTACAAACCAATAACCAAAATAAATAAAACCAAGAAGTCATCATAGTTCTCCAAGTCAATAACACAACCAAGTCAATAACACAACCAACACTATCACTCCGTATCATTGTTGTCATCCCCAGAGGCACCAGAACCAAGTATTTCTTTCACAAAATCAACGCTTATTTCTACCCCTTCCTTGGCTAACACTTGTAGTCATGCTAGTCAAAGGATTGAAACATAACAAGTTAGACACAAATTACAGATAGAATGCTGAACAACAATGATATACATAGCATCAGTATGCCATGAGACTGAAACAGTATAGAAAGATGAAAGAAACAAGCAAGACCTGCATTGATAAAGCAGAATAAAGATGGCAATACACTCATCATGAACATTCGAGATGTGATGAACAACCATAACAATAACAATTACAAGCAGAATAAAGATGCTAGATTCCAAGTCAAAGAGCTATTCATCATCTAATGCAGAATAAAGAAGCAGAATAAAGATGCTAGAATAATGCAGACATCCCTCCATCAAATAAAAAGATCATTCACACCAACCCAGTAGAACCGCAGTAAGAGGGGGGAACAAAAAAAATACAGACGAAGAAACATTGAGAAGAAACATACGAGAAGAAATACTAATCAAATAAAAAATACTAATAATAAAATTGAGAAGAAACATACGAGAAGAAACATAAGAGGATTTGCTTTCAAATAAAAAATACTAATCAATAAAATTGAGGTATCCAGACGAAGAAACATTGAGAAGAAATCCAAAAATATCGATATGAACCCTTAACGCAGCAAAACATTGATTCTAAAGAAAATGAAATACGAAGGCAAGCTAGAAATTAAATCCAGACGAAGAAAAGTGTCCAGATCTGGTAGTTTTAGAAATTAAATTGGAAGCTTTTTTCCAGATCTGTGGCGATGAGAGGACGGGAGAGAGAAGCTTGGGGGTGGGGTGACGGGAGAGAGAAAGAGAATAGAGAGAAGGAATCGTACCTGTCGAAAGCAACGGTGGCGGCGATGGACTTCTCCGGCGAAGGAAGGTCGAAGGAAGGTTGAAGGTAACGCACCGCAAGAGAGTTCTGCTGCGAAGGGGTTCGTGATCAATCTGAAAGTTCTGCTGCCGAAGATCCTGCCTGCGTGGGTGATAATAAGATTCGCCGCTGTTTATCTCCGGCGGGGGAGTAAGAACAAGAAGAAGTTTCTGGAAGCTCTGAATCTGAAGTCCGGCGTCGATCATGTCTGCATACATCCTGGTGGTAATATATATAACTGCATTTTGGAATAATTTATTAATTAAACGGAACAATTGAAAACACAAACATAAAATAAAACTGGAATCTACTTGGACTTTTTGTTTTATTTTTTAATGATTTTTGTCAAAATTGATAAGTAAATTTAAAAGATTAATTATATACAGAGAGATCAAGGGAATGGATCAGCTTAAAATAAGAAATAAAAAGAAATTTATACCCTTTATCTTATTATTGTATGGATACGATTGAATATGCATAAAGATAAAGTATAAAAGTTCAAGATTTATGCATGAAAAAATAACGAATATGCATAAATATGTTCATATCTTCCTATATAGCTCTATCTTCTTGCTAAATCTATACCTAGCTCCACTAATACTAAAATCTTAGTATAGAAAAAATTATAATCCTAATTTTACTTCAATGGGTAATCATAATATAATATTTATTTATGTCACAAATCCAAATTAAAAACGAACTAAAAAAATATGTTAGTCTAAAAGTGGTTCAAACGATGTTTATTTCGAGGTTTTTGTGGACATTTCTTTTTCTAATCAAATTTTCTTCGAATTCTATGGTCTCGCTCATATCATTAATTTTGTGACGTGGATGGAATTATCTATACATAGACCGCCGAGCCTAATCAGTGTCATATTAACTAAATGACTCCAAATTCTGCATAGGTCTTAAATTAATGTTGGTGAACATATCTAAGTGACCCACAAAATTAAAATCGAGAGCCCATATTTTTTTAATTTTGAACAAAATATAGCCAATAATTACAAAAAAAATTGAATATTTTATGTGAAAAATAGGGTTGTGATTGATGAAGTAGGAGAGAATCTAAAGTTAACGGACTACGACCTCAAACCGGCTCGGAAACACCTCCGCGGCGGGCTGTGTGTGGTATGTGGTAGTAGGATACATGGAGGCGAAGAAGAAATACCCTCCGCAGAGCCTCTCAAACCCTTTTGCTGAGAGGTATGGATGGATCAACGAGGAGTGTCTCAGCTTTGTTAGGTTTGACGACTATGAATTCAATTTTACAGACTAATTTAGAGGGTAAGTTTTAAAGTTTGATCTTTTGAGTTTTAATAAGAAAAATAAAGTGGTTATATCTATACAGAGTAAGCCATCCAGACTCCTCCGTAAAAGCTAGCTGGTGTAGAAATCTTGCAACCCAAATCGTACTCTCTCCATCCCATCCATATTGTCATGTAGGTTCGGTATGAAATTTAAGAAATTTGGCATTTGTGAGTAAATGATACGGGCCCACATAACTTTTTGTGAATTGTAGTGTCTTCTTACAGAAATGACACGATACAAGTTAGACAACCCAATATAATATACAAGACAGTATGAATGGAACAGAAGAATTATTAAACACCCAAGACCAACATCAGAAACTATCGTAAACATAATCTCCGATCACTCATGTGTGAGCTCTAGGAGTGGCATCTAGTCAGTTTTCAAGGGACGGATCCAAAATCTATAAATAAGCATCTACGCATTTTTCAAGGGTGGATCCAAAATCTGTAAATAAGGGGCCCAAAATCTGATATTTCGGGATGTAAATCTATACTTAAAGAAATGAGATAAACTTATCCAAATTTCGGGGGACGAAATAGGAAAAAATTTAAAAATATAACAAAATTACCATAATATCCAAAAATTTTGGGAAAAAAAACAAAAAATCCAGGTAAGTACTTTTTTTTTTTTGATTCGTGGAACCCGTGCCGCTACCCTCGGTGCTCCTTGGGTAAGCTAAACTCGCTCCTTGTGCAGTAGCCTGCACCACACAGGAGAGTTCAACCACCCTAAGCTAACCATAGGTGACTGACAACACATAGTGGTTCCAGTGGGATTTGAACCCAAGACCTATCGGTCCCGAGCCACCCACCTTCACCACTATGCCATTCCAAGGGGACCCACATTCACGTAAGTACTTACTCCTGTGGAGGGGGGTCGACCCACACGCACCCTATGTTGGTTTCACATCATCTGACATACATAGAGAGAGAGAATATTGTGAAGCTACATAAAGTAAAACAAGCATAGATAGCAAGATTGCTACAAGGACATAAGTGTTGTGCAGAAAAATTTAAGTACAGAATCAAGAAAATGTAGATGTTGAATTCTGCAATTTAAGCACTATGCAGCAAGAAACCAAAAGAAGAGCAGTCTTAGGACAATTACAAAGTCTTACAACCAGCCAAGACTTGAAGACCAGCAGCAGCAGTCAAAAAACATTACCAATAGAATTTCATGAAGTGAGTCCCATGTGCAGATATGAATGGTGTTGGTACTTAACATACTTGAATCAAACAAATAGACCAAAAACAAAACAAAGTCGATACGAGATGATAAGGGCATGGTTGTTGCAAAATTGCATGGATTGCACAAGTTGGTGAAAGAAAAGAAGCCACACTCTTCAGTTGGCACCAAGTTTTTTCTTTTTTTCATCTTTTTTAGGAGAGAGATCGAAGCAGAACTGGGGAGTTTCGCTTACAGCATTTCTTGTGATCGTCTTACGCAACGACTAATTTTCTTCTTAAAGTCATCTCTAAAGTCTCTCCATTCCTTCTGCAGAAATTGAGCCAAAAAACATGAAATTGTTTACCAATTATCAACTTAAATAGAGGACTTTCTACCGGTGAACGGAACTTCGTTAACAATGTAAAGAGAAAACTAACTTCCAATCAAAGCATCAATTAATTAGGTAAGGGTTTTTAAGTTGAGTGGCATGTTACTAAAGAAAGTAAGTTATCTGGAAAATCAGTACGCTCGAATCAGAAAATCCAAGAAGTAATAAAATGAGCATCTGGTGCATTTGCACTTACAGCAGCTTCAACGTTAGCAGGAGACTCGTCATTTGGACTTGAAAGCATTGATATGATGCTAAGAACTATACTCTCCACCTGAGAAATACAACCTTTGGATAAACTCATGTTTAACATAGAAAAAGCACGAACTGCAGTGGCAATAAGCACAGACAGGGCAATACTTCGTAGCAACTGTGATTTCTGACTCCAGAATATGCAACAGAAAACATTACACAAGTTCACGCACATAGAAACAAGTGATAATCGTCCTTCAGATTCCAAGAAAGAATAACATATTTCAATAAGAAGAAATGGGCAAATATCCATTGAATGCCAACTAATTTACAAACAATCATTTACGTATGCTTCTGAACTTCCAAATAAAACTCAGAGATTTGAGGCAAAACACTTGACAGACTTATCTATAAATTCGTGGAACATGCTCCAAAAGGTTTGGTCAGCAAGCTGAAGGATAATAAATAGATTAGTCAAAACTGGCATGCTGAAACTCATTACTATTACGTTTGATGGTTATTAAGGACGAAAGACAATAGAAAAAAAATGAACAGGTCAACTATACTACGTTGGGGAATAACTCACTAGGTATTTAAATCTTAAGTTTTCAGGCTAACATTACAAAAAAAAGGTGTACAAATTTAAGATGTTAATACAGTATCTAAATACAAATGATTTTATCAGATTAGATGTTTAAACTAGAATCATTACTTACATAACAGTAAAGTAAACATACTGAAGCCATACCGTGTGGACAGGTGACCATCGCTCACTAGCAAGTTCATAACCATTTGGATCATCACCAGGAGCATGAAGAATTGAGATGCAAACCTTTCCATCAGGGTAAACTGTACCTCACAATTCACATTATCACCAATCAATCCATTGAAAATGTTAAACTGAATATACGAAACTAGCGAAGCATCATATATGAGCCAGAGTACAAACCATTAGGATGCCAGACTTCTGAGGTAAATCTTACTGTTGGAGGACTGTTTGGGTAATCTGCTGGGAAGCTCATTATAGCATTGAAGAAACCTCCTTCACTGCACCATGATTTTAACACAATAAGGATCAAAACTCAAACTATGTGACCATAAGGATCAAAACTCAAGCTAAGTGAAATATCTCTAACCACCAGGTATCATAAGAATGCAAATGAGAAGATCCAAAAAGAACTTCTAAATAAGCTAAAAGGTTAAAAATGTGACACAAAATATACCTTACGCACACTTGCAATTTTAAGAATTAAATCCACGATCTCAACATTTCGCCAACTCAACATTTTATGTATCTTTAACTCTATCAAGTATTAATTGCTCGATCAAAGAGAACAGTATGTGATGAGGAACTCATCAGAATAGTCTGTAACGGATGCTAACTTAAAGTTATTAGCATATAATGATGATAATATTCGTCGAATCTTAGACGATAACAATCATTTCATAACAATATGGTGTCCTATTGTGCCAATCCACCAAACAAAATAAGTCTGTTGATTGTATCCATAAAATCATAACTTACCTCGAATCCTCTATATTTACATCTAGACCAAACTTCTGTATATATTAAATATTCATAAAGCAATTGAATCTAGATAAAATGTTGATGTAATCTTAACATGAATTCCGCAAATGTTGATGTTTCAAGCAGAAAGATAAAATGATCTTAGATAACAATAAGGAACGGCCTCATCATGCTCTAGTATCGAATGCAATCTACTATCAGAACTTGTGATACAATACAAATAATTCTAAGTTGTCTGATTCAGCAGAACTTCCCCATCAACACAAGATAAATCAGAAGCACAAAAGATTAATCAACTTTTCCAAAACATAAAAAATGACAATCCAACAACCCAAAAGATAACCGCAACAGTAACCTAATCAAACCCAAACAACAAGAGAACAGATTACAACCGAATTAAACCACATCAAATTATGTAAACATAGAATTCACAAGATTGGGAAATAAAAACAAGACGAAAGCTCACTATAGTGTATCCGGAGGCCCAATTATTGTGACACTCCATTCAAACAGATTGGTCTCGTCCAACAATCCGGCCGAAAATCCGTCCACGGGGTTCTTGCACAGATCTGTCCATGGAAACAATAGATCATTAATACCCACACGTCTAAGTCCAAACCCTAGCAAAGATAAACCCTTCCACCGCCGCAAAATCCCGAAAAAACGATAAAATCCGGCATCGGAAACAACACCTTTAAGCTGTTTCTGTAGGAGGAGACTAGCTTGAGAGGCCGCAGCCATCGGAAGGTGGATTGTTGGAAATTGATAGTGCGGGATTTTAGGAAATTGAAGGGCAGACGAAGGGGAATTGAGGGAGCCTTAGCAGAACAATAAAATACGTATAAAGAATGTGTGTATATATATATCTGCGAGACAGCGCGGAAAAGCAGCTTCTTTAGTGCTATTATTGTTAGTCGGCGGATAAAAATGAAAAATACTAGTAATTAAAAACTAATTCAGAATTATTCGGAAGGATTAGTTGGGGAAGAAGGCGAAACTAGCATCAAAGTCTTCTGAGATTCAACGGAGGAACTCCAGAATAACGTATCAAACTATGTAAAATTGGAATTGGAAGTTTTATCTCTCAAACCTAGGCTAGAATTACGACGGAGATTAAATTCTACTCCAATCGAGTTGAATTTCTGATTGATTGCTGGGGAATCGGAGAATCAACCGGCGATTAGGGATTTTCAGAATTGTGAAGAGGAATGTCGTACGATTTGGATCATTAACGAGTCTGTGATTTGGATAATTCAGAACCGGCAAGTGGAAGATTCATTCATGAGAGTTCACGACGAGCTAGGTTAGGTTACGACATAATCTGTACCTCGATAGACTGATACATCCACTACAGAGTTCTGATCTGCAGCTTTAGTTTCTGAATTCAGATGAACAGAGCTGCAGTGTTTTCTGATAGAACTGTAAAAGATTTTTGTAAGGAATTCATGCAGCTGCCTAAGCTAAGGGGTGTTTAGGATAGCTTATTTGAAACAGCTTACAGCTGAAAGTTATTTCGTGACATGAATTTAGTGTTTGTGAAATTCAGCTTATAGAGTTGTTGAAAGCTATTTGAGACCAAGATAGAAAATTTTCGTAAGCTGGTATTCGACAGTTGAAGCTCATAGCTTATAGATTTTATAATTTTAACATTTTTTATTAATACATTATATTATAATTATTTTTTTTAATTAATGATCGATATTGCTTATTTATATGTATAATTTTTATTTATCATTTAATAAAGAATAAGTAAATATTTGTTTTATTAATATAATTTATAATCTTTTTTATTCTTGATTTTAATTACTAATATTAATTATACTTAATTTTTTTCTAATTTTTTTTAATATTTTTTTTATTAAAATACTATTTTAATGAGTGGAAATAAATTTTAAATTTTATTTGTGTAAAAATTCTAAATTTGTTTAATAAGTGAGAAATAAATAACATTTTCATTTTATAAGATACCATTTTATTAATATTTTTAAATATTAATTTTTGACTTTCAACACTTTTTGCAAACACTTACAAATTATCAGAATCAGCAGATTTAGCTACTTTCAGCAGCTTCTAACAACTTTCAGCACTTATCGATAAGCTTCAGTTATCCCAAACACCCCCTACATTAGCCCAGTTTGATTCATAGACTTGATGAAGATTGTCTTTTGGGTTTATCTTTCGCAGGATATTACTTTCATGGTTGTATACTTTCGTACACAAAATTAAATACTTCCTCGTGTTATTAGTAGTGTGCTATTTTCAAAAGGAGTGTCACATTTTTATCCATAAATTATTATAATTACTCAAAAGTCAAACATATGTATACAATATTTTTCACTATTGTTGCCCATCTTTTTAGGACGTCCCACTAATAATAGTCACTTTTCAAATTTAATAAATAAAAATTAATTCTCATACTTTATCATTTTCTCTGTCAAACTTTCTCATCTCTCTTACTTTATCATCTAATTTTACTATCTTTCCTCTTCTACTTTATCATCTACTTCTCTCATACTTTATCATTTACTTTCTTAATTTTCGTACAGGAAAGAAAGTGGCCAATTTATCATTTACTTTCTTAATTTTCATACATCAAAGAAACTGGCCAACAATAGCGGGACAAATATAGTATTTTTTAATCTCCGTATCCAAAAGAAACCCGACACTAATAATGACTTGTTTCTAAAATAGGCGAAGATACTCAAAAGTGAAATAACATACATCATATAATATTAATATTTTTATATTTATACCCAAAAGAAAAAAAGAAACTAAACACTACTAATGAAACGAAGTAAAACGTGTTAAATTTGAATTTGAGATATTTCTCAAAGAAAAGTGGACCCGATAATTGAGATCGGGCGATTAGGAGACTTGGAAATAAAGTTGAATCAAACATAAATATTCAAAGAGAGAGAGAGAGATGAAAAGAGCAGAGTTCATACTAAGCAAAATTGGAAGGTCCATGAAGTATTTGGAAGAAGTAATTCAATATAAGAAAAAAATGAAGTACAAGGAAAACACATCCAGAACTTCTTTATCACATGAAAACTGAGAACAATAACATATCAAGTAATAAACTCCTACCCCTCTCCAGTTCATCATTAAGGACAAGAACAGCAAAACCAGAAAACCAACCCTATTACTAGAACAGTGCAAGCTGCATGCACGCCCACCTCTTACGCGTCGTCGACGCTTACTACTACTGTTTAGAAGCACTTCCTGTGCACAATAGATGGTCCGGACTCATCATACTCCGCCTTTGCAATCCACATCTACACCAACCACACGTAACGAACCGGCTTGTTTAGATGATTCACATTAAGATAAAGGAAGCAGTTTCAAGATTTCACCACTAACCGGTTTAGAGGATTCACATTAAGATAAGGAAGCAATATTTCAAGATTTCACTAACCGGTTTAGAGGAATCACATTAAGATAAGGGAGCAATATTTCAAGATTTCACTAACCGGTTTAGAGGAATCACATTAAAGTTATCATGAGAATTGATAAGGAAGCAATGTTTCAAGAATCAAGATAATACTAACCTGTTGGAAAGTGCTGAGAGAAGCCAAGATGGAGCCTCCAATCCAGACACTGTACTTCCTTTCGGGAGGAGCAACGACCTTGATCTTCATGCTGCTCGGGGCAAGGGCCGTGATCTCCTTGCTCATTCTGTCAGCAATGCCAGTGAACATGGTGGTGCCACCACTGAGGACAATGTTGCCGTACAGATCCTTCCTAATATCAACGTCGCACTTCATGATGGAGTTGTAAGTGGTCTCGTGGACGCCAGCAGCTTCCATCCCTATGAATGAGGGCTGGAAGAGGACCTCAGGGCAACGGAAACGCTCGTTGCCGATGGTGATCACCTGCCCGTCGGGCAGCTCGTAGCTCTTCTCGACAGCGGAGCTGGTCTTTGAGGTCTCGAGGTCCTGCTCGTAGTCGAGGGCGATGTAGGATAGCTTCTCTTTCATGTCCCTCACGATTTCTCGCTCTGCGGAGGTGGTGAAGGAGTAGCCACGCTCGGTGAGGATCTTCATCATGTAGTCGGTGAGGTCACGACCAGCCAAATCGAGACGGAGGATCGCGTGTGGGAGGGAGTACCCCTCGTAGATGGGGACGGTGTGAGACACACCATCACCAGAATCCAGCACAATACCTTCACAAGAAAGATAATGGAAACATGTCATTGTCACTTTTAAGAAAATTTAACACCTTAATATATGACTTCTCTTACCAATTACACACACTCCTAATTGGGTTTCACAAGAAAGAAAACATAGGTTTAGGATTATTTGTCAAAGTTCTAAAATTGATCTTCTAAATTAACATGAAATCTGAAACTAATATGTGACTGCCATCTTGTGAGAAGGTTCTGAGTCTTCTGACAACCATCACAGCAAGTCAAATATCTCAAACAAACTGATTAAGGTACGAGAAATTAACAGCTGAATACATCACTTCTCTTGCCAATTACGCACACTCCAAAGGGGCAAAAAGGGTTGAAAATGATGGTTGTCAAACTCAAATTTGGTTTCACAAGAAAACAAAACATAAATTTTGGATGATCCATCAAGTTCTGAAATTGATCTTTTGAATGCACATGAAATCTGACTCTAATAGGTGACTGTCATCTTGTGAGAAACTTATAACAAGTAACAACCATCACAGCAAGATAAATATCTTCAACACACTGATAAGTATACGAGAAGCTTACCAGTAGTACGGCCACTGGCGTACAGCGAAAGGACAGCCTGAATGGCCACATACATAGCAGGAGCATTGAATGTCTCAAACATAATCTGAGTCATCTTCTCCCTATTAGCCTTAGGGTTGAGTGGTGCCTCAGTAAGAAGAACAGGATGCTCTTCAGGGGCAACGCGGAGCTCATTATAGAACGTGTGATGCCAAATCTTCTCCATATCATCCCAGTTGCTGACAATACCGTGCTCGATGGGGTACTTCAGAGTTAAAATACCCCTCTTTGACTGAGCTTCATCTCCAACATATGCATCTTTTTGGCCCATACCCACCATCACACCTGTGTGGCGTGGCCTTCCAACGATGCTAGGAAACACAGCTCGTGGAGCATCATCTCCTGCAAATCCGGCCTACGCCACACAAAAAGTTTTCAATAAGCCACACCAAATCAGGGGAAGAAAGGAGACAGAAAAGCACAAATTTAAGAGCAATGAAGATGTAAGTATACCTTGACCATTCCAGTTCCATTGTCGCAGACGAGTGGCTGAATATCCTCTGCTTCTGCCATCTTACACTAGTTCTAGTACTAAAAATATAGCTTCAATAAGCACATTCAATTTTATTTTGTAAATCAATTATGTTTTCATTCGCATGTGAGATTTATTCGAGGATCCTGCATCCAGGTATAAAGAAATTTTCCATTTCACACTAAAAGTACAGAACCACATCAAGATTATCCACATAATATCATGTAATTTTGACTTCTGCACTTGTGAGAATCAATAGTACTAAAAATTAACACCAAAGAGTGGCTTCCTATCATCGATATCGATCTTCAAATATAAACAGACCCACGAAAGAACTCCAAAAATCAATAGTAACTTGTAAAATCAATTAACGCCTAAAAACACCCTTAATCAAATTAGGAATTTAACGCATTTCATGAAAATAAATGCAAAATAATCGAGATTCTCTAAACATGCAGGTTCGATCAATCGAAACGCGCACACGCTAACCTACATGATCAGACATTGTACGGAATTAATCCCAATCCACAATTCCCCTAATCAACGAACACGAGAGATCAAACCGAAAGCCACATTGTCAAATTACGTTCGAGTAATCACTAATCAGCATTGAAAAACCAAAACAGACGGAATGACCATAAATAACGGCGCGCACTGGAAATCATCACAACAGAGAATGATTACGACGAATAAATGCACAGAGCGATCCATCGTAATGGCATGAAATCGTACGTACCGTCCGTAACAACAAGGTCTCTAGAGAGAGAGTGCTGGTGAGACACGATCGATCACTCGTTCAATCTTCGAAATGGACGAAGGAAGGAGAGGCGGTTATATGAAAGAAATGACGGAATCTGAACCGTTAGATTAGAATCTGGATGTACGGTGGAGGGTGACACGTTGTGGGCCCTCTCAGATTGAAACTGTGCTCGTCCTCTGTTTTCGCTTTTACTATAAATTCTGTTTTCTATTTTTTACTTCAACAAATTACACACATATTATATTTATTATATTACTATTTAATTTAAACTTGTTTGTTTTATTAAAATATTTTTATATATAACGAGGAATATTCATAATCATATTCGAGTTGCATACTAGTAATAAATTCTAATTTTATATTCCGAGTGGCCGATTTACATTTAACATACTTCTATTATCACTTGCCACCCGTTTTAAATGGATGTTTGCAAATGTTTATTATAAATACTTTTTATTTATTTTTGCTTAATAAAATTAAAAATAATTCACCTTAAGTAAAAGTAAGGGGGTTTTGGTATCGATAAATAAAAACATATATATTTGATAGTTTCGGAAGCACTAATAGCATCTTAATAAATAATTAAAATTACTTAATTAAGCAGTTTAATTGTTTAATTTTAAAAAAACTATCACAACAAACAGATTTTTCAAACACTAAAAAACTGATCAATAAAAAAAAAGTACTACTTAAAAATAAGTGTGAATGTATAAAAGTAGCTGGTACAGATAACTAAATAAGTTATCTAGCCGCCAACATAAAAGTATAAGTTTTCTAGCCGATAATTTATTTTTTATTTTCTTTTAATAACTATGGGGCCCATCTTCTTTACTTTTGACAAAATATATTCATTTAATATATCAAAAATCAAATATTAGATGTAATCGGTAAAACAACTACCCTCTCTCACTTTTTCTGACAACGCACAGTAAAAATTAAATGATGAATTAATTGAGGAATTTTGAACAAAATAGCTGAACATAAAAATAACGAACAAATCTCACAACAACACATACTCGAAACGAATAATCCTTCCAAAATATTGAAGAACACGTTATAGTTCTTGTACAAAGAAGACATGGATCCGGTAAGTTATTCTATTTTCCACATTTAATCGAACAAAATAAGTATATTTTTTCCTTATTTTTACCATTTTCAATGTTGTTTGTGCTAAAAATTATAAGAAGATCTAATGTAGTTAAATGTATTTATCTAGATTATTTTTGCTTCATTTAGTCGAAATATCGTTCAAAAGTGGTATAAATGTATTCAAATATATTAATATGCATGCAACTATAAGTTTCCATGGAAATAGATATAATTGTTCATGGCTAAACAATTATATAGCACAATCGTTAATTGTCTACTACACGATTAACATTATAGTCTACTACACGATTAACGATTATGTAGCATAATCTAGTAGACTCACGATTAACGATTATTGTCTACTACACGATTAACGATTATGTAGCATAATCGTCAATCGACTAGTAGAAGACTGAGGAATATGTAGCATTTTTAATTTCATATTATAGATAATTCTTATTAATATATCTTTTATCTTATTATAGATGAGGTGTCAACGTATTATTCTTCGACACAGTGGTCAATGGAACAAATTTGAATACGAAGGTGGTGATGAATTATTATTCTACACGTGGGTGAATTGCAACATTTATCAATTAGTACATGATATTCATCGTATTTTATATTTGATGATGACTTTGCTCGATAGCTTTGCTGTGCGATCCGCAGTTGAGTTTGTAGCATCGTACTACAGAACAGATAATCTGATGCAAACATATTCATCAATGATCATGCCGATGCCACATCCAGATCATTGGATTGTACCGCCTGAGGCTTCTGCATTTGTTGTTCGTGCTCCCATAATTAAGCGTCAAGCTGGTCGGCCAAGGATGAGTAGAGCTCGATCTGCTATTGAGAGCTCTTCTAGACGCCGACAAATATGCAGCAAATGTCATAACAGTGGTCACAATAAACATACTTGCACTACTTATATTCCTAGTGAAGGTATCTTGTGATTTATTTTATAATAACATATATTTCATCCTAATACACATATTTGATTGTTACAGATGTTGACATAAATGCAATCCCAAATGATGGAGAGCCGAACAGGAGACCACGACGTCCGAAGAAATGCAGTAATTGTAGTCAGATTGGTCACACAATTAGAAGGTGCCCTCTAAATTTTAACGCATAGGGTTTGCAAGTTATCCTTTATCCTTTAAACGCAAGTATTGTATAACGGAACTTGTCCAGTGAATTTGGGACAGTCATCTCACGAATTTGTGAGTAGTCGATTATGTATTTAATTAGTCGACTAATCGATTACTTAGTTGATCCTCGTGAGTAACCAACTATAACTATTTTTGATCACGGGTTCGATCCTCGAGAGTTGTATTGTTGCATTACTCGTTTAGTCGACTAGTCAAGTATTAAGTCGACTAGTGAAGTATCGAGTTGACTACATAGTCGACTAGTCAAGTATTAAGTCTACATAGTCAAGTATTAAGTCGACTAGTCAAATATTAAGTCGACTAGTCAAGTATCGATTATAGCTTATCGACTACACGATTAAGGAATTAAATGACTATATCAATCAATGCGGCTAGACAATTATCTTCGATCCTAAACGATTATAAAATATTCGAGACGATTATTATCATCAATACTTATAAATGATATTTGTTAATTTAAATCGGTTCATATTTTAAGTATAACTTATTATGTGTTAAAAAGTAATACATTTGCAATATGTTAGTAAATATAATATGGATTCATCATTGAGCTTATATAAAATATAAGTTTAGTCAATCTATCAAGTTAGTTTGAAGTTGGAGATTTAAATATATTTTCTATGGACTATGACTTATAAATGATATTTGTTAATTTAAATCGATTCATAGTTTAAGTATAACTTATTTTGTGTTATACAATCACTTTTACAATATATTAGTAAATATAATATGGGTTCATCATTGAAATTATATAAAATATAAGTAAAGTCAATCTATCAAGTTTGAGATTTGAGTATATTCTCTATGAAATATGACTTATACTTTTAGATTTTGAAAACATATACAAGTATATCATGACTAAATCAAATATGTCTTATATTTCTTACAATTATAATCAATACATCATTAGATATTGTTTAAAGGTTTGGAATTCGATGGGATCACCCTAAGTGTTTTAGGGTTTAAGGGTTTAGGTTTTAGGGGTTTAGGGTTTAGTGTTTATACCCTTGCTCATACCTAGACGATTATGGCTTATCGATAATAAGTGACTAGTCGATATTCACAAGATAATAAGTGACTAGTCGATAAGTGACTACCCTTAAGGTGTTAATTGAGTAATCGATAATAAATTAATTAAAATTTTTCAAAAATTATTCAATTGATCGAACTACATCTATACTCGATATAACTTATCGATTATAGTTATTGACTACACGATTGAGGAATTAAGTGACTAGTCGATAATAATGAATGACTTATCGAATATAGTTATTGACTAACTATAGCTTATCGACTACACGATTGAGGAATTAAGTGACTACACGATAACAACAAAAAAATCCTAAATTACATATCTGTACATAGGAATCAGTCTGAATCAGGATTAACCATAATCCAGATTACAATAACTTACAAAAAAAATCCTTATTTACCAATAATCCAAATTACAATAACTTACAAAAAAATCCTTAATTACCCATAATCAAGATTACAATAACTTACAATAAGTCTGAATCAGGACCAAACATGCTAAAAATTCTTAAAACTAAAAAAGATCTGTACGCCATTAATTGTTCTTCATTCAGCTGTAATGGTGGCTTACCGCAAAGCAGTCTATTAACATACATCATCGCGTATAAACCACACTCTTCAGAACCCTGCTGCATAAACTGTTCCGACATCTTTACAATACGGAGCTCATCAAATATTGGCGGCTTCCGGATACTGGTCCAGTACCCAGCAGCATCCAGTGCTCGTGGTATGAGTCTTGCAAGGCAAATAAGCTCTCGTAACCAAAGCAAACTCAACCGGTGAGAAACGGTCTATAAAGTCATCTTCTGGAACCTTATGATCAGGGTGGTTCGGATCAAAGTCGGATCCACCAAAATGTAGCTCAGTAACCAAAGCAAACTCAACCGGTGAGAAACGAATATTGCGGGAACCCACACGGAACCAAATATCATATGAGGGAACCCCAGGAATCAACACCTCATGGGTGATCAATGCAAGTAGTGCCTTACGACTATTAGACCCTACGCTTAATCGCAATAAATCACCAAAGCAACCGGATCTAAAGACGTCTAATTTATCACCAACACCCCCTAATACCTTAATTATATCATCAATTATATCTTGTCTATATTAGTAATTCAAGACACATTTAGATCCCTGACAAGATTCTCTCTTCCAAGACCAATTACGCTACAAAACAAAAATAAAGAACATATATGTGAAATTGTGGAACAAATCAATCGCAATCATTATCAAGATCAAGGCCAAAAAATTATACTGCAGCAACTAGCCAGATATTGCACTTTCATTGTAAGAGTAATTTGGAAATTGAAAGTAATTCTTCACTAAACTTTTGAATGAACCGAGAATGAACAAGAATGCTGTGAATAAACCGATTTAATCTAAAGGTGCGGAAACTGGTTTATCTGTGTAATTTCAAGGCCTAAAATTGTGCGGAAGCCGATTGAATAAACCGAATGAAGCTTACCGTCTTAAAATTATGCGGAAACCGTTTGAATAAACCGATTGAATTTCAAGGCTTAATTTCGTCAAAATTCGGGGAACTCACCTGGAAATCGGGATCCATGGAAGTATTAGTTCGGATAGATCGCACCACCTGCGCCTCCGCACCACCTGCGCCTCTGCGCCTCCGCCCGCCCGCACCTCTGCGCCTCCACCCGCCCGCACCTCATGCGCCTCAGCCGCCTCCGCCGCCTCTTTCCCCCTCTGAAGTCGGAGCTGTAGATAAAATCAATCTCCGATGTCGGCACCTCCTACGCCTCCGCCTCTTTCCCCCTCTGAAGTCGGAAATTGGAGAATGAGAAAAGGGGATTCACGATTATTTGCCCTATCGGTACTAAACAATTATTTTAACTAAACAAGTATTTCAATTTTTCACTTAACTATTGTATCTTACCGATTATCCCTAAACGATTATGTCTTACCGATTACTTATAGATTTTTTTCCGAATTTGTGAATATATAATTCATCAAAAGTAAATAATATGGGCCCACCCTAATTAAAAAAAAAACAAAAATTAAAATATCGACTATAAAACTTACACTTTTATCTGCCCGGCTAGATAACTTATTTAGTTTTTCCTATCGGCTAGATAAAAAGTTCTCCCTAAAAATAAACGTTTACAAACCCTGTAAATGTCAATCTATTATTTTATTATTAAATGTTTGAATCCTCTAATAAAAGTGATGCAAATATGCTTGAAGCCATTAACATTTTCTTTCTTCAATTTTTTTAAGATAAAATTATTATTATTATTATTATTATTAATTTAAAAATTATGTCTAGTATTTAATTATGATTTTTTTTAAATAACTACGAGAAATAAATGATCACACATTACATAATAAATTAAGGATAAGCACAATATAATTGGCTTCACCTCCGAAATCAGTGTTAGTACATTGCTAGATTTTGACTAAAACATAATCAGTCTCAATTATTTTATTCACTTTAGTTGTGATGCAGTTTTTAAGAAAAAATATTAGTTGTGTGTAGAGTACTGTAAAATTGCGTATCCCCAAAAATATAATAAGTAATTTACTAAAAAAATGAAATTAGATAATATATTTGTGACAAACCGAAATAAAATACTGGACACGATATTTAACACAGAAAGTATTAGACAAGTTTTTATAGTAAAATATGAGATCGTATCTTGTATCAATCCAAATGCAAATTTGATAACATAATGATAGTGTAGCAGTTGCCGGTTTCACTCGTAAAAAATAAATATAAGAAAAAGATAGTGAAGTGGACAACAACATAAAAAGAAAAATTATATGAATTGTTCCTCTGTTTCTTAGGAATAAATAGACACAGAGCAGCGGAAGTGGAGAACAACAATTTCCACTGCAACTACATCACAAGAACTGATAAATAACCTAAAATCCATCGACTGATATAAATATAACTCATCAAGAACTGACTACTTTCAATCTGCAGCAGCTGGATACAGAAGAAGAAGAAGAAAACCTCATGGGGAGTTTGCTGCTTCTACAGAAATGGAGGCAATATCACCCATCTCCGAGGATACTTCGGTCGCCCGTCTTTCCCGTCGAACAGCTGCAAGAAATGGCACCATATGTACAAATCAGAATCATGATCAAAGAACATATATACAAACTCTACTTGAGATGTTTGCTGAAGTTAATCTCAACACCATTCAAGATTATTTTTGTAGGCCTAAAATCACCCATCTCTAGTGTGTTTAATGATGCGTAATGCATCGATTTTCCTTCATTCGAGAGGAAGGGGATCTCCGATTTTCGAGAATTTCTCTTATGATAATACATGATTCATTTCATAGATCCCCCATTTGAATGTCAAATGGCCATATATATAGAGGACTACAAAGGTCGAATTCCTACATTACCCCTAATCTAGAATTATAAAGTACTCCTTCCGTCCCGCTATCAATGTCTTGTATTCCTTTTTGGGTCGTCATGTTACTCTAATCAATTCTAGTGGACCCCACTATTTTACACTACTTTACCCATAAAAGTCAAGCTTCTTTATTGTCGTGCCCAAATGAAACAAGACGTTAGTATCAGGACGGAGGGAGTAACAAGTTACATATGGTTAATTCGGGTTTCGTCTAATTCCTAAATTACCACTAATCCATGAATGAAGGCAAGACATATATATACACAAAGAAAAGCAACTATATAGTAAGTTAGATTCTAAATAAAGAGTGAAGAAAACATCACCTTCTTTAGACGGCTGTGCTTCGCGAGGGCCCAGTTCGTCATGATGGCAGCAGCCACAACCATGAATACATAACCCGCAACGGTTTGTGTTGCAATGTTGAAGCCCAGCCACTGATAGATCTCAGTAGTGTAGTTCGCACAAGTCACGACGTTGAAGAGGAAGCCACGCGGGATTTGGTAGCCAGCGCCGGGAGTGCTCCGAAGATTCCTCAACAAAATATGGCAGTAGAAGTTCGAGACTTGGCAAAGCGCCCCGAAAGCAAGGCCGACTTTCACCTGGAGATCACCCACGGGCGTGTAGAGCGGGTGGTTGACGTAATACGCTATCCAAGCGCCGAAAGTCCAGTAGTAAGCGCAGTTCCGGAAGACGTTCGAGAGGGGGGACGTCGCGTGGCTGAAACGGTGCACGAAGAAGGTCTCCATTATGCGTTTGAAGTAGTGGAAGCACCAGTAGTACATGGCGTACGTTTGGACCGGGTGGATGACCCGCTCCTCTTTGTAGCCGAAGAATTGGTATACGGGGAAGTAGTAGAAGATCGGGTAGAGAATTAACGGACCCAAATACTCAAAGAAGAAAAGGGTGCTGTACTTGACTTGTGGGCCGAGATCTTTGAAAACTACGGTTAACTCGTTCCCTTCTGCGTATTCTTTAAGACTCTTTTTGTAGTTGAGGACGGTAGGCCTCTCCTTTGACCCGGACGGGAGGGGGAGGGTCAGACGCTGTCTGGACGGATAGTATTTTTTCGCTGTAGTAAGTAAATAAGGAAAATGTGATCACCATTTAAAAAACAATTAAACAAGATAATAAGCAGTAAAGATTGATTATCATCCACATATATACTATGATAAAGAAAGAAGAATTCATTGTCCCATTGAAGCATAATTGCCGGATCGCTTCTAGATTGTCGAAATACGTATTTCCTAACTAACTAATTGCTTGATACTATCCTCTGCAAAGCAGAAGATCCCGAAAAGTATGCAGTTATACAGATGAAACTAGCCAACACTCAACTGCGCATACACGTTTCGAGCCTTTTACTTGTTCAAAGCTTTGTTCTTTATTTTTCTCCACCTAACTAGGTCCGCGCTACTTTCCAGACGAAAAATACGTTATTTCTCACATAAAAGAAAGTTCTTCATTGAAATGAAGCGGTGACTAAGACAGTTATGGTTCAAATATAACAGTCACTAAGAGCATGGAGATATGCAGTAGGCTTCGGGTTCAAATTTCTTTTAACCGAATAAATTGTGCGATTCAGCAAATTAGGGATTCGGGGAGCAAATATATATTTAGAATCTACTCAGTTGGAGTATAGAAAGATCGGGCCAAACAAGATCGGGCAATTCGAGCACAGAAAAAATATAACTCCATATTATTAGTAATTTGACAACCCAAACACAGTACTGCAAATTAAACTACAATACAAAGCTTTACACAAGCAAATCCAAACATTTAGGTGGGACCAAGAAAAAAGGATTCAGGCAGATTTTGGAGACTAAAAGAGTGTTCTTCGGTAAGCAAATGTTTGTAACTACTTATGTTTCCGCATATTAATTGACAATTTTATGGATCACAGACACCCACCTTTTCCGTATGCACATCCCACAATCTAACTAGAATGTTTAGATTTTTTACGAAGTTTGGAGTCTCAAAGAAGTTCTTGCAACGTACATGCTTAATGTAGGACGAGTAGCAATCAATCTCATAGTGATACTCAGGGTTCGCATTGTTCCTCTCCTTTACTAGGTGAAAGGATTAATCTGAATTAAAGGTAGTCTAAAAGCTTTCTTCTTTTTCCGACTGAAGTCGACACAAATTGGAGGAGCCGCATCACCATAGTTTCAAGATATATAACCAAGCAACTCACAAAGTGAATCACATCAACTAACAAAATCCATATATTAACAAGTTCCAATTAAACTATCTATCTTAAGCAGGAAACGAGATCTCGAAGAAGACAAGATTAAACCGACAAAACGGATGAAAACCAGATCAATAAAGAAACGCTTAGATTTACTTACTCCTCATGTGAATGGCCTCCTGCAGATCAGCCACAGTAGCCTGCAAAAAACACCAAATCGAAATCGAAATCCAAATCAGACCAACATTACTAACACCAAATCCAAATTAACAAACACTTCTACTAATCAAAAAACATAACCAAATTATCCACTGTTTGATTACACTAAATAACACACAAACCCAAGCATACAAGTGCAAATCTACAACATATACAGTAAGTAATTCAATTCACTAGGTGCAACTGAGTATAAGTAAAATCTACAAACCCTAATGAGCAAATTATTGAAAAGCAAACAGCCCCCCAAATTCAATTCCCAAGTTCAGAAGCTCAAATCTAGACGCGAAAGAGCATGACAAAACCGCAAATACAAGAACAAAAACGTACGGAATCGTTGAGTTCGAGGCCTCCCT
The DNA here is from genome assembly GCA_028984105.1 of Lavandula angustifolia. NCBI lineage: Eukaryota > Viridiplantae > Streptophyta > Magnoliopsida > Lamiales > Lamiaceae > Lavandula > Lavandula angustifolia. Next base: position 42,527,743 of record CM054802.1, read on the forward strand.
TCACGAGTTCGCGGCCGCTGCGGGTGACGACGGAGACCTTCATCTTTGCTGCTGCTAGCTAGCTTCAAATCAAGAGCTACCTGAACAAGAGATCGGCTCTGTGTTTTAATAGGCGAAATTGGATCGAAGAATGAGAAAAGTATGGGCAATTAATAAGGTTGGATTGCAGTTGGGGTAGATGAGCCACCTATTTGAACTGATAAACCACCCTCTGCTTCACCAATTAACTCTTCTCTCTCCACATTCAATCGCATTTATATTCCCCCCTCATCTGCTAATTCATTGTATTTAACGAAGCTTGTAGCAAGAATTTTCTCATAATTTAAACAAAAAAGAAATCCGAAATTTCAATTAAAATTAATTAAACACCAGTTAATTACTCGCCGGGTTAGGTAGAAGTGATGAACCGAACCGCCCCTTTTGCTAAAACCTGCTAAAACCTCTCTCTCTCTCTCCTCTCAATCTCTCGCTCTAGCAACCAGAGCAGTCGGAGGAACTAAATCATGATCAAACGGGGGAAATCAACCGGCCTAGTTATTGCTGAGAAATGCAAGGTTTATAATCTAATCTTCTAATATATGCTCCATTACTCTTCTTTTGATTTCTGATTGTGATTAATTTTTCTTGGCAGAATATATTGGCTTCCAATTGGCAGGGTATTCTCAACACAGTCAAAGTCGATTCGGAAGATAGGTGTGTATACACGTATTCATACGTATAAAGTTCATTCGTGCTAGTCTAATTTAGGGTTCCGATTTCAATTTGGTTTCGGTTTGTTTAGCAAGGATGATATTTACACTTCAAGAGTGAAGTATTTTGTGAAGAAAGGGAGGCCGTACATCTGGGTGCCTGAGAATGAGTTGCATAATGTGGTAAGGTGTTTGCAAATGTGTTCTTTAAGTTCTCTTGTTCTTTGGCATGAATCAGTACTAAACGACACGTTTCTTTTGGGATCGAGAATCAAGAAAGTGGTGTTATGCGGTGTAGATTGTTTGGTTTTAGTAGTTAAATACTTAAATATGGTCGACACAATCTTTGTTATTTCAAGAAACGTGTCATTTTTAGTGGTCCGTTCCGATAAGGTAAACATGTCATTTCTAGTGGTACGTTCCCAGCCACAACGGTGGCGCACATATAAAATTTATCGTTTGATTGTGATGAAGCTTTAAACTTGCTCCACTCTTGTCGTAGGAAGGCAACCTTAAATTCTTATACCATTTCGAGTTTTGACTTAAGAAGTAAAGGGTGCTTGTGACTTTAGGCAGTATGTTTTGAGCATAAAAACAACCTTCTTTTGTTGCATTGCAAGTGTGGAGTTTACGCGTTTCTTTGTGGCATATTGCCATGGAAACCATACTTGATGCTGTCGAGTAAAAAGACTACCGCAATCTAATTGTTGCTTCTTCTAGCATATATCATGCACGGGCAAGTTGGTTAATTAAAAAGGTGTGAATCTGGTAGCTTTTTTCTCATGCAGTTGCTTTGTTGGTGATTTATCCTTTCTCATCGGGTTTTTTCTCTTTCACAGAATACTGTTATCGATGAGCGTGGCTCTTTTGGTGTGAGCAGCCCCTTACCAGGCCCACTTGCTAGCATCTTGAAATCAATTAAGAAGGTGTGAATCTGGTAGCCTTTTTCTCTAGACTTACATCTCACATGATTTCTCCGAACTATTCTTCATTTTTTATCCTATCTGCTTTCTCAAACCAAGAAAGAAAAAAAGATATATGTAGGACTTGTTAACATGTTTTTAGGTCTTTCTTCATACTAAGATATATTTATATCATGCAGCTACCAGATCGGTTTGCTTTGGTTGGTGATGCCGTGCTCCTTGAAGATGAAAAGGTACACAATAGTTCTGATATTGCGATTGCTTTAGCAAAGTTTGGTCTTCTTGATCTTGGCATCTATATTGTTTGGTAATCGACTTCTATGATTTTCGAATTGAAAATTGAAATCCTCAACTAATTGTAGTTTCCATGTCCATCTGAATTTCTTTCTCAACATTTTATTTGAGCAATCACAGTTTTTTTTAACCTTATGCATCAAAACGTGCATGTACGGATTATCGGTGAATTCTCTTTTAGACAAATGCCATTCGTTTCTATAGCTGTTGTAAAATGTATGATCTGCTGATGTTTAAGTTTCTTGCATCATAATGTCGATTTTGTGGTTTGGCGGTTAAAGTTTGAACATGCTATTATGAAGAAAGAGCGTTTCTTGTTTATGTTTCTTATCTTGTTATAGGCTAAGTTTGCAACTAAAAGCCTTAGGGAAACGCTGCTAGCAGAACAGAGGGCCGTTGAGGAGTCGAGCCATTCAGTTTCCCGAATATTGAAGTCATCCCGTCTTGGTTCTACTTCTCGAAGTGCAGGCCTCGAGGAATTACTCGAAGGCGACACACAATACATTATTTACAAGTTCATTGTAAGGTTAGAATCTTCACAACATCCCTCCAACTTATATTCTAGAACAAAGTTTTGTGGATGAATCATTACTGAGCATGAGTTAATAGGATAATTTCACAATTGTGAGTAAAATACATTCGTATGATCAACTGGATATAGATATACTACCTCCGTCCCGCTATTTCTGGCACACTTTTCCGAAATGGACGTCCCGTTATTTCTGGCACACTTTCTAATTTAGAAATAACTACCATCTCTCTCATACTTTACCATCTTATCTCTCCTATTTTTTCTTACTTTATCATCTTCTCTCTCTTACTTTACCATCTTCTCTCTCATACTTTATCATCTACTCTCACTAATTTTCTCTCTCATACTTTATCATCTATCCATATCTCATTCTTAATCATCTACTTTCTTAATTTCCGTGCCCAAATGAAATGTGCCGGAAATAGCGGGACGGAGGTAGTAATATGTACTCCCTCCGTCCCGCCCGACATGACTTCTTTCCTCTTTTTCATTGTCCCACTTGACTTGGCCACTAACTAAAATAATACTCTAATAAATTCTAATAGGTCCCACCACTTTATACCACTTTACACACAACTACCCACTATTCTTAATAACCGTACCCCAAACCTATTAAGCCATGTCGGGCGGGATGGAGGGAGTACTACTTTTTCCGTCCCGTTGAAATAGTAAGGAGAGTAGTTGATGTGTATAGAGTTGTGTAAAATTGTGGGTCCCTCAAAAAAAGTATTTGTAATAATTTGCCAAAAGAAGAAATTGGACAACTGCAATGGGATAGCCCGAAAAGGTATACTGGACTATTTCAATGGGACGGAGGGAGTACATAACTGATAGTTAGACTATTGTTAAACGAACAAGAGATCTTTACACATGCACGTTGAACGATGCAGGTCGTGTATGTACATTGACATCGACAAGAAGGCTCATGAAGTAAACCTCGAGGATCTTGAAAAGTCTAAGACGGATTGTTTAGGCGAGTCGTATTTCTTGTCGCAAAGGCGATTGCTTTTGCTACATCGTATTCATGACTGCGCCCTCTTTAGCTTTTCTTGATAATCTACGGTCTCACATCTTCGTTCTGTAGCTCAATTTTCGACGAGCCTCATTGATGGGATCAACCAAAGTGAAGCGAGGCGTAAAGCCCTTATCCTTTTCTGCATCACTTTCCAAAATCAAAATGCAAAGGTAAGAGTGAAGACTCCACTTGCCTATTCAGACAAATCTCTCCTTTCACACACAGCTCCTGACTTTCGATTCTCTTGAAGGATGCTTTTTTTGCTTTCGGTGGATAGGAAGGGAATCGATGTGCTTGCGAAGGTGCTCGGCTCAGTGGGGGAAGACGGGTCTCGCGAGTACCAGTGGAAGGACTTGAGAATGCCATTCAAAGACGCGGTGTCTGATGTGGAGGCGTTCTGTCGATTGCTGCTCGATATGGAGGAGGAAGCCTTGAAGAAAATCTCTAGCATCACCGGCTTGTGAGGAAAGGAGGAGGGGGGATGAGTTTGAATCAAGAGAGTAAAAGTTTATAGTGTTTTTGTGTTGGATTTGCACTAATTCTTTTGAGATGATGCTTAATTCAGTTTTGAGATTTTGGATTTGTAGCATTAGGTATTAGGTTTCTTTACTTTGAAAGTGATGATACTTCTTCTTTTTTTTAAGAGGGTAAATTCGAACCGCTGTCGAAGTGCGTATTGAGTAAATTTCGCTTTTGTGTTCTAGTCTACAAAATAACATCGGAGGAGCTAATCACCCTATGTTAATCATAAATTGATATATTTTTCTTAAAGGAAAAAGTGGAACTGCTGGACAGCTTAGAACACTAGGATGCAATGCAAAGCAAGAAAAGATTGTGTTGTGTTGAAATGTCATGCAAATCTGTCTATTTATAGGCTGATCTGCTCAGGTGAAAGGTTGTTGGTGCCAATTAAGGCAGGTGGACGTTTGTGTTGTCTTGAAATGTCATGCAGACATGTCTATAGGTTGCTTCCCTCAGGTGAAAGGTTGTTGGTGCCAATTAAGGCAGGTGGACGTGGAGAAGGAATATGGAGAGGTGGAGATTTTCCAACAGTCTCATTCCAAAGACTTCAAAATAGAGAAAATATATTATTTCATAAACTAATATATTTTTCTTAAAGGAAAAAGTGGAGATTGTAGCAAACTTATAAAGTACTCTCTCCGTTCCACTCCATTAGTCCACTTTTTTTCGACACGGAGATTAAGAAAGTTGTTTATTGTGGGTAAAGTAGTATAAAGTTGTGTGGTCCACTAGAATATATAAGAGTGTTATTTTAAATTAAAAAAGGAAAGTGGACTAATGGAGTGAAACGGTCCAAAAAAAAAAAATTGGACTAAAATTTACTGTACTTGCTCCGAAATATCTATTAAGGAAACAAAGATTCTCAACGATCAAAACTCCACTTTCCGTCCACTCTCCGACGCTTCCAAATTATACCTGATTTGTGGCGGAAGCATTGGCAATTCAGAAATGGAGGATCAAGAGGTTTGGGATTCGGATTCGGATTCATTGATCTTCGAGAAGGATCGACACATACTCTATCTGGAGATGATGTATCAGCTGCTGCCGCCGCCGTATCAAGGCCAAGAGATCAACCGCCTCACTCTCGCATACTTCGTGATCTCCGGACTCGACATTCTCGGCGCTCTCGATCGAGTACTTCCTCTTTCCCCAATTCCAATTTCGTCACCACTGTTGGATTATTCTATTTTTTCTAAATTCAATTTGGTGGAGTGAAATACTTGTTTGTTATGGGGATGAATCAATTCCTACTCTAATCTAACCTAAATCATTCATGAAAGGCCTCATCTGGATTCTCTAATTGTAGTTAATTAAAAGATAAGAGTTAAGTTCAAGTATTTTTGTTGACAATCTGTTCTATATTTCCATCAGATTGAAAAAGATGCAGTGATTAATTGGATTTTGTCTTTGCAAGCTCATCCAAAAAATGACAGAATGTTTGAAAATGGTAAGCTAATTGATTTCCAGAGCCCTTCTTTTTTGTAACAGAAGTAATGCTGCAAAAGTGATGTATGGACATGAAATCTATATCTGTGCAGGACAGTTTTATGGATTCCATGGTTCCAGAAGCTCTCAATTTCAATCAAATAATAATGGGGTATGGAAAATGTTTATTGCATATTTAGGCAAGAGATTCTAACGGTTAATAATTGATGTTATTTCTTGTTGCCGTATTTGATTGCTTTGTTGCGGTTTTGGATTCGTCTGTGCAGGCACCGAATCTGAATGGCAGTCACCTGGCAAGCACATATTGTGCACTGGCCATATTGAAGACTGTTGGCTATGATTTGTCTCTTGTAGACTCCGATTTGTTGTTGAAATCAATGAAAACTCTTCAGCAGCCTGACGGATGGTAATATTCCTCTTCAATCTTTATCCGTGTTCTAGTTCTATGGCAGTCTTAGTTTTATAGGGTTTTATAGGGTCTATTTGTTTAATTTATCTGTCATTTTGGCTTTCTGTTTTCATTGCTCGGATAAAGCTAACAGGCTCCATCTTATTGTCGAACAGTTCTGGCATTCACTGCCTAAATAATGATGATGAATTTTTTTCTTTTTCTTTGCCTAAAGTTTCTGTATAGTATATTATTTTCACCTCTTCAGGTGGCTGAATCGAATATTTAACTTAACGTCTCCTGTATCCCAGTTTTATGCCCATTCATACCGGAGGAGAAACAGATCTCCGCTTTGTGTTTTGTGCAGGTAAGAAAGTTTGTCGGAAGTATACATGAAATTCAATTTTGGATGATGGTTTAACTATGTAGTTTTTGACGTCTTCAGCGGCCATTTGTTCAATGTTCAAGAACTGGGGAGGCATGGATCGCGTAAAAGCTAAGGAATATATTATAAGTTGTCAGGTAGTTTTCCCTACTGCTTAACTTGGTTAGTGTTATCTTTCGCAAATTATGTAGGCCTTTTAGTCATTATTTTCTTATGAGATTGCATTCTCTGTATTCAAGCATGTTTTTTGGATTTCCTTGCAGTCATACGACGGTGGTTTTGGGTTGATTCCCGGTTCAGAGTCTCATGGTAAGTGGATATGAAAGTCTTCAATCTCTTAGATCATTTTATGATGTGGTTGCTTTCAGAGATTATGAGGTCGATAAGCCTGACAATTCTTCTTATTTTTTGCTATGAACAAGTGAACAAAAGTTGCTTGTTGAAGCTGGAGATCTTAGTTTAATTGCTAGGCTGCTCGACCTTTCAGTCCATTGTCGGTCGCTCCTTGCATATATTAGTTACACTTATGGATTTGAATTGATTTAGCGTCGCAGGTGGTGCCACATACTGTGCTGTTGCATCTCTTAAGCTGATGGGTTTCATCGAAGACGATTTACTATCCAAAAGAGCTTCCTCTAACATCATAAATGTGCCACTGCTTCTCGATTGGAGCTTGCAGGTTTATATTCTGTTTGAATTTACACAACGGTCTAAATTTATATCAATGTCAGATTAATTATTCTTACTAATACTCCCTCCGTCCCATTATTAATGTCCCACTCGCCTTTTCTGGTCGTCCCATTATATACGTCCCATGCTAAATAAGAAAATAAATTAGTAGGCCCCACCCTTTATACTTTTACAACACAACTTTACACATTTACACCAATTTTCTTAATTTTCATGCTTAGTCTCAGTGGGACATAAATAATGGGACGGAATGAGTATAAGAATATCGGAGAAATTGAACTTGGGAGGACGGAGATGATTGAGAAATTATTCTTATGAACACTTCTTTTTCTGCTATGTTGCAGAAGCAGGCCCATGAAGACGGTGGCTTCCGAGGTAGAGCTAACAAGCCAACTGATACATGTTATGCCTTTTGGTGCGTTTGAATAATCCTTCCATTGGTCGGCGGTATATTCCTTGTGTTTTTAACCCAAAGTACCATTTACGAATGTAGGGTCGGAGGAGTTCTAAAGATTCTACAAGCGGATGAATTCATAAACGAGAAAGCATTGCGCGGATTTCTGTTTACTTGTCAATCTCAGGTGCTTTCTTTCTCCTTTCACCCTTTCTTATTCTTCAAAACCATGAAGCTGCGGAAGGGTAAACGCATCGGGTTTTCTTTGTTGTAGTTTCTATTGAAAACCTCTCTTTCTTGGGGTTAATATCTTAGAGTGTGGATTGTCTCTTGTTCCAGTATGGTGGATTCAGCAAATTCCCGAGGTTGCTACCAGATATCTACCACTCCTATTACGGATTCTGCGCGTTTAGCATGTTGAAGGAACGCGGTCTAAACCCGGTATGCTTTGAACTCGGTATGACCGATTTTGCTGCCTTCGGATCTTGACTGTTCCACCGTGTACAAAGATCAGGCACCAAACTCTTAGGCCATCTCCAAGGTTCCCTCATATAGTAGGGGAGTTTTATTCCTATTTTTGTGCGAAAACAGTGTTTCGTCTCCAACGATTTTCTCTTATCCCTCTCCTAAAAAAGAATATTCCATAATATTTTCATTTTTAATTTTACAAATCACTTTTAAATATAATTATTTTATATAATTAAATTAAACATAATAATATTGTTTATGAAAAATACATTCTACATTAATTAGAAAAAAGATAATTCAAATTACTTAAATAAAAATAAATTCTACATTAATTGCAAAAAAAAAAATTCAAATTACTTAAATGAAAATGATAAATTACATAATATCCAATTCTTTGAATTCATTCCACAAGATGAATATTCATTCTACAAGTGATCAAACAATTAGATTATATAATATGTATGTATACATTATAATTTTTCAAAATTATACAATGAATTTTAAAATGGATTTCAATATTTTACATATGTATTAAATATTATATTTTATAAATATATAATAATGTAAAAGAATAAAATTATCTATTCTATATAATTATAAAACAATACATTTTATAAAATAATAAAAAATGAAAATAAAATAATAAAACAATGAAAATTCTTTTTATTTCATTAATGTTACCCTCATAGTAAAGGAGAAAAAATGTCTCTCTCAAAATAAGAAAGGGGAATAGGAAGGTTTGAGATGATCTTATGACCAGCAATCTACAAATCATTTGATTTTTACGACCATGCCTTTGTTGTATCATCATTATATGTTACATTTTGTACGCTTGAACTTTTGATCTTATTCATATAGGGAAATCTAAATTCATATAGTTTTGACACTCATAGGTCACAAAACATACAACTAAAGATCCAAAAACAAAGTACATAATTTCAAAAATTTCAGAAAAGACTTCTCAAGAAGCAGCTTAATCGACTTCCTCAATCTTGGGCCCAGCACCACCACCACCGCCGCCGCTAGGAGCAGGGCCATCTTCGTCCATGCCGCCGCCAGCTCCCTGATACATCTTGGCAATAATAGGGTTGCAGACATTCTCCAGCTCCTTCATCTTATCATCCAGCTCATCAGCCTCCGCAAGCTGGTTCCCATCCAGCCACTGAATCGCGCCTTCAATAGCGTCCTCAATTTTCTTCTTGTCCTCCGCCGGCAGCTTCGCGGCGATCTTCTCGTCCTTGATCGTGTTCCTCATGTTGTAGGCGTAATTCTCCAGCGCATTCTTGGCTTCAACCTTCTTCTTGTGCTCCTCGTCCTCCGCCTTGTACTTCTCGGCTTCTTGCACCATTTTTTCAATCTCCTCCTTCGATAGCCTCCCCTTGTCGTTCGTGATCGTGATCTTGTTCTTCACTCCGGTTGTCTTGTCCTCCGCTGAGACGTTCAGGATTCCGTTAGCGTCGATGTCGAAGCAGACGTTGATCTGAGGTACACCTCTCGGAGCCGGTGGGATTCCGGTGAGTTCAAACTTTCCGAGCAAATTGTTGTCTCTAGTTCTCGTTCTTTCTCCCTCGAAAACCTGAATCAACACGCCCGGTTGATTATCCGAGTACGTCGAAAACACTTGCTCCTTCTTCGTCGGGATGGTGGTGTTCCTCGGAATGAGAACGGTCATAACTCCTCCGGCAGTTTCGAGCCCCAACGACAACGGCGTGACGTCGAGAAGAAGAAGATCCTGCACCCTCTCATTCCCTTCACCGCTCAAGATTGCAGCCTGCACTGCAGCTCCATAAGCTACTGCTTCATCCGGGTTGATGCTTTTGCAAAGCTCCTTCCCATTGAAGAAATCTTGAAGCAATTGCTGAACTTTCGGAATCCTCGTCGAGCCGCCTACTAAAACGACGTCATGCACGCTGCTCTTATCCATCTTCGCATCTCTCAAACACTTCTCCACCGGCTCCATACACTTCCTAAACAAGTCCATGTTCAACTCCTCGAATCTAGCACGGGTAATCGTCGAGTAAAAATCGATACCCTCGTACAACGAATCGATTTCGATAGTAGTCTGAGCAGTGGAGGAAAGTGTCCTCTTCGCTCTCTCACAAGCAGTTCTCAATCTCCTCAACGCTCTAGGATTCCCACTTATATCCTTCTTGTTCTTCCTCTTGAATTCTTGAACAAAATGGTTCACCATTCTGTTATCAAAATCCTCTCCACCGAGATGAGTATCACCAGCAGTCGATTTCACTTCGAAGATACCTTCCTCGATTGTCAACAACGACACATCAAAAGTACCACCACCGAGATCGAAGATGAGCACGCTCTTCTCCCCAGAGCTGCTAGCCTTCTTGTCGAGACCGTACGCAATGGCTGCAGCGGTCGGCTCGTTGATGATACGCATAACGTTCAGACCGGAGATGACGCCGGCATCCTTTGTGGCCTGGCGCTGGGAGTCGTTGAAGTAGGCAGGGACTGTTACCACGGCGTTCTTAATGGTGATTCCGAGGAACGCCTCCGCGATCTCCTTCATCTTGACTAGGACCATGGAAGAGATCTCCTCAGCAGAGAACTGCTTCTCTTCGCCCTTGTAGTTGACGACAATCATTGGTTTGTCTCCTGGACCAGCAATGACCTTGAACGGCCAGAGCTTCATGTCGCTCTGGACAGAAGGATCGCTGAATCTTCTTCCGATTAGCCGTTTGGCGTCTGTGTAACATCACATCAAGTTCAAGCGTCACGGATAAAATCATCAACAAATATGTGAAATACAGAGTTCTACCGAAATGCACAAGTCAGAGCATAGAACTACCACCTTCATCAGGAGCAATTAGCGAAAATGACAATCGCTACAAAATTTTCAACACGTTTAGCCTAACTTCAAAATCTCATAATTCTGTGACCATAACCTAGAATTACCACCAAACAGAACTACCAATTCAATCATGTTTCAGTAACACCGAGCAATTAGCGAAATTATAGCAGTAAAATAACCACATCAACCTTCTTCTAAGTGGATCGATTTGTTCTTCAACACTTTAATCACAAACATCAATAAATCATAATCAGACAAAACTCTAGACCAGAACAGCATAAAAAACAAAGATCAACACATGCTAAATATCCAGGACAAAAAATACAGCGCAAAAATCATAACGGAGATGAAGACTTACCAAAAACAGTGTTGACAGGGTTCATCGCAACCTGATTCTTCGCGGCATCACCGATGAGACGCTCGGTGTCCGTGAAAGCCACATACGACGGCGTCGTGCGGTTTCCCTGGTCATTAGCGATGATCTCGACACGGTCGTGCTGCCAGACGCCAACGCACGAGTAGGTCGTCCCCAAATCGATTCCAATCGCCGGTCCTTCGCCTTTCCCAGCCATCAAAACGTCAGTAGTAAATCAACCGAATGAAAACTCTCGCGAGGAAGATTGTAGACTGAAATTCGATAATGAATTCGCACTCTTTGCAGCTGTATGCTTTTCTGAACGACTCGGAAAAAGAAGAGGAGAATAAATAGTGAAGGAAACTGTTCTCTAGAGGATTCTATTTCGTGCGTGTCTGCATTGCAGTCGGGCGACGTACATTTGAATTCTCGTGTTCTGGTTTGTTCCAGAGATTTCTAATGCACGATATTACTTTTTAGTCCTCCTGCTTTTATGTTTTTCCGCTTATAGTCCTTTCGGTCCCGACTCGCCGACTCTCTCTCCTGTGAGTTTTTAAGCGCGTGGGATCATCTGTCCCATTTCCGGTGGACCACTTGGTGGCCCACCAATGCACGCGTGATTGGTGGGCCATTGAGTGTCCACGAGAAATGGGCCAGAAGATTCGGATTGATTTTTAAGAGAGGTGTCACATTGTAACGGTTAGTGATTAATTTCTCCTCCGTCTTATTGACATAGTTTAATATTTCTTTTTGAATTGTTCCACTATAATAATTTTTTTAAATAAATAATTACACATTTTATTTGAGGGATTCACAATTTTACACAACTCTACACGACCGCGCCAAAAGAAAGTGGATTATATCAATGAGACAAAGAAAGTATTAATTTAGGTAAGTTTTTTAATTTAAATTTGAACGCAAAAATATGAAAAGATATTTTAAGTATATTTTAGGTAAAATATATATCAGTTAGATGAAAAGATTTTTAAGTGTATTTTAGGTAAAATATATATCAATTATAATTATCTTCCTATTTAGGGAAATCAAGTTAAATCAGCATTGGTTCTGTGAATGGAAAAGATGGTAATAATGTAATGTTAGTTTCATAAGCTGTTCGGCCACTTGCTAGGTTTAAAATTTAGCTTAGTATGATTCACCACACATCTTGAGAGTTAAATCTCAATAAAATAATAATTTTGAGATCGAAAAAAAAAATATTCAGGATGAAAGGAAATTACTATCTAAGCAAAATTATTATTCTATCAAATAAACCATACAGTTTATTGTACTACAATAAATATAACTATTCCAGTATAATTATCAACTAAATTGTTAGATGAATGATTCCAAACTGGAATTCAATTTTAAACTGCGAACCAAAGCTCCTAATAGTTTAGTAATATGTTGAATATTGTTTTGAAATATAAACACAATCATAAACGTGAAATATCATCAAATACCAAACAAAATATCAACTCATCATAACATTAAAAAGTCAAGAAAAATTGAAAGTAAATAAGACCCAATATATAAAAAGAATAACCTCAAGCTTTCATTTCCAGATTCAAGGTTAGCAGAATCAAAATTTCAAACTTCCCTTTTCAAGTATAATCGTGAGCCCAGATATTGTTGTAGCAGCTTGGGTCTTTTACAGTCCTGCTGCAGGAACAGAATCTGTACGTTATTACAAGGGTAAAGAGCAAAGGCAGCCAAAATAGGTAATGCTCGTCGAACGCGCGATAACAAAAACCTCATTAGACAGTGGGACTGGCTCAAACAAGACCCCTCTGTTTGAAGACTTCAAGCATCGCAGTGCCTATCTTTGCAGGCGACTCGACCACGGTCACCCCAGCTTCCCTTAGGGTCTTGATTTTGTCTTGCGCGGTACCCTTCCCTCCTGATACGATAGCTGCAAATTCGACAAGAACGTCAATCTCTCCTACCTAAATAACGGAAAATTCTTACCTAGACCAGGTCCAATGAACCTTGTGGTTGAGAATAAAAGTTGATTTAGTGTGGAAAAATCCATAAATAACTATCTTAAGAACAATAGGTGAAAGTCCATGAATGATGCAAACATAAAAGCTGGCTTGTGGAAGATTATGTTGAAGTTAATGATGGGATTCAAAGGTAAGCTTTAGCTATGGATAGCCATATCCAAGCTAAGACCTAAATATTACTCGCTCCGTCCCATTAGTAGTGTCTTGTATTCCCGAAAGGGATGTCCCGTTAGTAACGTTTTGTTTTTAAAAATGACAAAGAATTTGTGGCCACAAATTAATTATCCAAAAGTTAAGCAACATACACTACACAATATCATTTCCTTAATCTTCGTGCCCAAAAGAAACCATACACTACTAATGGGACGGAGGGATTATTCAATATTTCCCCAACTTGAACTAGGTTAGAGTGTTAAACATGGTTAATTGGTTATAAAGTTAATGTGTGTGGGGTGGGATAGAAGAAATATAAGGGTCCACCCATCTAGACCAGATTTTGAGATTCGAGAAGTAATTCTATGCATCTGAACCGATTTGGAAATATACGGATAGCAAAACACATGGAAGAACAGTATAACCATTGGTAGACAAAATAAGTACCTCCTGCATGGCCCATTCTTCGCCCTAGTGGAGCAGTGAGCCCAGCAATAAAAGCAACAATTGGCTTTTCAGTCCGGCTTTCCTGTTACATTGAAACAGGAAAGACAAGATAGTTCAGGTACTAGCAAGTAGAAACTCAAACGTATCTAAGACTAAGGGAAGTTACTAGAAGCTCAGAACCATGAAGGATCTGAGTAAACATAGCATACACGTCTAAGAAATTATCATACGAACATGCCATCAAACCGGATAGCTTTCCAGCGAAAGGGTCAAAGCGGTTGGGGGAAGTTTTCTTTGATACCAGACAGTGTACAAAATCACGACTTCAGCAAGAACTTGTATTTCACGACCTTCAAGCTTCACTAGTCAGTAACCTGGTGTTTATCGTTTATTAATTATTACCATACTGGTGAACGGCAATCAACTATGCGAGCTTCAAAGTAGTAACGTTTTAACTGGTCATTTGCATAGTTGCAGTATTAAGAAACTATGTTTTCCTGCTCAAAAGATTTTTCTTTGAATGATGCTCATTTAAGTTTGCATGGAAAAATTAGAAGGTTGGAGCACATGAAGAAAGGAAGCAAGTTAAAATACAGTAAATGACTTGCACAGCATAGATGCCTAAGAAAAGATTCAGAAGCTAAGAAAGAACATAGGATAGCACTTCAGAACTATTACTGTCAATCGACACTCAACAGGGTTGGATCTTAGATTTTAATCAAGCACTCGTCATTTTATACATTATACTGGTCCATTAATTAGAGAAAAAATCCAGTCATGCATACTGTACTTTCAATAATCTAGAAACAGCAAGGATGACATTTACCTTTATAAGAGCTGCTGCATCCTCTTCTGCTGTGCCACCTATCTCACCGATAAGAACAATACCTAAAACGTGAAATGCAAGTCAAATAAGCAATAGTATCTCAGACTTTCAATGTACTGAGGTTAAATGTACTCAAACCATAAGAACAGACAAAGAGGGCGAAAAAGCCCAAAAAACAATCTCACGATTGAAGGGTAAACATCCAAGAATGTAAGATTACAACATACACTTACGCCCACACAGTTTTCAGTCTCTGCAATAAATTCTTAGCCATGGATAATCGTGCACGGAAACGTGATTATCCACTGAGGCAGGCAGCATGAATGCCCTAATACTGCAAACGTGCTAATGATCTCATCCTTATTTTCAAGTAAGCTATTCTAATCTCTAATTATGGGATGCTACTAAAGCAAAAAGACCTCATTGATTTCTGTTGATTGTAATAAACTAATAATGTCCTGCTATCTAGATATAATGTTAATAAAGTCCCAAAACACTGGTTGTTTGAAGCTCCCATATTGTTTCCGGTTTTTCTAGTGTATGTGCCATGATTAAGCAGTTTATGCAACACATAAATTTTTCCATATCAACAGCTACACAGTTTATAAATAAAACATTATTTGTGCACCTTTATTCCAACTCCATCTAGCTATGAGGAAGACAAATAGATCCTAGTGCCACTAAAATCTTAATATGCAATATAAGAAAAGAAGTAATTCTGGTTCTGGTTTACATCAACATCCACTGGAGAAGAAAACGAATTCAGATGATATGCATTTTCATCTTTGGGATGGAAAATGAAAATCCCACTACGTGACAAACTTTACCTTCTGTCTGTGGATCCACAAGAAACTTTTCCATGCAATCAATAAAATTTGTCCCATTGAAAGGATCTCCACCAATTCCAACACATGTTGACTGCCCAAGACCAACAGAAGTTGTTTGGAAAACCTAAAATACACAAAAGTTATCCCCCAGAGTACGAAGATAATTTAAGATTAGACAAACTATAGCAGACAAAATTCTTTGCTACCACAAGAAAACAAAGGTAAACTACTAGTCCCTGTCAAATGTAGTCCCAATGAAATTAAATCTCACCGCTTCATAGGTCAATGTGCCAGATCGAGAAACAATTCCAATGCGTCCAGGTTTGTGGATGTATCCAGGCATGATTCCGATTTTGCACTCCCCAGGCTTAATAATACCAGGGCAATTTGGACCAATAAGCCGAGTCTTAGACTGCTGATTTAATGCAGATTTCACACGAACCTACAATTTTTAACAGAAATCTTGATGAACAATAAGATTGATAAAATATAAACTAATATAGAGGGATATGAACACAATATATTAAGATTAATCTTGTATTCCATAGGGTATAAACCTGTGAGAAACCAATACTTTCAAATACATAGAGGTTACTATGATAATATTAATGTAAGCAAGTAAGTCTCAGACTCTCAGACAATACCACCCTTAACTCCAGAGGCGGAGGGAAGGGAGGGCGCGTGGGGGCTGCCGCCCAATTACGCTTTTTCCTCTAATATTTTGTTTGAGAATTCCCCCCCCCCGATTTCCCAATTTACATTTATGCCTCAGAGATTTTAATTTTTAATTCACACATAGAGAACAAACAAAAGGAAAATCGGAAATAACATTTCTTACTTCTATGAAAAAACGCCGATCACAGTTTTAAATTTGTATTTTATTGACATTTATTATGTTTGATGTTCGTATGTGTACTTTTGTCCTCCTTATACTCGCTGTTATACTATATATTTCCAAAACAAATGTTCTCCGGGGCTCCTTCCCGAACCCCCGGTAAGTTTCGCCCCCCGAACTATAAATCCTGGCTCCGCCCTTGCTTAACTCACTCCTCTTATTTGGCACATACAACAATCACAGCCTATTGAGAATGTCAATTGCATAAAACGAGCAGATTCAGAAACAACAAGAAACTTGAGTGTTGCACCCAGAATTTGCCAGTAAAGATACTTTTCACCATGCTGTAGGGGTGGACTGTAAAATTTTGTTGATAGAAAAAAGGTGAAGCTAGACAAAGGATTACCATGTCATGTTGTGGTATTCCCTCTGTTATGCATACAACCAAATCTAGCTCAGCCTCCATTGCCTCCAAAATGGCTTTTGCAGCAAACGGAGGAGGAACATATACAACAGATGCATTAGCCTTTGTTTCAGCTTTTGCTTCTGCTACAGAATTGAAGACGGGGAGTCCCAAGTGCTCAGTTCCACCTTTTTTAGGGGTAACTCCGCCAACCTATTCATGCAGAAATTATTAATGGCAATAAATAGTAAAGCACTATATACAATTTACAAACTATCAACTCATCGCATTTGGTTGGTTGGTGTCAATCAGAAAACACATTATCCATATCTTAGAATAGTATTCTATGCCTTTGACTTCACAACATTTTTGTGCCAAATACAAATCATAATCCAGCTACAGTTATTTCTACGGGAGGATAAGTAGAGAAAACTTGCTTCAGATGGAGGAACTGAAGTAATCAAAGGTTATGTTTATTACAATATTTCATAGTCAAATACTAAGCATTCTCTGCGGAATCACAACACATCAAGCAAACCAAAACATAATGAGATCACATATTTCAACTTGAAACAAGAACAAGCCAGTGTGCAAAATATTCTTAAAGCCTTCATGAGAACTTGAAAACACAATAAAATCGATCTAATCCATTACATTTGACTCCAAATTCTATCTCTCTTTTAAAAGTACATGAAAATTGAAGCTAAAGCGAGAGCGAATGGAGAGAGGAATTATACCATCTTAGTACCGTACTCAATGGCCTGCTCGGTATGGAAAGTGCCATTCTTCCCGGTAATTCCCTGGCAAATGACGCGAGTGTTCTTATCGACGAATACGGCGGGCGGCGGCGGCGGCGGCGATCCGAATCCGCGATGTTGGTGGAGCTGATTAGGACGGAGCAGCCGCGACGACAAGTTGCCAATGAGCCTGGTGGCTTGACGCGCCATCGATTTGGTTGACTGCATTTTCCGTAGATGTGAATTTAGGTATTTTCAGAAATGGAAGAAAAGTTGGCGATGGAGAAAAATAATGCGCGCTGTTTGGCGAAACGGGTGTCCCATTATTTATGTCCACTTTCCTAATTTGGTAAAAAAATATTTATACTTTATTATCTTCTCTCTTTTATTTTATTACATTCTCTCTCCTACTTTATCATCTTTCTCTCCTACTCTCTCATTATCTTACTCATCTTCTCTCTCATACTTTATCATCTACACTATCTCTCATACTTTATCATTTACTCTTTTAATTTCCGTGTCGAAACCAATTGAGCCACAAATAACGGGACGGATGAAGTATTTTTTAAAGGCTAATTACAAAATTAATTAATACTAAGAAATCAATAAATTTGCTAAAATAATACTCGCTACGTCTCATTCTTTATGTCACATTTGCTACTTTTCTTTATCCAATTATTTATATCTTATTCTAAAAATTAACATAAATGAGTGGTCACATTCACCTAAGTAAGTAGACCCCATAGTCCCTGTGGAGCATAAATATTGGGACCGAGAGAATTTATTTCGATCATAGAAAATCATAATTAAGATAATAATACAATCCATTTACAAAATATAAAATGAATTAATCTTACACTTCAAACGTCGTGTCGTATCCTAAACTTTTACAGAATGCCGTGTTTCGTATCTGTATCATGTCGTATCACCAATTTTACTCATTTTGATAGCATTAATTAGCACCAATAACAGAGTATTTATACAGCAGCCAAAACAAACATGGCAATGAGATAAATGTAAAGAATTTGAAGCATAATTTCTCAAATTGCTAGTACAACGATTGTCTTATGGTCAAACGTCACAAGAGGCGAAGCAACAGGTCTCGGATAAGAAACACTTTTCCGGGTCGAATTCCCGGCACTTGCAAGGTGTTGGTGTCTCCGAGCTTCCTCATTTCCAATAGTACCTGTATCTTGAAGTTGTTCTAATCCTTTTACAACTTCATCCATGGTTAGCCTGTGTTTAGGCTCTATGGCTAGACATTTAACTGCCAGCCTTGCCGCTCGGAACGCCCCACTAGGCGTGTATTCGCCTTCTATGCGAGCATCCATGATTTGGACCACTCTTCTCTTGCTGGCTAGATAAGGCCTCGCCCATTCAATGAGGTTGTGCTCGCCGTGGGGACGGGTCTTGTCCAGAACGCGTCTCCCGGTGAGCATCTCGAGTAGCACCACCCCAAAGCTATAAACATCGCTCTTGGCTGTTAGATGGCCTAATCAAGAAAATCAAGCAAAGAGATCAGTGGCTGCAGGAATATTCGTATTAACGCTACTTTGTCAATAAAATGACAATTTTGCCCTTTCGTAGAGTTAATTCTTTCGTGTTTTTAGGTTTTAGACATTTAAGGGTAATTTAGATATTTTACATACTCCCTTCGTCCCGACCGACTTGTCCACATTTCCTTTTTGAGTTGTCCCATCTACCTTGTCCATTTTCTAAATAAGGAAATAGGCCTCATACCTTTACTAAATCAAATCAACTTTAAACAATTAAATATTTATATGTGTCTTATGTCTGTATCACACAAATCAATTCTAAACAATTACTTCATCCGTTCCATAGAAAGTGTCTCCTTTCTATGAGGCACGGAGATTAAGAAATTTATGTTGTGGGGTATATACTGTTTGACGTTTTGGTTGTTAATTTTGGTCCATACATTCTTTATTTTTCTTAGAAATATGACACTCTCTATGGGACAGTCAAAAAATGAAAACAAGACATTTTTTATAGGACGGATGAAGTATTTAATTATATGGGTCCCACACTTTTATTATATAAAATTAACCCACATAAATAATCCCACCGAAAAGAAACCAGACAAGTCGGCTGGGACGGAGGGAGTAAAATACTTAAAATCTTACTTGATCGCATCATGAGCAATTGAATCTCACGCGATTAAACGAGACAACGGGAATTCCGTGCAACATTATTAAAAAACACGAGCATACCCGTGGCCATATACTCTGGAGCTGCGTAGCCATATGTGCCCATTACTCGCGTAGAGACGTGGCTTTTGCCATCGAGCGGGCCGTCCTTGGCCAACCCGAAATCCGAAAGCTTCGCGTTGTAGCTCTGTTAGAAACATCAGCACAAAGTGTAAGCGAACTCATAACAAAAACAAGGATCCAAGAGCGAAGTTCGTATTCATGAACAACAAACCGCGTCAAGCAAGATGTTGGACGACTTGAAATCGCGATAGATAACTTTGGCTTCGGGGCTGTGGAGAAACGCAAGGCCTTTCGCTGCACCAAGAGCTACCTTCATGCGTAGGCTCCACGACAACGGCTGGAAGTACGAAGTCCCTACTCATCAACAGCGTTGTTAACATCATCCTCATTGTAACAAATTAAAGAGAACAAACTTCTTGTTAAGATCAAGAACTCACTTCTGAACAAGTGATTCTCCAAGCTGCCCCTTGGCATGAATTCATAAACCAATAGCCTATGCTCATCCTCCAAGCAATAGCCAACAAGTTTCACTAGATTGGGATGGTGCAGCTGTCCAAGATAGTTGATTTCTGTCTGAAATTCAAGAGGGCAGAGTATACCAATTCAGACCATCTAAATTAAGGTTGTAGATTCATACTATGATCATTAAGGGTGTTTGCAACAGCTTCTTATTATAAACATTATTTTGCTTAAAGTTAAAAATATTTGTTTTTAAGTAAAATCATGGAGTTTCGGAGTTGATTTTAAAAAACGGATATTTTTTACTAAATTCGAAAAATATGATGTTTTAAGCACCAAAAGCAGTTCAATAGATGCTTGCGTAGTGTTTGCAATGGCTTATTATAAGTACTTTTATTTCCTTTTGCTTAAAATTGAAAAAAAAACTGTTTTTAATCAAAAGTAGGGAATTTTTTATATTAATACTAAAAAATAAATATTTATAATAATTTTGAAAATTATGGTGCTTTTTAAGTACCAAAAGCTCCTACTTATAAATTTAAGTAGATTTGCTGCTTAATTTTAAAGAAGCTAAAGCAGAAAATAGGTTTTTTCAAACAGTAAAACCTGATTATACGGTCAAAAAACAGATAAGTAATTAAAATAAGCAGATAAATACTTAAAATAAGCTCTTGCAAACACAGCCTAATTTACTATCCAAGAAAGAGTTCAACTATAGTGAGTACTAATTTACCAGCCATTCTTTGTGGCCTTGGAGGCCTTCTTGATTCAGTCTCTTGACAGCAATGACCATTCCTGTCCCGGCCTTGGCTGCTTTGAACGTGTGCTCGTCGATCCACCCTTTGAAGACACAACCGAATCCACCTTCACCCAACACGCTGTCCGGGCGGAAGTTTCTGGTGGCTATCCTCAGATCATTGAATCCAAAGCTCTGCAGACTCCCAGCCTCCAAGATTTCATCCTCATTCCGAGGGGTTAGAGGAACAGAGGAAGACGAATATGACGAACGCCTGCTGCCTGTGTCCCTTCCTTCAAAGCTAGTGTGCCTAGAACTTGGGACTGAGTTGAAATATAAAAACTCCATTAGATATCAAGAATTTAGGCTGGAAATTAAACAGCAAATCTGTCAGCATTTGCATCTCTCTCATCAATTAATTTAGTACTGAAATTTTCACATCAATTTTGCATCACAACACTGGCATGTAGAGCAGGATTAAGACATCATAACCAATCAAAAAATGAAGTAATCTTGGAGATGCAGATTACCAATGGAACAGTATAATCATACTACTTAGGAACATGATTTATTTCCCTTAATTCAATTCTTGAATTTAGGGTATGATTTAATTTATTTCTCTAACTAAATTCAACACCATATTAAGACTAAAACTTATGAAAAACCAAAAACTATCCTCTGTCATGACAAATGTGAACTCAAAACACAAAAACCAACCAAATCATCAAAATTGCAAATTTCATCTTCATGACTTCATCATTCATAAACTCAAGAGAAACACCAATCTCCCTCTCTCCCTCCCTCTCTCTCTCTCTCCAAAATTGCAAAAGTCAGTTCATCTTCATGACTTCATCACTCATAAACTCAAGAGAAACACCCATCTCCCTCCCTCCCTCCCTCCAAAATTGCAAAACTCAGTTCATCTTCATGACTTCATCACTCATAAACTCAAGAGAAACACCAATCTCTCTCTCTCTCTCTCTCTCTCTCTCTCTCTCTCTCTCTCTCTCTCTCTCTCTCTCTCTCTCTCTCTCTCTCTCTCTCTCTCACACACACACACACACACACACACACACATACACACACACACAAAGAGAAGGAAACTAAAAATCCACTAACCATCTCTATTGGGACTATGGTCCGCTCGTATCCGGACACTGAAGCAAGAACCCATCAATCCCCTCTCCTCAAAAACCAAAAATCCGAACAATCAAGGAAAAAGATTCAATCTTGATCAAGAAATCAAGAAGCCCACAAAAAAGTCTTGTCCGAAAACTCTAGCGGAGGGTGTGAACGAATGGAAAGAAGAGAGAAAAACACAAGACATATGTGGATGAATGAGTGTGTATGTGTGTGTTGGGGTTGGCGTCACGGGAAGCTGGCCACTATCATTATAATTTTTCAAAACCGT
The DNA here is from genome assembly GCA_028984105.1 of Lavandula angustifolia. Taxonomy (NCBI): domain Eukaryota; kingdom Viridiplantae; phylum Streptophyta; class Magnoliopsida; order Lamiales; family Lamiaceae; genus Lavandula; species Lavandula angustifolia. The sequence goes on from CM054802.1 coordinate 42,549,715, forward strand.
AAGGGTTGACTTTTCCCCCCTCTCGCTATTAAGTCAATCGTCACTTCTGCAACTTGCTTGGACATAGATACATGCTTTGTATGTATTCGTGTGTGTAATTAAAAGGGGATGGTCCGACAAGGTAGTAGTCGACTCTTGCCCAGCAACTTCAATCTGTGGTTGGCTGCATGTTACTCTAGCCGTTGGATCGGAATCAAACTAGTCAACGGAGGCTTGATTTTCTTCTATTCCTTTATTTTTGTTGGTAGTGGAGTATTAAATAAGTCAGGATACATTGTCAAAAGATGCTTACAGTTAAAATATAAATGGGACACGAGTGGAGCATAAGAAAGTGGGATATAGGATCCAAATTGTTGTCAAAAGGGTCTGAATCTTAATGTTTCAATTTCTCTTTACAAAAATGTTTATTATTCCCTACATCCCATTTAAAATAATATACTTTTTTTTAATTGGAACGTTCTAATAGAAATCAAACATTTTCTAAAATGGTAAATTTTAAATGGACATATCATAAAGTTAAATAATACCACATAACACTATTTTCTTAAATTCAATGCCAAAAAAAAAACATGTCACTTTAAATAAAGTGCATAATTTTTCTTTTTGTTTGCTTCAATATTGAAAAAAAATATTCCCTCTATTCATTAATAGTGTCTGGTTAGAGATTATGAGAGTGATATTGTGTGGCGTACGTAGTTTGGCTTTTGGGTAATTACTTATGGACACTCCTTTAGATAATACTCCATCCGTGCCATTTAACATCCCACTTTTTTTTTCGACATGATAATTAAGAAAGTGAATGATAAAGTATGAGAGAGAGGTAAATGATAAAATAAGAGAGAGAAGATAATTGAGTTTGTGAGAGAATAATAATAAAATAGGAAAGATAAATGATAAATTAAGATAAATAAATGAAAAAGTAGAAGAGAAAATAAAAAGTAAGAGATATTTTTGAAAGTTATTTCTTTTTAAGAAAATATGTCATTTAAAGTGGAACGTCTTGAAAAAAAAAACGTATCATGTTAAATGGGACGGAGTACAAGACACTACTAATGAGAGATAATTTTGTATCAATACTAACAACGGTATGAAACAAGTTTTTAACGTTTGGTAAAATAGTAAGATAAAAGAAGATTGTATAAATAGATTGATAATGTTTGGAAATTGCAATGTTTTAAGCATAAAATCTCTTAATTAATGCTTTAAACCTTCAGTCCTTTTACTACTTAATTTTAGAAAAACTGCCAAACTAATAGACTTTCTTATTTTTATGATCACAAAAAATTATAGTAAATGGATTAATTTAAAGTTGCAGGTAAACTTTGGCCTTTATTTAATGAAGAGATGTTGATTTGAAATTATTCCTTAAATTTACTAATTATTATCTGAATTTATTGATTTGTATACATATTCGTAGTATATGTTAGTCAACTATAGAAAATACTACTATAAACTTGTTTATTCCCTACATAAATATCCTACTTAAATATCTAAAAATAATACTCCATCCGTCTCGCCCGACTTGTTTTGTATTTATTTTTGCAATTCGGATCTTTTGGCCCATTTTGTGAATACCACTCAGTGGTCTACCAATCATACGGTGACACATGTATTTTTACTAGTAAACAAATACCTTACTAGTAAAAATATGGTCCACCAATACACACGTGGCACCACGTGATTGGTGGGTTACTTAGTGGTCCGCCAAAAAATGGAACAGATGATCCCTGGCGTTATTTTCGGGCCTTCCCAAATTGTCTTTTATTCATTTTCGGACCTTCCCATACAACTTGTTTTATTTTCTAAAAAGAAAATAATTATTATATAAAATTTCACTTTTTTTTGTGTGATCTACTTTCTACACACAATTATTTATTCATCTACATATAATTATTCATTTATTAAAATATTAATTTCGAAACTAAATAATACAAATCGGCTTGGACGGAGGAAATATCAAATTCCCTAAAAGTTCCCGCCATCATCTGCTGGAGAGCTAGGGCTGAGAGTTCGCACTCGCCACACCACTGCCAATCCCATACGACGGTCGCACCGGAAAATGGCCGGCACATCTGATCCTCATGCCTCCGCATTTTCGGCAGCAGAGGTATGTTGCCTCGTCTCTCTCGAGTTTCTTCAATTGCTTTCATTCGTCGGTTATCTCAGTTTTTTTCGTTTTTAATTTGATGACACAGTTAGAGTTTCTCGCGGAGGATGAAATGATTGAAATTGTGCCGAATATGAGGATGGATCCCCTCAATTTTATATCTGTATGATTCATTCTGCAAATCGCCTTTATGCACGCGTTTAATTTTGCTTCCTGCTCGCGTACATTATTGACGTGTTGTTTATGATTTTTTGGATAATTTGCTTTGCGGGTAGGGAGATTTTGGTCCGTTTAGACCACAAATAGCAACTCAGGCTCCACTCTGGTTGGCAGTGGCCTTGAAGAAGAGAGGAAAGTGCACAATTCGAGCTCCGGAGTGGATGTCTGTTGGTGAGTTCCGTGATTGAGGCTTTATTTTTATTATTATTATTATTATTTTGTAAAAACTAACTCCATCCTTATGCTTCTTTTGGTGGACTGGCATGATACAATTAAACCTCGATAAAATAATAATCTTGGGACCGAGAAAAAATATTCATTTAACGAGGTTATTACTTTATCGAACATTATTTTAGTGTATTGACCCATATCGGGACCGGAATAAATTATTATCTTAGCGAGATTATTATTTTATCGAATATTACTTTATCGAGGTTTAACTGTACCATTTTCGATTAATTTTCCCTTAATTAGCTATTCCTGTTTGTGATTGTGCTTATCCCCCAATTGTTCGCCTCTTTGTTGAATCGATTCGTCTTGTATCATCCCGAAATGGCTCTGTTAAATTCTTAGTCAACTTGTATTCTTTCTCTAAGAACATTGATGTTGTTCTCTATCAAGCAAACCTTCTCCATTCTTGTCTCTCAGCAAAGGTCGACGTGTCGGACCGATTTGCTAGAGCACATAGCAGCCGAAGATTGTTTAGTGCTCAAGTAGGAATAAAGAATAACAGATCCAGGCACACCCCTTAGATCAAACAGCTAGCTCAAAGTAAAGCTGAATTATTAGCTAATTTCCTTGATTTTTCCTTCCTTAATTCCTCTGTTTAAGCTAAATTTCCCTAAAATCAGCAAACCAAGTCATAACTCTAAATAAAATAGTTACCAGCTAACTTGATTAATCTTCTTTCCCTTCACTGACACACATCGAAAAGACTCTTATTGCTTCGAATATCTGCTTTTATCATATAGATAAGTTAACGCAAGTGCTAAAAGCAGAGCGAGATTCTGAGAAGTTTCAGCCTTTGCCATTTCATTATGTAGAAATATCCAGGCTTCTTTTTGATCAGTGAGTATTTCTACGGTAAATTATGGTAAAATTTTGATTTGTTGTTATATTATGGTAGTGGTTTTGAACATGCTTTTCTTTGATGTAGTGCACGGGACGATATTCCTGATATCTACATGGTTAGTGGGCCAATGTTTCATGTCCGTATTCTTTCTTTGGCCTATAATGTTTTCTGAAATGTTGATTCCGATTTCCATATAGGTAAGATCTCTCATCGAGGACATCAAGGACGTGCGGTTTCATAAAATTGGGAATGGTTTGGAAATCATCTCAAAAGAACGTACGTATGCACTGAGGGTATGTAACTTCCTGAGCCTGTATCTCCACTGCTGCAATTGTTAGTGTATTCACATTCGTGTGAATCTCTTTGCATCTCAAAAGAACGTACGTATGCACTGAAGCTAATTGTATTTATCCCATCTCACCGCTATCCTTGAAACTTGCAGCTTAAAAACTTATCTGCTATGGAAGCAAACATAGTGCGCCCATTTGTTACAAGAGCTCTTGGGACGTTTTATAAGCTCGGTAGTTCTGATATGATACAAGAAACAGACCATGCATCCAGTCGACAACCCCAAGCAACCAACCGTGGGCCAAGAGTATGTTGCAAGTGCTTTATGTTTTCTAATTTTCCGCTGTCGACTCAGGTTGATATCCTATCAAATGGTCCAACTTGCCCTTCTTAATGCTCATACACTACTTCTGGGTAAACAAAATCAAGTTTTCTAATGTTACAAGTTACTATTATGGTATGGTTATCTATATTTGGTGATCTTACACAACGGCATTTTTCGTTTTAATTGAGATAATTCCATCAAGCATTGTATACTTGATTCATCCACGTAGATTTAGCTTTTGTTTGCTTAAGCTTGAGGTGGTAATATAACGACGGTATAAAGATTATGTGAATTTCATAGTCGTTGCTATTCACGAACCTTGCTACTTGACTATCTTCTGCTCTTGATTTTCGGTGGCCCTTCTTATTGCTCATACACTTTTTATGGGTAAACAAACCCAAGTCTTCTAATGGTTCAGTTCATACATTCCATCAAGCATTGTATACTTGATCCATCCATGTAGATTTAGCGTTTGCTTGCTTAAGCTTGAGGTAGTAATATAACGGGGAACAGATTATGTGAATTTTATAGTCATTGCCACTCACAATTCACGAACGTGCTCCTTGACTATCTTCTGCTCTTTATTTTTCAGCGGCAATTGAAAGATAGATGATCCAATCTGGAGATGCTGTTCTAATGGCTGCTCTATCAAACTGCATTAGTTAAAGTAAGGTTATTGCTTACGTCTTCTTCGTATGCTTTACGTTTCATCTATGGCACCAATTTTAAGAGTAGAGATTGATTCCTAGGCATGCTGAAATAATATATATAGACAATCTCATGCGGAATTCTTGCTTTTTGTATTGAAATGTAAATAGGGATAGACAAACTTAAAACATGAGTAATCTTACTTTTTCAGATTTCAAAAACTAGGATATAACCTTATGATATAATTGGAGAAGAAAAAAACTTTTAAGGATCCCGGAAAGTAAAGTTATCGAGGAATATAATTATGAAAAGCGTAATACCTTATACGTAGTCCTTCAGTTTCTCTGGTCTTATAGTGATTCTTTTTGGCCTGCTTTCTTTTTGAATGGCTTTTCCCTCATCCTGCGCAGCTTCCATTGAATCGTCTTGTGGTACGTGTATTGGTGTATCGGCAGGTCTCAACAGTTTCTGCAGTCCAACCAAAAGTCCAAGTATACGAAAAGAATTTCGGTTTGCAATTCAAATTCTCAATCTTCTCTCACAAATGAGTCACCAAAATTATATATTTTGAAGATCATTTTAAAAAATCAACGTCGTTCGTCCGTCGGATTCAACTTCATGGGTGTGTAAAATCGTGCGAAAAATTAGATTTTATTCAATCTTTAAGTATTTTGAGGCTAGTAAAAAAATTACATTAGGATGAATTTGGTTAAAAATGATGAAAATTCGTAGAGAATTATAAACTAGTACTACACTCGTGCTACATACGAAAGATTTTATATTTTATGAGGACTACTATTATTTCATGACGTGGTAAATGATATTTGTGAATCTTTAACTTTCACGTTTTAGATAATCAACACATGTTTACACGATATTATATTTATGCACTTGAATAGCATATATATTTCAAAATTTGGGCAATTTTAATTCAGCTCTGGTTGTGATTCATGTGTTTTGAATATTGTCATCAAATCTAAAAAGACTTAAATCTTATGAATGAGTGCATTTTTTCTATAAATCTCCATAGACTTTTTTATTGATGACATTTCTCGTAAATGTTGAGTCAACACTTTCACCATCATATGCCAAGATCTTTAATCCAGCTCTATTTGTAACTAGCGATGCCCCCACGTATAACTGACTATGAGTAAACACAGGTTTCTTCAACAACAAACCAACATAGTTTAATGATTGTCCCTCACTTTTATTAAATATTCATTGCGTAGGAGACAATAATTGGAAGTTGTCGTCTTTGAAATTTTAACAACAATCTTGGATCAGAATGTGATTGAAATTCTTGGAATCAAAACTCTATCTTCAGCATTTCGACCAGTGAGAGCATTTGCTTCCAACAAATGATCGTTGAGTCTTTTAATTACCAATATAGTGTTATTGCGCAAACCATTTGTAAAATTTGTCAAATCATTTGTTAAATCTTCTGGAATCTCAATGGATTCTCCAACATCTGTATCTCCTATTGTCTCATCTCTAATACCAGCTATCCACTTTGAAAAATTTGTTAATTGAGTGACTCATCTTTTGCATTTTGTAGTCTCTTGTTCCTTGTCAGTTTTAGAACTTTGCAATATTTTCAGAGATAGATGAAGTGATTGTAGCATAAACAATATCTTGTCTGCTACCTTTTGGAATTACTAGTAAAATCTGGTAAAAATCTCCACCAAAAACAACCGTTTTACCAGCAAATGGACTACTAAAGCTTGATGGGTTGTTAAATCACATAGTATCGCGTAAGCTCTTATCTAATGCTTCAAAGCAATATTTGTTCTTCATCCCAAATGTGATAAATATTAAATTCTCATTCATTAAAATTCCTCCACAAAATTAAGGGAGCAAGTTTCCAAAATATTAATTTCATACAAAATAATTGCCAATATTCTACAAAACTTATTCCAAAAATATTACTCATAGAAAAATAATTCTCAATCTATTACCATATTGAAAAGGAAGTATCTTCTAAATGGTTAAAATTATTTTTTCTAAACAAACTTCCATTTTCAATAATAACAACATATTATTTCTAAGTTTCTAGGAAAAAAATGCCAACGCACTTTATCAAATGAGAATTTTAAGAAAATATATTACTTGATGTTATTTATTTTTAAGAAATTACATTTTAAAATATGTCATAAAATTTTTTATATGACAGTATATTTAAAAATATGAATGTATACTTTTATTTTTTATATTTAAAAATTTCTATATTAATAAAATCAGTGACAATATGTTTATTAATTTTATTTGATATTCTATTTTTAAAATATCTTATATTAAATATACGAACTTTTACTTTAAATATTTCAAAATGAAAATATTTACACAGTAAATTTTAAAAGTAGGACATCCTATTTTTATTAAAATATAGTTTTGATTTAAATTTTATGTGTAAACGATAATACATTTTTTGCATAGATATTTATATTTAGAGTTAACAATTTTTTTTTTTTAATTTTGTAAAATTACAAATATGTATTTTTAACTACTATGTGACATTAATATTTTTATACAATGATGAAAATTCGTAGAGAATTATAAATAGGGGTAGAAGTATATCTAGTTCTCTAAAAAAATACACGTGGACACAAAATGGGAGTATGTGGACAGTGTGCGGTGGGCCCCATCAAAATTCCCCGTGCAGACGCTCAAAACGCGCTTTGCCACGTGACCAATCGTCTCTAGATTACATGTATCTATATATGTATGTATGAATATTTCTAGAGAGAGAGGTCTTACTTTTGGGCAGCAACAATCATCAAACGAGGAATCGCGTTGTCCTCCCAAATCAAATCTATCATCACCTAATCATTTCGTTCTGGTAAACTCATTTCTACCACTATCTTCGGCTCTTCTTCTCCCTCTCTCTCTCTCTCTCTCATTCGTTTTTATGTTGTAATTTTCTATAGATTTAGTGTTTTTCGTATTAGGCGCTTTTGATTTTGTTTGAAATGTTGTTATGAATGTTGATTGCTTGGATGTGATCGCATTTTGCTTAGATGTGTTTATTATTCTGTTGGATTCGATGAAGTGAGGGCTTATTTAGCGATAGCTTTCGGATTTGGACTTCCATTGACTCTGTCGATTTAGAAATAGAGAGATTGACGTACTCAATTTGTAGATTTCAAGCGTTTGAATGTATTTTTGAATAGTGTTTTGTTTCAGGGCTTCAGATTCATAAGCATAGGCTTTTGTGGAAGTTGGCTCATTTTATCCAACAAACTAGTCTGATCTGATAGATTGATACTAAAAGATTCAGTAATTAGGTTTACTTCTTATGTATAATGGCGGTTCCTACAAAATAGAAGGTCATGGACCAGAGATTTGGTGTTATGATGGCCCAGCTTCTCGAATGAGATTCGACAACCAAACTTTTCCAATGTCTACTGGACGCAATTCAGTCTACAATTTGGGAGCTAGTGAGAATTTTCTAAATCCGAGTCATGCTGATGTTTTACCAGTTTCTGTCCATAAAAATCCTGATGCCCGAGTCCAGTCATCAGAAGGCGATTCTCCCGAGGATCTTGATTTCAGTGATGCCGTACTCAAGTATATAAATCATATCCTCATGGAAGAGGACGTGGAAGAGAAATCAGGCGTGTTTACAGAATCTGCAGCTCTTCAAGCTGCAGAGAAATCATTTTACGAGGTTATTGTAGATCAACGTCCTGCATCCGTAGATTACCAGCATGCATCAAGTTCAGATCAGACATTTCAGCACCCTGATGAAAAGTTGTTTAGGGTAAATGATTTGAGTGGTTCTTATGATTCAGGAACTTTATCTTCTGATTGGAATTCTGATCCTAACTGCGATAGGCTGGACCTATATCATCATACTGCCAAAAGAAACTCCCAGTCGACTTCTCAGTGTTCTTGTGCTTCATCAAGTAGCAACGGCACCATAATTGAAGGTCCGATGGATTCTCCTGTGAGTACCCTTAGAATTCCTGATATATTTGGTGATAGTCAATCAGCTATGCAGTTTAAGAAGGGAGTAGAGGAAGCAAGCAAGTTCCTTCCTAACGGTAATAACTTGGCTGCCGCTTTGGGGTATGATGATCCATTGCCGAGGAAAGGCTCTGCTAATCTTTCAGTTAAGGTTGAAAATAAAATTGACAATAACGAAGTTAATGATGTATTAAGGGGAAAGAAGAATCCATATCATGACAGCATGTCGTTGCAAGAGGAAAGGATTAGCAAACAATCAGCTGTTTTTGCTGAATCAACTGTGAGTCCAGACATGTTTGATAGGGTCCTCCTTTGCAGTGGAGGGAAGAATGAATCTGCCCTTCGTGAAGCACTGAATGAGATAAGTAGAAACACCCAACAGAGTAGTCAATCACAGGTATCTAATGGTGGCAAAACCGGTGGTAAGAAGAAGCAAGGCAGAAGTAATGTGGTGGACATGAGAACCTTGTTGACCCTTTGCGCGCAAGCTGTTGCAGCTGATGATCGCAGGACTGCGAATGAGTTTCTAAAGCAGATTAGACAGCACGCTTCTCCAACGGGAGATGGAATGCAGAGACTAGCATTATATTTTTCCGATGGGCTTGAGGCACGTATGGCTGGATCAGGTACTCAGATATATAAGTCCCTCCTTAGTCTGCCTACTTCTGCTGCTGATGTACTGAAAGCCTACCATACCTACGTTGCTACATGTCCGTTTAGGAAGGTCTCTAATTTCTTTGCAAATAAGACCATCATGAATGTCTCCAAGAAGGTTACAAAACTTCATATTATCGATTTTGGTATTCTGTTTGGGTTCCAGTGGCCTTCCTTTCTGCAGCGCCTCTCGGACCGACCTGGTGGACCCCCTAGGCTCCGTATTACTGGTATTGATTTTCCTTGCCCGGGTTTCCGACCATCGATGAGGGTAGAAGAGACTGGGAGGCGTTTGGCTAGTTATGCTAAGACCTTTAAAGTTCAATTCGAGTTCAATGCTATTGCTCAAAGCTGGGAAACGATTAAGCTTGAAGATCTTAAGATCGAGAAGGATGAGATGGTCGCTGTGAGCTGTCTTTTCAATTTCAAGAATCTGCTAGATGAAACTGTGGTGGTTAACAGTCCAAGGAATATTGTCTTAAACCTTATTAAGAGGATCAATCCTGCCGTTTTTGTTCTGGGAATAAAGAATGGTGCCTATAACGCCCCCTTTTTCCTCACAAGATTCCGGGAGGCACTGTTCTACTATTCATCCCTTTTCGACATGCTTGATGCTAATATTCCCCGGGAAGTTCCCGAGAGAATGCTGCTTGAGAAGATAATATTCGGGCGGGAGGCAAAGAATGTCATTGCATGTGAAGCTGCTGAAAGGATTGAGAGACCAGAGACATACAAGCAATGGCAGGTCCGGAATATGAGGGCTGGCTTCGAGCAGCTTCCCCTCGCTGAGGAGATAACAAGTTTGGCTAAAAAGAGAGTCAAACAGTACCACCACAAGGATTTTGTGGTGGATGAAGATGGCCAGTGGTTGTTGATGGGATGGAAGGGACGCATTCTTTACGCTCTTTCCTCTTGGAGGCCTGCTCGTTGAAGCTAGTGAATCACGTCCGTATACCAAGGCAAGATAGTCAACCACGGACCATTCTGTTCCTCTGCAACACCTTCGGAATATGAACTCTCTCCATTGGTAAGCAAGGTACTCGAATGTTACACTGAAACCTTAATCAATTTTACTCTGATCTACAGAGTTTCACTTTCAACTTTTAAATTAGGGTTAAATACACTAAACCCTCTAAAATATTAGTTTTTGATGATTTGCCCCCTAAACTATGAAAATGTGTACTTCACCCCCTAGACTATTGACTTTGTGCGCTTTGCCCCCTTAACTATAAAAACATACAATTCACCCCCTTAACTATCTAATTTGTTGCAGAAGGGTAGAGTTTATGCAAAAATTTCCTAACACATGTGCGAAGTTAGTGGCAATATTATTTGGATTATCACAAAACTAATAATCCATGGGGTATACAACACAAGTGTGGCATTTCCCCTAAATTTGCATGTACGATAGGATATCTTTGGCGAAATTTTACTCTTCTGCAACACATTAGATAGTTCAGGGGATAAATTGTACATTTCCATAGTCCAGGGGCAAAACGCACAAATCTAATAGTTCAGGGATAAATTGTATGTTTTTTAAACTTGGGGGGCAAAGCGTAAAAAATTAATAGTCTAGGGGGTTTGATGTATTTAACCCTTTAAATTAATTTGAAGTGTGCTCCTTCAGACCGTGATAGGCCAGGCAACACGTCGGCCCAATAGTCGTCGTGCCAGCTTCCATCCGACGTGCATATGGGGTGGTAGAGAAGGAAAGTGTTTTGTCAATGCTAACACAGTTCAAGAGGTTAGTAACTCATGATTTGGTGTAGATTAAGGAATGCTGTGCAATGTAGTGCTTGTTGTGTAGGAGTAGATAATAACTCTACTTAGCTTTTACTTTCATGTACTTTTTCACATTTTGACTGTAGAAATGGCAATTTAGTTTACATGACTTGGATTTGGTTGTCAATTTCATGACTACTAGTTTATGTTTTTTGTCCTGAAAGACATGATTTGGTTGTAATAAGGTGTTATCTGTTCAGCAATTTTCTGTATTATGCGTCATTGATCTTATATGCTTGTTTTTTAACTATCTGATCTTCCTTGCATTCTGCACAAGTGTGCAATATTTAATCCTAGAGAGAGAGAATTCATGTATCTGTGGAATAAGTTGTTTGACATATTCTGTGGAATTTGAACTGCAAAGAACAATGATAGGCCAGTAGAGTTGACTTTTTGATATTTTTAAGTCTTGGTTAGGTCATATTTGTTGTGATTATAGTCATTTTTAGATATAACTAGGTTGTATGCTTCATATAATAATTAATATCATAATGTTGACATTCTAAAAATTTAGGGCGTTTGGGTCGTAATTTAGAATCTGATTTTGAGTTTAAGATAATTCCCACAAAATATGGATTAGGGACAAAATCCATCAAAATACCAAAAGTTTAGCAAAAGTATAATTTTTTTCCTAAAATCTTGATTTTGTTACACCTAATTCTAAAATCTTTTATAAATTTTATATTAATTCCTTTTAACCTTCTTATTTAAAAAAATAAAAAGGGACATTCTTATTGATATTGGGACAAACACACCTGGTCCTTGATAATTTCATGGAGGCCCATCTTGTGCAAGTATAGCCCATTAGTCATCTTGTATGATACTTGGGCTCTGTTGTTATTGGGCCTCTTATTAAATTAAGCCCACCTTTTGATCCAAATTTTCAAACGCCATGACTTTTTCTTACTAATTTTGTTGCTGTTGAGGTCCGAAGGACTAATCAATGACTGGATCCATAGATTCTGAGAATATTATTATTATTAAATCAATCCTAACAAGAATTAGACATTCGATCGATCATTTGCGTAGAAGTGGAAATACTGACTACGGTATAAGTTGTCAGTCACATTCTGAGTACATGGTATTTCATTCAATTAGAACCCGCGCATGATTAATCTAGCGTAATCTATATTCTTTACATAGTATATGTGCCGGGAGATCAACAATTAATAAGAACAAAATAATAATTTTTGGAAAAATAAATAGAAAACTTTCAAATTTTAGATTATGCTCGATTTAGGAACGACAGCACCAGTCATTCACCATTAGATCGACACATATTTGCGGATTTCGCTCATTAAAAATAAACAATAAAAAATAGTAAAAAGGATTCTCGTGCAGTTGTTTTGTGTTTTCTTTAGGGACTAAAATGTAGAATCATAAAAGTGGGAGAAAATTAGCACTCTATCAGTCACGTTATTATTGTCTCTTTTTTTTTCTGTATGGATATTAAAAAAATTTATTTAAGTGTATAATTTATGAATTTTAATTATATTAAGTAACGAACATAATTTTAAAAGAGTGGTTGGTAGGAAAAAATAAAAATTTATTCAAATTTTTGCACGACATAGTTGAGTCATTTTTTTTTTTTTTTTAGAAAAAGATTTTTGGAAAGTAAGTACAAGAATATGGAGATGAGTGGTGAGTAAAGAGCGACTCGATTCATTTTAAGTTTAAAAACTTAATTTTACCATTTTAAGAAAAATGATGCGACTCGATTCATTTTAAGTTTAAAAACTAAATTTTACTCCTTCCGTCTCATTCATACTGTCATGTATGCCATTTCGGGTTGTCTCACTCATACTGTCTCATACCTAAAATGATAAGAAATGAGTGAACCACAATCATCTAAATAAGTGGACCTTACTATTTTATACTTTTACACCACTACTTTAACCTTTACACCCACTATCTTAAATTCCGTGCCGAAATCCAACAAAACATTATGAATGGGACGGAGGGAGTACCATTTTAAGAAAAATGACAGTAATAGAATATCGGATTTTGAAAGGAGGACAATACTAAGGGGGTGTTTGCAAGAGCTTAAATTATTCAACTTATAACTTAATTTAAGGAAATGCTGTTTTTGAGTGTTTTCAACAGCTTAAATTTGAGAAAATTCTCTACATTTAAGTCAAATAAGTTGAAGTTGGTTAAGTTGGTTTTTACCAACTTCTCCAACTTAATGACATATTTGTAATTTCGGATAAGCTGTAATTTGACATTTTACTTATAAATCACAAAATAAGCTACTACAGTATAAATGTTTGCAAATACTCTTTTTTCAACTTTTTCTGCTTTTAAGCAGTTTTTACAAACACACCCCAAATTCTTTAATAAATCACTTTTTTCAATTTCTCCTTAATTTAAGCACTTAAAAAAGTTTAAACTGTTGCAAACACACTTAAGGGACAAGGGTGACTATAAGACAGTTAGTTGGGCCATGGGGGCCCACACGAAGATTAAAGAGAGGGGCTCCTCGTTATTACCGAAAGCGCCAGGTGGCCAACAGATGACCTTTTTGCACTTTTCTTCTTCCCGCTCCGCCAATCCTACGCCACTCGTTTCGGTATATTCTATTCTCCCGTACACGATGCGGGGCCCATATCTACCTGACTCCGTCAACCTCTTTCTTGGCTATTCTCCCGTCCCTATTAACGCCGTCAAGAGTTTCTCAACGCCCACCGCTCCGAATATGCTAAAATATTCTCCCATTTTTGGAATTTACTCGGAAAATTATTAAATGAACAACTTATTCATGGATTTGAGAGACTAAAAATAAATTCAATTTACCATAATAATTGTTGGATCCAATTTTATTGGATTTCGATTTATTAATAAGCCGACAAACAACCTCAACGTGAGTGTTGAATAAGTAATTTAAGATTCTAGTTCTGACGTTATTTGTTTATCTATTTATTTTTGACAACTAATTGTCACATGGTTGGCTGAGAGCGAGAGTGACAATGAGATCACCGCCAAACGCCCAACACCAAAAATACAGTTTGATTCCAAAGTAATCGCATGTGTTCCCCTAATTTGCTTTATATAATTCTAGAGTTGTTAATCTGGTCGATTAACCGGTCGAACTTAACGGAATTAATTTTTTTTGAATTGAATCAAATCGAACCAAATAAATTTGGTTTAACATTTGGTTTTTCACTTTTTGTATTTTGGATTTTGGTTTAGTTTACAATTCAATCATCAATTAACCGAATCAAACTTAAACGATAATATTTTATCTATCTATCTTAACTCAGTCTAAAAAGTCTATCTTGTTCGACTCTCTTAATATTGATACGCTCACCTTCCATTTTTCTCTGCTTTTATTTTCTTATTGGTTAAGATCGAAACCGAACCGAAAATCTTCGATTTGATATTTGATTTTGCAAAATACATAACCAAACTTTTGGTTAACTGAATTTTCGGTTTGGTTCAATTCGATTTATCGAATTAACACCCCTGTATAATTCCAAACGCATTTAAATTGATTGTCGATTTTTCTTGTTATAAAAAAAATTACTCCATCCGTCCCGAATATATATGTCTATTTGCTTTTCCACACATATTAAGAAAATATTTAATGATATGAAAGTTAGATAAATGTTGGTATTGAAATATGAGTAAATTAAAGTAAATTACTAAAAAGGTAATGACATAATTATATTTGTTATTATAAATGTTGGATAAAGTAGTCTTTTGTATATTATCACATTAATTACACGTATTAAAGTTAGTGAAATATTTAGTTAAATACAAAAAATTGTTAATATACATATAAATTTGGGACAGACGAAAAAGGAAAGTAGACATATATATTTGGGATTGTACGGAGTATAAAATTTAATTTTTAGAAGCTTGCAAATTGACCTAACTCACCTACTTTCCTAGTTAAGCACAAATTCCACCCCGTTATTAGTTATTTTCCGTTAACCTACGAGTACATTTAAGTGTTAATTTATCTACTTATTAAATATATTTCCCCAAACAACCGCCATTAAATGATCATAAATGAAAGGTCTTATAAAAAAAATTAAAGAAGATTATATTACAAAATGCTAAGAGTTAACATAAGTAAATAGTATTATACTTTTTTTTTTGTTTGCAAGCCAAAATCAATAAACTCATAATTCCCAATACTTAATTAGGTCTAACAACATTTCGACAATTTTAACATATTTAGGTTACCGAATTAGCGCAAAAGATAATCTTCTACATATCTTGCGAAATTCCTAATTTTATAAAGTATTCTTTCTATTTTATTGAAATAGTCGATTATATTTTTTCGAATTGTCTCATTAAAATCGTTCAGTTTCATTTTTTGGCTAATAACTACAAACACTTTTTTAGAAACCACAACTTTATACAATTCTACACACATCAACTATTTTTTTTAAAAATCATGCCGAAAAGAAATTGGATTATTTAGTACTCTCTCCGTCCCATAATTCTTATTCACTATTCCATTTTTTGGGTTGTCCTAAAATTCTTGTCTATTTTCCCTTTTTAAGAAATTATTACACAACTTTTTGTGGGACTCCAGAATTTTATGGCACTATACACACAACTAACAATTCTCCTTAAAAACTGCGCAAAAACCAAAATGGACAATAATTATGTAACGGAGGGAGCATTTTTAAAATTCAATAAATTCATTAAACTACATATTTCGTCTTAATACAAACTCTTAAAATTGCTCATTTCGACCCTTAACTTTTTCTGTTAATTAGGAATCCGCTCTTAACGAACAAAAAATTGCAATATGTGAGATTTGATTGTGATTATCTACATTATTAATGAAATCACACTATTATTATATATAAATTATATAAATATATAAAATCATTCGATTATTACCTATGATAAATTTTCTAACACTTCACGGAATTTTTCTATCCCTGACACCCCGCCTTCAGACCATTCTGAAGTTGTGTATTTTTGAATTTTTTTATTTTAAAATTTTTTTTTTAAAAACATCCCATGCTAAATTTTTTTTTAATATCTGGCCCACAACTTTTTTGAACACGCCTAAAGATAGAAAAATTCCACTTCACTTAAAAATACACCCACTCACCCCACCCACCCACCCCAGACGAGATATGGCAAATTCTATATTTAGAGATAGATAGGGTGGTGCGTCGTGGTGGCAATAAAGTCTCTTCCCCTCACGCGCCACCTCCCTCCATGAAATTAGGCACTAATTAAACCGGACTGTTTTACCCCTGGCCTTTGTGCTCGAGTTTTTTGGGTATAAAGCAACAATCTTTAGGGGTTTTAGTTCAGTTTTCGTCTGGTTTTCCCAAAACCCATTCAAGCATGTAAGACTAATTCTCTCTCTCTCTCTCTCTCTCTCTCTCTCTCTCTCTCTCTCTCTCTCTCTCTCTCTCGTTTTCGGTTCATTGTCCGCTACTGCCATTTTTCACTTTCATTTTTCTTGTGATTTGTTTGCGTCACGAAACTTGAATTTCTTGTTAGAACACGTTGTATATAAAAGACGGGTAGGAGAAGGAGCAGACGTCCGGAATTTTGCTTCCTAGTTAAATTAATCATCGGGTAATTGTTTTTGCTTTTTCTTTTGGAATTCTTTTGCGTGTGTTTGTGCGTCATATTTGGCATTTTTTTTGGATTGAAGTTTTGCTCTGGGTTTATCTGAACATGGTGAGGTTTTTGATTTTTATTTTCTAATTCATATTTTTAGCCGGTTAATTTTGATTTCAAAGACAAATTGTGCAAATTGAAGCTGATCCTACAGAGATCTGGTCGATTTTTCGGAATTGTGTGATTGTTGGGTGATTGATTCGTGTAGAAGCGAACAATGGGGTTTAGTTGGATCAGTAGATGACTTTGGAACTCGATTCTTTTTTGTGATTTCTTATTTTCTGCTCCAATTTTCCGGGAACAAATTTGGGGGAAACCTTAGATTACGTATATTATCAAACTTGGGGTAGTCTAAAGGCCGATCAGTCTCCGTAATCATATAAATTGGATCTTATGAGTGCAGAAATATGTTATTTTCATGAACGTCGTCGTTTCTGTTGCCTAGAAGGCGCAGATGGAGAGAATTATCTTTCTGCGTTTAGTTTGGAGTAACATGATTTTATTTGAATTGTATGTTTCCTTATCATATGATCTTCAGTTCTATCATGATCTTGTTTAGAAAGAAAAAAAATGCAAAATTATTGCTGGATCGATCAGGAGAACCTTCTTTTATAGCCAATGTTTGTTAGATTGCTGTTCGAAAAAGAAATCCGAATTTATCTTCTGTTTTAGATCTGAGTTCTTTATGTTTCTCTGTTTCTTATGTTATGGATAAATGGATAATATATCATCTTGTTTCTTTTTCGATTCGTAAAATCCCATGCCGAATGTTATGTAGGTTTAAGGTGATTATTGGCATGCTCCCCAGAACATGGTACCTAAAAAGAGACTAGATTACGGGTTCAATGGCCGTCGATCTCCCCATATCCCAAAAGCTCCCAGATCAAACAGGGTAACCATGTCACCCATTTCTCTTTCCATTATTTTCCGTACGTGAACGGGCATCTGATCTTTGTTTGAAATCCCAGAGGAGAGGCTCGCGCAAGAATTCTGTTGAGGACAACCAACTTTGTGCCTTTGAATTACTTGCAACTGTAGCCGGTAAGTTGTTACAGGAGAGTGAAAGCTCTGTTTCAAGTAATGTAGAAGCTCAGACGGGTATTTGTCGAGATGAGAATGCAAAAGGGCAGCCTACGGACGACAAGACTCCCAAATCCGAGAGCATTGACCATGGAAGTTGTGCTGAGAGTTCGTTTATGCCTCAAGCTTCTAATTTGGAGATCGATCTCTCATCCGACGATAAGGGACTACCGCAAAAGGATAATAATTCCGTCTTGGGAAACATTTCCTTGCGTGCAAATCCTGAGGTCCAGAAGAAACTGGATTTCGACTCGAAATTGGGAACCGGTCAAGTTGATGATGCAGATGGAAATACCAACTATATCTGTAATAGCACGGATCCTACTGCAGATGGCATTGATTTACGGGATGATGCAAACGATTCGGATGTAAAGGATCCTATAAAAGAATGTGTGAATAGTAATATGCTAATAAAATCAGATGGTAGTGTACAGTTGCCCTTGTACAGGGACCCCATTCCTCATACTTCACTGCAAAAGCAGTGGAATACTGTAAGAAAATTAGGAATTAGAGATGATGACGATAATTCTTTCGGGTGCAAACCAAGCACCAACGCTAAGCTCTTTAGGTCACAACACCGTAGAATCAGGAAGATGCTGACGTCCAAATACAGGAAGATGGCTTCAAAGCTTAGGAGTTGTGAATTTTACAACACTAGTGAGTGATGGTTAATTGCTCGTATGAGTTTGATAAACTCAAGTAGTTATTCCTCATTTGACTAATCCTTCCTTTCTTGTTTCGGCCGTATCAGGAGATGGAGCGAAGTCATTTTACCAGTATAGGAAGAGGGTTTACACCCAAGAGAGATGTGTTCAAGTACCCATCAAGAAAAGGAAGTTGGTTGATCATGGTAGTGCAGTTGCTTGTGATCAGGATACGAGCAGTAGTAGCTCAACCGCCATGTTGGAAAGAGGTCGCTTATCGTTGTTGTTATTTCAAGTTCTTGCTTTTCGGCATTATATCTTAATAATTATTGCTGTTATATCTTGCAGTAAGTGGTGCATCAGCTACAGCGAACGGTCACAAAAACGCCAAAGATACTCATGGTATCAGATTATCTTTTCTATGCGATTTTCTCTCTTTTATTTATTTCTCATTATTGACATGAAGTTCTTAATCTTGTGGTGTGTTCGTCTTTCAGTTAAGTTCAGCATTAAATCTTTTAAGGTTCCAGAACTTTACATCGAGGTCCCCGAAACTGCAAGTGTTGGTTCTATGAAGGTTTGTTCTTGTTCACTTCCTAACCTGAGAATAATCCTTCTTAGGCATTGATGTATAAAAACAAGTAATGAGTTATCTGCTCGTCTGCATCGGTTATTCAGAGAACTGTAATGGAGGCAATTAATGCTATTCTTGGAAGTGGAGTACGAGTTGGGGTAGTTCTTCACGGAAAGAAAGTCCGAGACGACAACAGAACTTTGCAGCAGGCCGGTATTTCTCAGAGTAGCAACCTCGACACCCTCGGTTTTACTCTAGAGCCTAGTTTCAAAAATATCGCCCCATCCATGACTACCAAAAAACGCCCCCCTGTATCGCCCTCTAAAACCAATCAAGAGTTACCGAGGTATAATTATTCTTTAACCTCTTGTGTTGGAGTTTCATTTTTGCTCTGTTTTTACCTCCATTATTTGGCTCATATAATATTGACTCATTATCATATGTATTCTAGATCTCCGGCCAGTCCGGTTATCGATTCGGGGATCTCAAATGCCTCAACAGATCCCCCTTTTAAAGTCGACTATGATGCAAATACCAGCGATATTATGTCCCCTCCGCGTACTCCTACAAACGAGATAGTAGTGCATGGAGACTTGCCTCATTCCAATGCATTAGTCCCAGTTCCTCCGACGAATTCCGAGTCACTTGCAGTAGTTTCAGTGAACTCCAAACAGAAAAGAAACGAACTGTCACAGCGCAGAACTAGGCGACCATTCTCAGTAGCAGAAGTGGAGGCACTTGTTGCAGCAGTCGAAAAGCTGGGCACCGGAAGGTAAGCTTTACTACATAAACTTGGCTTGGTACACTTTCTAGAGACTCAAGATTTGCTTAGAATCCTATTTAGATAATCAAGATTTGCTTATATAATAACATAACAAGACATTTCATTTTTAACACCCTTTTTGCTTATGCAGGTGGCGCGATGTCAAAGTGGGCGCGTTTGAGAACGCAGATCACCGAACCTACGTAGACTTAAAGGTATGATAATACACCATCCTAGATCAGTTTTGTGGCCTTGTCATTTCTATATATATTTCAAGATACCAATGTGGGATATTCTTAAAATCTTTTATTTCTGGACTTGAGTTTCTCTCTCATCTATATTATATACCTGTCTATTAGCTTGAAGGTTTTGATTTCATATGCATATTCTGGACTTGATATTCTCTCTCCTCTATCTTTTATACAAGTCTGTAGGAGGAGCTATGTTTATATTATCTGCACTTGACAGACTGTTAGGCATTTAGTATTGCCAAACTGAATTTCATGACTTTTATGTTAAAGCAAAGGAATCATTCACTCACATGGGATGTTGTGGATAGACTTAGTCTCACTATAATACTCCCCTCGTCCCAATAAACATGGCTTGTTTGATTTCGGCACAGAGATTAAGAAAGTTGTTTGTTGTGTGTAAAGTTAGTGGGCCCGCGATTATATTAGAGTATTATTTTATGTCGGGACATAGGGAGTATATGTTAATTAAGCAGAGCATTGTTTATGCAGGATAAATGGAAGACATTAGTTCACACAGCAGGCATCTCTCCTCATCAGAGAAGAGGGGAGCCTGTGCCACAAGAGCTGTTGGACCGAGTCTTGGCCGCGCACTCGTACTGGTCGCTCCACCAGTCGAAGCAGCACGGGAAGAAACAACCCGAGCCTCTTGAAACCGTGCATCCGGGCGAGGCGACTGTGGGAGCTTGAAGGCTCTACAAGTTGTAGTGAATTTAAGTGTAAAAAGTTATCTACTTTTAGGAGAATATATATTAAGCCTAGGTTGGTGTACAATCTTACACTTATTGATTTGTTGTTTGGATTACTTTGGGTAGACTGATTTGTTATATTTTGTATATGATTTTTGTCAAATAAAAGGTGTTTTTAACACGATTATTTGGTTTTAGAATGCTCAAATCTTGAAAAATAATGTTTTTTTACCATTCATAGATTAATCAAATTATTTCGTTGCAAGATTATGTGATTTTGGATGACGAGGGTAATTCAAAGTGCGTATTAGATAAATTAAGATGTTCAAATCGTGCAGAATTTTAAATTTTATATACTCCCACCATCAAATTATTTCTTTTTCCGATTGGAACGATGCACCATAATATTGGCCAATACCATAAATGGCAATAAATTAGTAGTCAAAATGATTCTTTTGTTGCTTTAATGAAATGTTTCCCATTAATAAATCAATTAAACACATATTCCTAAATTTCATGTCGAATTTTTTTTAAATTATAAATAATAAAATGAAGAGAGAATTTTTTTAGAAAATTATAGTTAGTTTTATGTCTCCTAATTCTGAATCTTGGATCCATACAATTAGATTTAGAGTTGGTTTATTAGGAGTGAGGCGGTGAGAGAGAGGTGCACGTTGGAGCACGTGAAGATGAATAAACTGCTATCGCCTCAAAAAGAGGACGCATATGATTGGTTGAAAATATTTATCATTTCTTGATAAACGCATAAGAGGTACTCCCTCCGTCCTATTGAGCTGTGCTCATTTCTTTTTTGCACGTAAATTAAGGAGAGTTGTTAGATGTGAGTGAAGTGGTGGGTTCCATAAAAAGAGAGTGAGTAATTATGTGTAAAAATTTGCTTTTTTTGAAAACATGAACAGATAAATGTGAGAAACTAAAAAGGAAAACGAGCACAGCTCGTTGGGACAGCGGGAGTATGATATAAATTAATTAGTCCTTCCGTCCCACATATTTAATTCATTCTATCTTTTCGACGGTCCAATTCAAATAGTTTAATTTTATTTTTTAGTAAATTATTATAAATGTTTTTTACAGACTCACAATTTTATATTATCTTTGTTCCGTTATTATTGTCCTCTTTGATTTCGACACGGAAATTAAATTTTTTTATTTAAGTGTGTATTTTATGAGTTTTAATTGTATTAAAAAATGAGCACAATTTTCAAAGAGTAGTTGATAGAAAAAATGAGAATTTATCCAAATTTTTGCAGGACATAGTTGAGTCAATCGATTTTTTTTCTTCATATTGTATTTTAAGAAATAATTTTAAGTTTACAAAAAGTTAAAAATCATAAATTTTCGAGTACGGAGTGGAACAAAAATCGTGTGAGAAATTGATTTTTGGAGAAAGATAGCATAATAATGTGGGGATGTGTATTAAATAGGAGGGGGCCTACTTTATTTTTTATTTAAGAGTATTTTTTGCTATTTTAGGAAAAAGCGGGACAATCCAATTAGAAAAGTAGGACAATAATAATAGGACGGAGGAAATATAACTTTACGCACATCAATAACTCTTCTTATAAATCGGGCTCAAAAGAAATTGAAATAGATCTATGTAAAGAAGGGAGTATAAACAAAGATGCATACTTGACGTAAGCAACAATCTTGGGATCGTTTTCAAAACTATATTATCATGATCTCGAAAAAAAAAAAGGAACGAAAAATAAAGAAAAAGAAAAAGTGTTGAAGATGCATATGAGATGACGTGAGAAGGAAGGAATTGAAGGAGAAGAGACATGAAAGCACGCAATCCCTACGCACAAATTGTTTAAAAGTCAAGCATCGAGCTGACCTAACTTTCATATCCAGCCTGGCAACATGTATAATTTTTTCCATTAAAGTACGATTTTATTTATTTTTAGAGAACTAATTCAAGAAATTATGGACTATTTGGTAACATTTGAACCCATTTAATTGTAGACAGCTTATCCAAAATTAGGTCACCCAATATATTATTCATTAGATACAATGTTGATAATAATATTGTAGACCTGATTAGTTCCACTAGACTTCCTTCCATCCCATTATTCATATTCATTATACATGGATATCACATTATGTTCGTTTGGTTAGCAGGGGTTTGCTAGACTGACATTTATATCCACTATCCATAATGAAAATAAATCACACCACTCTTTAACCTTGTGGATCCACCATTTTTCAATCTTCTGGACCCATCACTTTTTACTTTACACTCAATGTTTTAATCTCCTTACCAATTTTAAAGTGGGCAGTGAAACTGATTGTAAAATAGGGGAAATCGGTCACATTAAAATTACGTTATGGGGAGGTCCGTTTGATATCCAAAAATTGCTCAGCAACAGTCGGACAAGTGGAGAATGTTGGTGAATAATGGACGGAGTGAGTATATGTTTGTATTTTCTATATAAAAAAAATACTCCTTCCGTCCCGCTTGACTTATCTTACTTTTTTTCAACACGGAGATTAAAATAAGTGATTGGTTGTGTGTAGAGAGGTAGGTCTCACAAAGAAAAAATGAGAATTCGTATAGTATTCCCTCCTTCCTATTATTAGTGGCGACCTTTTTCCAATTTGGTCGTCCCACTATAAGTGGCAACGTCCCAAACTGGCCACATCTCTTATACTTTATCATCTTATCCTTCATCTTACTTTATCATCTCAACTTTATTAATTTATCATTTATTCTCATTATCTCACTTATCTTCTCTCTCATACTCTCTCATTATCGCACTCATCTTCTCTATCCTACTTTATTATCTACTCATCTCTCATACTTTATCACATATTTTCTTAATTCCCGTGCCAAAAAGAAACTTGTCACTAATAATGGGACGGAGGGAGTAATTATTTTCCTTTTTAGAAAATAAGGCAATTGAAATGGGACAACTTAAAAAAGAATATGAGACAAGTCAAGCTTGACGGAGGGGTACAAAAATGTATAGAATTTATGGGCCTATTTTTCTTATTAGATCCCCTTTACAGGATGGACCCTGATTATGTCAAGATCCTAAATTAAAGCCCTTGAACCCATGGAGGCCCAATAACATCTGTCTCACCAATAGTGTTTAATGGGTTTCTATTGGGCCTTCTGTATGGGCTCCCATAATCAATAACGGTCCAAGGCCCATTAATACTTGTCTCGCCAATAGTGCTTTCTGGGTTTCTATAGGGCCTTCATATGCACCTTTAAAATTGCAGATTTAGATCATTTTAATCATGGATTAAAACATATACATGTATATAATAGGGAGTGAATCTTGTGAGAACCTGCATTTAACATAAGAACTGTGAACCATGGTTAATCCTTATATAATTTATACATAATCGTTATATATTTCATACAAAAAATATATAATTTTACATTATACATATATTTATTTATAAGGGCAAAAGTGTAAAATTATGCTCACTCCGTCCCAAAAATGTCTCTTGTATCTTTTGAGCACGGTTATTAAGGAGAGTTGAAAGTTGTTGTGAAAATGTGTAAAGTGGTGGGTCTCACACATAAAGTTAATAAGAAGAGTTGAAAGTTGTGTAAAGTGATGGGTCCCACAAATAAAATATTGATAATAAATTATCATTTATAGAAACATGACACATTCTATAGGACAATCCGAAAAGAAAAGAATGATACATTCTGTGAGACGAAGGGAGTAGATTTTTTGCATAACATACATAACGATTATGTATAAATTATATAAAAATTATGCATGGTACTCAGTTATCACGTTAATTGTGGTTTCTCACCAAATACACACCCGTATATAATGTCCACGTGACATGGGACCATGTGTCTCTAGGCCAAAACCTTAGTTGTCTAAAAAAAACATTGATGCAAACAATACCATAAACTTTTTGCCTTACTCAAAAAATAACGACAATCAGTTGTACTCATTGCTAGCTATGGATTGATTATAACTAGAGGGTTTTTAGTTGTATATATTTGTGAATAGTGAACCCTACGGAGATGGTCCTTTAATTTCTCTTCTATAGCATTCTAAAGTAAAATAAAAAAAGATATATTTGTATTCCACCAAGACCGCTATGTGTTGTCTGTCACCCGGTCACATTAAGGGTAGTTGAACCCTCCTGTGTGGTTTGCATGGTTTGCAGGCTACTGCACAAGGAGCGTGATTTACTCAGTGCGCACCGAAAGTAGTGGCTGCGGGTTCCATGAATCAAAAAAAAAATATATATATATATTTATCTTTGTCCCATTAAAAATAATTTAGTAGTCGAGTGAATTATCCATTGCCATTGAATATTTATAATAATTAATCAAAATCTTGTGACCAGAAAATTGCACTTGGAACTGCAGCGCCCATTAATTGTTATACATAAATTTATAAGTTATGACCAGTCAAATGTATCATATCCTAGACTTAAAAAAAAATAGTCTAAATTCAATCAATCAAATAAAGATTTCATTCGCATAAGTTAATAAATACTGATATTATAATTTCCCAATTTATTTGAAAGATGGAATTATAAATACAAAAATCATATGATATTTATCAGATTCCATAGAAGAACCTTATTCTCATGCTACTACGTGATTCCTATACTAGAGAATCGTGACTACCATGCCTATAAAATAATACAAAATTTAAATGGGGCAGCATGTGAACTTCTTTCGATAATCGTCTTTGCAAAATATACCACTAATTTGAGGTAATTAATACTCCATTTGTCCCACCCGACTTGACTTGTATTCATTTTTGAGTCATTCCACCCGACTTATCTTGTTTTCTAAAAAGGATAATAATTACTATACAAATTCCCACTTTTTCTTTGTGGACTATCTTTTATACACAATCACTTATTCATCTACACACAACCACCACTTATACTAATCTTTATGCCAAAAAAAATAAGACAAATCGGCCGGGATGGAGGGAGTATTATTTTCAAATCAACTTTACATAAACATATGATCAAATCCAACTTTTCCTAGGTACATTTCATTTGTCCAATTTCGGTGCATTGAATTCGGCATTGTCTCTATTCATGTGAAAGCAAAAATCAAGAGAGTGTTGGAAGTTTTATGGCCATGCCTAAATTATTTATTCTGCAAAAATCAATAGAGATTAAGAAAAAGGAATCGTGTACAGTATATTATTTGACTTTATGATTAATAGTTTTTGTTCGTACATTTTTAATAAGATATTCGATAAGAAATGCAAGACGCTTCCAACGGAATAGGTGCAGTATTAAACTAACTATTGAATCTGAATTTTGTTTATTTTACTAATTTCGTTAGTTAATTAATTAGAGAAGATAATTCGCACATGAACAAAAATCGATAGTTTTATTTAATTTTCATTAATTATATATTGAGCAACCGGTCCTAACCAGGACCAGTAGTTTGTGGGCGGTTGACCGAGATCCGGGAGACTTATGGTCTGAATCACCGGAGACATAACACATCTTAGACGGTGCAGACCGACACGTGCGCAAGGCGGCGTGATGAATCTTCTTTTGACCGACACGATTCATCCACCTTGAGCTTCGGAAGCTCATCACTGCATCTTCGAAAGGGTATTCGTGTAATTTGCTGTGTTACTACATTTATAAATTTAAAAAAAAATTACTCCCTCCATCTCAAAATTTTGTCCACTTTATTTTTTGTACGATTTTTAAGAAAACTTATTAGTTGTGTGTAGTGTGATGTAAAGTTTTTGGATTTCATAAAAAAATTATGTGTAATAAGTTACTAAAAAATAAAAGTGTACAAAAATTTTGTGACAACTCAAAATAGAAAGTGGACAAGAATTTTGGGACAATGAAGTAAAAAAATGGAAGGATCTCCATGAAAATCTTTTGTTGATTTAAATTGGAATTTTAGTCTCCAAATTATGACCGTTTGGTTAATTTGGTACTTTGTTTATTTAGTTATTCGGTCTCTAAGTTACACGATAATTTAAGAGAGTTGTTGTTTGTGTGTAGGGATGTGGGTCCTATTAATAAAATGTGTGATAATTTCTTATTTTAGGAAACGGGATAAGAATTGCAGAACAACTAAAAAATGAAAGAGATGACAAGAATTGCCGGATGGAGGGATTATATTTTTGGCCAATTTGATCTTTTCGTTATATTAATCACTAGTCAACGTTTAAAAAAATGAAAAAGGTAATTTCGCTATAATTTCGTTGAGGACTAAAACATCCGATTAATATTGAGGACCAATTTTATGTAGTTTCATGATGATGCCAATATAGTAATGGGTTGTTTAGAATAGGTTTTGAATGGTAATCAATACTGTTTTAATCTTTAATTTTTAGATAATCGTTGTTTTATGGTAATATGCTCGATAATTGTGACAAGAAGCTAGAAAATTTGGTGATTATGGTCCTCAAATAAATTATAATTGATGGAATCCACATATTTAAAATTGACATATTTGATCCTTAAAAAATAAAAATAAAAACGATTAAAATATACTTTGATTTTTGGCAAACTGAAAAAAGTTCAAGTAAAAAATGGGTAAATTGGTCCTTAATGTTTGAGTTGTTCGACCTTTTGGTCCTCAATTAAATTAGACTGAAATTGCTGTTTTCATTTTTTTTTCTTTTTAAAAATATTGACCAACCGAAAATTAGACGGAAGTATTAAGTTAGCCAAAATTTTATAATTTTAGACTAAATAACTAAATAAAAAAAGACACCAAATTAGTAAAACGATCATAATTCGTGACTACATTTTTTTTTCCCTATTAACAAGGTGTAATTGTTAATTGCTAATTTCAATAACGAAAATATAAATTGAATTTAGCTTGACCTCCATTTTTTTAAATATTAAAATATCATATTTAATTAAAAAGAAGAAATTGGAGAGGAATTGTCCATATCATAGGTGTCCAGTCACATATAGTCTCCAAATTTTGTCCAAACTTTGGAGTTGATAGCCCCCCCCCCCCCCCCCCCCTCTCTCCCTCTCCCTCTCCCTCTCCCTCTCCCTCCCTCTCTCTCTCTCTCTCTCTCTCTCTACTCTACGGCATGTCGATTTTCACTATTCATCTGAACATGATTCCACCTTTTATTTCCACCATTGATTTCTCACACATCATACGTACCAGACGAGCCTCAGCCATCAGATTTGCTACATCGTAATAGTAATTGTTTTGTACTTGTGAATATTTTTCAATGTTTTAATCATTGTATTTACACAACGTCAAAATCGCGGGAAAAATATAGCATAATGTTGATGATTATAGGTAGATATTTTTGGAAAGAAAATCTCATCTTACAAAAATAAAATTTAGGAGAGAGACAGAAAGAGAGCGGAATGTATAGATACATGTGTATGTATATATATATCAGGAGAGTCATCGTCCCGTTACGGTCAATCTTAGAGTTGTTTGCTGTAAAAACTCTGTATTTATTGTCACAGCTGACAGACCTAGAGAGAGAGAGAGCGCGCTTCACTCAGATTTGTTGTAAACAGCATTTAATTTTATTTACCCTTTATTTTACTGAAGAAAAAAAGATTAAATTTGCATTTATTTGTCCTCTTGCAAGTTACAACCTGATATCAGTAAATACACACAGACCCTATATCATAAATTCAATGCTATCTCTAGCATTTTAGACACGAGTCATCGAAAGCACTGAAAAATTATCAAAATTTCGAGATTGAATAAATCCTCACACAATTTAGCTAAATGGGTGGTGTCTCAAAATATGGAAGGTTTTTTGGTTTGTAGAAACTTTTTTGTCCTGATGATATTATATCCTCAGATATACTCCCTCCGTTTCACTCCATTAGTCCACTTTTCTTTTTTGGGTCGTTCCACTCCATTAGTCCACTTTCCCTTTTTAACTTAAAATAATATTATAATATATTCAAGTGGATCCCACTACTTTATCTATTTTACACACAACAAACAACTTTCTTAATCTCCGTGCCGAAAAGAAAATGGACTAATAGAGTGGAACGGAGGGAGTAATAGATATGTAGTGATTGTATCCATTGTTCCTTTGGTGTTTAATACTCCCTCCATTCCATTATTTATATCACATTGAGATTGGACATGGTAATTAAGATAGTGGAGATAAATGTATAAAGTTATGGTGTAAAAGTATAAAGGGGTAGGGTCCACTTGTTTAGATTGATTGTGCTCCACTCATTTATTTCCTTATTTGGTATGAGACATAAATAATGGAACAATCAAAAAAGACAAGTGAGACATTAATAATGGGACGGAGGGAGTATAATTTTGTTGTTCGTCCAGTTTGCAATTTTCTAATTTTCACATGTAAAAAGGGCATTACAAAGATAATTTCGAAGAATTAGGTATTCCTATAAATCCATATAAAATATTTGATTGGATATTCCGGAATCAAGATTTAAATTCATATCTAAAAACTTGAGAATTCTCTATCCCTTATAACGAGGGAGTTTTGATCAAAATCCTCGTGTGGTTTTCGATGTAACATGTAGTAAATGAATTGGACATGGCAATCGAAATATAATATCAGACCGTCCAACAATTACCCGACATAATTTGTGGAAATTTTTGTAATTTTTATACTTTCTAGTGATTCCAATTTCAAATTGTACGAAAACCATCATGAATTCGAATACGATTTCAATTCATAAATTGCAAAATTATACTCGTGCATGAAATGGTAAATATGTTTTGATGTGGAGGGTACAGTTGAGAACTTTGATTATCTTATTTTGCTTTATTTGGTGACAGTTTGGGATTCCGTTCGATCCGTTCCCCTTTTTCTGGAAAAACAAACTAAACGTTAAAAGATTGTTAGGCTTTGACAATTGAAGTCCATAGCCAAAATATTTATAATCTATATTAAATTAATCACCATTATATATCATTATAAAACTGAAAATTCAAGAATTGCGTGACACAAATTTAAAAATAATGGTACCAAATCAGTGGCCAAGAATGTAATTACAATAAGAAAATATCAATTTTGGTCATGTATATGTTCGATTTTGATCCACTAACGTAGCAATATTGATTTTGGTTCAACAGTTTACGAAGTACTAATATGATTTTGACCCTCTAATATATATGCATTTAATTTTGATCATGTAACTTTACAAAGTGTACAAACACATGAACTCGCCTTATGACTAAAATAAAATATTTTTTATAAAGTTTTAAGATAAACTTTTAAAAATAGTTCGAAACTACATTGCAAAACTAAATTTGAATTCGTATTAATAATATAAGTGTTCATTTTTAGTCATGAAACTTTATAAAATGTTATTTTAGTTATTCAACAAAGTGTATTCACATGCGTTTTTATGTTAGATAACTTCTATTGGATGATCAACATCGGACACTTTGTATAGTTGTAGGACCAGAATCTAAAACATTATAAAGTTATAGAACTAAAATCGATTACTATAACAGTAAATGATTAAAATCGGACACTTTTTAAAGTAACAAAATCGAAATACTCACTCAGTCCCAATTATCTTGTCCATTTTGCTTTTTGCATGAATTTTAAGGAGAATTAATAATTTTGTATAGAGTTGTGAGTCCCATAAAAAATTATATATAATAATTTGTCATATTGGACGATATATTTGGAACATTCAATTTGAAAAAGTGAACAAGACAATTGGGACTAAAGGATTAATATATTAAACGATCAAAATCGGAAAAGAAACCTCATTAAAGTCCTAAAATCGATTTTCTTTTTCTCTAATTACAACATATTGCAAGGTTTAGGACCATCCCTTGTCATTAGTGCATTATTATTCTCTTTTTGAAAAATAAAAAATGTGTGTGGTCCAAATAATTAATGATAAAAAAAAGAGAAACAGATTAATAAATGCTAGAGAGAGAAGAGATGAGAGAGATGGTGGGTGGGTCTACTAAGTCAGATGAAACCCACTGCCACGCCATCTCTCCAACCCTTTTCCCACCTCCCCTACTATAAGTAGCAACCACAGTTAGCTGCTCTGTACCACTCCCAAACTCAAACCAAACTCCTCCGGAACACAAGCTACAACAGTTCATAACAATTTCGTTTGAAATCCGAGATCCTCTGCAATGGCTATGGCGACCGCCGCTCCGCATCTGTACTTGGACGACAAGTGGAAGCTCTCGAAGAAGGAAATCAACAGCAGCAGCAGCAGTTTATCGAGAAGCCGCTCCTCCGCAGATTCTTCTTCCTCCTCCTCTCTGATAAAAAAATCGTCGCAGCGAAGATGCGCTTTCACCAGGAAATGCGCGGCGCTGGTGAAGGAGCAGCGAGCGAGGTTCTACATCATGCGGAGGTGCGTGACGATGCTGATTTGCTGGAGAGACTACGGCGATTCGTGAGAGTTTTGATCTAGGTTTTTCCGATTTCAGCCGTCTTCCTTTCTAAGAGATCGCTTCTTCAGTGACTAGAGAGTTTTCCGGCGTCCGAGGAGGAAGAGATGAAGGTTTGAAGATGTAAATAGGCACATTTAAAAATTAAAAAAAAAAAAAAAAGTTTCGATTTCTCCCCCTTTCTACTTTTTGCTTTCTTCCAACTGTGATGAAGATGAATCAAACCGATATAGATGAAATTTCACCGAGATTGATGATGAATTTAATGATTTCGATTTCGGAAATTCGTTGATTGAAGTGTTGTTTTCTGTTCTGGGGAATTCGTTGCTTGGTTCAGAGCGTGGATCTGATTTCAATGGCGGTGAGCTCAGCGTGACGACGATTGTTTGATTTATTTACTGCATTATTGGATTCGATGTTGCGAATATTTAATTGAAAGTCGAAATACGTTGATAGTGAAGTGAAATATTAAGAAATTCAATCGAGTTCTAAAAGGTTGTAGCAGTAGATGGATCTTTGGATGCTGAAAGGCCAGCCTCGTTGCAGTAAAATCTTTAATTATTTCTCTAATTTTTTAATGATGAGGAAAGTTTGATACCGTGAAATTGTTAATTTATTTATAATTAAATGGTATCTTGAGCATACGATAAAAAGTTAAAAAAAAAATAAAGAAAAGAAAAAAACTTGGTTAATTTATACCGTTTTGACTATGTTAATGTGTTGTAAAATTAATTACACTATTAAGGTCTAATATTTTTTTTTAAATTGTTCCGGTATTAATATTTTGTATACTAAAATGATACTCCCTCTATCCGCTATTTTTGGCTCACTTTCCTGAAAGGAGTATCCCCTTATTTGTGGTCACTTTCCTAATTTGATAAAAAATTATTATCATATCTTCTACTCTATCATCTTCTCTCTTCTACTTTATTACATTCTCTATCATACTTTATCTTCATTTCCCTCATACTCTCTTATTATCTTACTCCTCTTCTCTCTCATATTTTATCATTTACTTCATTAATTTCCGTGCCGAAAAGAATGTGACCACAAATAGCGGGACGGATGGAGTAGAAAATAACTCTTCATTTTAGAATAATGTGACCTCTCCTTACTCACAGTCTCTCTGACACATTTTCCTCTTGTTCTAAACTCAGAAATTTATGATTTTTAACTTTTCAGAAATTTTTATTTATTTCTTCAGTTATAACTTACAAATAATATTAATTACCTCAATTATACCTTAATAAGGTTTTGACAAATTTGCATTTATTTCACGATAAATGTGTTCATTTTGTAACACAAATTAAAAACTCATAAAATATATACTTAAATATTAAAAAGTTATTCTTTGTGAAAAAAAATAGGATGTTATTAATGGGATGAAATTTATATTTTTATCATGTAAATTTGCAAAAATGTAGTAATAAAGGAAAATACTACCCCGTCCCGCTATTTTTGGCATACTTTATTTCAGTACGTAAATTAAGAAATTATATGATTAAGAATGAGATATGAGTAGATGATAAAGTAAGAGAGAGAAGATGAATGAGAGTAAATGATAAAGTAAGAGATAGAAGATGATAAAGTAAGAAAAAGTAGGAGATATAAGATGTTAAAGTATGATAGAGATGGTAGTTATTTTCAAATTAAGAAGTGTGTGAGAAATAACGGGACGTCCATTTCAGGAAAGTGTGTCAGTAAAAGGGAATTTGTCGTTTTATGCAAGGCCAAAGTAGACATTTGGGGTTTTGCTCTTATAATGAAGAAAACTCCTGAAAATTAGACGGAGGACAGTAAAAAAAAGGGCTCGAATCACAATGTTGTTTATTTTGTTTGTTACGTAAATGACCATTGAACCCTGATTCCACTCAGTTTTGACCTATCAGGACCACTTTGACCATAGATAAAGTTGGGCTCTGCCGGTGTCAATTTCGGCATGTAATAATTTTTTTACTCTTTCTTATTTCTTATCCCAGATTTTGCTCACGAGGATGTGATCACATTTTGATTTTGATTAAGCATTTTTTAAATACCCAAATCGATATTACAAAACTCAAATTTACCCAATTCTTATATTTGCTATACAAAATACTCAATTTTACTTTAAAACCCCTACTTTTAAACTTGTCAGACTGCGTAAATGATTGAAATCGGATATCTGAAGCAGAACACGGAATCCCGCTCGCGTCCTGCTCAAATCCCGCTCACGCCCAGCTCAAATCCCGCTCACGTACAGCTCAAATCCCGCTCACGCCCAGCTCAAATCCCGCTCCGCTCACGTCTCGCTCCATCCCGCTCGAAAAATCCCGCTCGGAAAATCCTGCTCTATCTGTCAAGTCCAGCTCGACTTTTTGACTTTTTTATAAAGTTAGGGATAATATAGGTAAAATTGGGTATTTTGTGTAGTAAATATAAAGATTGAGTAAATTTGTATTTTGTTATATGAAATTGGGTAAAAGAGAATAATATCAGATCTTAATACTCCATTTATTCCACAATTCTTACTCCAAAACTTTTGAGTACGATTTAAAAAAAAATTGATTGTGTTTTAAAAATATGAGGCCTAATATAAAGTATTTATAATAATTTATTATTTTTTAAAAGCGAGAACAATTAGGGGCAACCCGAAAAGGAAAGCGGAGCAATAATTGTGGGGCAGAGGGGAGTATTTGATAGATTAATAACCTTGTTTAGATATAATTTATCCCAGTCCCGACATGATCAATGTACTAAAATAATGTTGAATAAAATTACAACTTTGTTAAACGAATACGTCTTTTTGATATCAAAATTATTACTTTATTAAAATTTTCTAACTTATTTCTTTAATTATATTGTAAACTTATTCATTTAGTAATCAATGACAACACGCAGTTTAGTTAGTATTTCAACTTCTATATAAGCGGTTAATCTATTCGATCAAGTTAGACAAACATATATTCTACCTATTTTATATGTTGTTTTCACCTATAAAAGATCATTGTAAATCTTAGTTGAAAGAGACATTCATCTTATCAACTCGATGAATGGTTAATGTTATGATTAATTTGATTTCACTTTCAAAGTCTTAGATTTCGTATTTAAATCAATGAGTGATTAGTTTCAAATTGTATAATCCGCACGTAATGAATCATTAGCACGTATTTAAATCAATGGTGAGCCCAAAACCAATAAATTAATATTAAAGTGTAAAAAATATGGCTTATCAATGCACGCGTGGCGCCATGTGATTGGTGAGTTACCAAGTGGTCATCGAAAATGGGCCACAAAATCCTAGCGCTTTATTACCCACCTAAAAAGATTGAAATTTCTCCGAAGAGAGAGGGTTGGTCAACAGTCACATCAAGAGGTCAAGGAGGCATGAAACATGATGATAATCCATCGCATTCATTGGCGCAATGGGATAAGGTAAGGCGAGTCGAAACTGGCCTATGAGATGCTATTCCCTCCTTCCCAATCGACTTATCTTATGTTCTTTTTCGAGTCGTCTCATCGAATTTATCTTGATTCTTAAATAAGAAAATAATTACTAGATAAAGTTTTTTTTGTAGGCTTACATACAATTAGTCACTCATCTACACATAATCAGCCACTTATCCTAATCTCCGTATCGAAAAAATAAAATAAATCGAGCAAGACGGAAGGAGTACTATATTTGCTCACATGCCGTCCCAATCTCAAATGGGCCCAAACTCACATGCTGCCCGGGCCCCCGCCTACTTCACTTCCATTTTAATCATTCCTTTGATTACCTAATCAGACGAAACGTCGCTTTTTTTACACAACCCACCTAGTAGACACATTTGGATCGCCCAGCATCCTCTGGCCCATTTCCCGTGTCCCATTCAGTGGTCCATCAATCACGCTCCGCCACGCGTGCATTGGTGGGCCACCTTTTTATAACTTAAATGGTTTTTTATTGCTAACAAGGCCTACCAATACACGCGTGGCGGAGCGTGATTGGTGGGCCACCGAATGAGACACGGGAAATGGGCCAGAGGATCCGGATTGCATTTGGATCCCAAATTTGACTAGGAATGTGTAATATTGGGTTTAAGGTTTGCTTTTCTTGAATTGATGTTGTGCTTTGTGCGATTCGATTTCGTGACATTTTGACTTTATAACGTTCAATTCGTGGAATATAAATCGGTCTTGTAACTATTAAAGCTCAATCTTTAATTCAAGTATAATACTCCACTTTTTATAAGATGGAGGGAGTAATCAAAATAGATAAGATTATTAAGTAAAGTATAATAAATAAAATTATTTTCAAAGTAAAACTCACATCAACTTGAGTGGGTGTCTTAACGATTGATCGAGGTATAAAATTCAACTATATAGTGGGCAGATCAAATTAACCCGAACTCAATCGCGTATTATAGCCCAAATCAAGCCGTTGAGCCTTTGGGCCTTGCTATTAGGGCAAAGATTGAAACCATTCTAGTCCTAACTACTGGTGAGCCGTACAACATATCGGATTCGATCAATCAATTTTGACAGCTCTAAGATTAAAATTGAATAGATGAATAACAAAATAAACAAAAATTGTCCATTTAACTAGCCCAAAACTTTCCATTGGTCTGGCCCACTCAAAATCTGTTAATCAGGCCCAATGAAATGGGCTTTAAGGCCCAATTATAATTATCATCATCCTTTGACTAGTCTTATAATTACAGCCAGTCCATTTTTCCCAACTACCAACACCCGTTCCGCGTTGCCGTTTAACACGACGATGGCAGTATCGTGAATTCGGTAATTCTCGCGGGCTCTACTGACATTTAACCGATCCACAATCCGTCCGCCCATCAAAAACCCCATTCTCCCTCCCGGTCTTCTCCTCGAACGGATAATTCTAGATTCTTCGATCCCAAACTCTCAAATTGCAGTTTCAAGCTCTACGTCTTCTGATTATCTGGAGCTTCTTCACTCTTGTGCTCGAGCAAGGAAGCAGACACTTATACGTCGCGGAAATGGGAGACGTGGCCGATAAATTGGCGTATTTTCAAGCGATTACGGGTTTAGAGGACGCCGATTTGTGCACCGAGATTCTCTCCGCGCACAATTGGGACCTCGAATTGGCGATTTCGTCTATAACCGACACTGATGGCAGCCGCCCGTCCTCCTCCGCCGCGGCGGCGCCGTCCGACGCCTTCGCTGCTCCCAACACCTCCGTACGTGCTGATCATGAGCCGCGGGATTCAGGTCTTGTTTTTCCCCTTAACGGAAATGATCAACCCCCTGGATTGGCGTGGAAATTGGTTACGCTCCCGTTTTCGATCATTTCCGGTAGTCTAGGGTTAATTTCTGGTGCGATTGGGTTGGGTATGTGGGCGGCGGGTGGGGTTTTGTCGTACTCCCTTGGTGTGGTTGGGCTGAGTAGTTCGCCGCGGAGCGGAACGACGCCGTTGGTGACGTTGTCGCAGTCGGCTTCAGAGGCTATGGATTTTGTTGCTAGTTTTGAGAGGGATTTTGGGAGGGTGAGGCCGCATTTTGTAAGTGAGGGTTTCATGGACGCACTGCAGAGGTCTCGGCATGAATATAAGCTGTTGTTTGTTTACTTGCACTCGCCGGAGCATCCTGATACGCCGGCGTTCTGCGAAGGAACATTGTGCAACGAGATGTTGACGGAGTTTCTGAATGAGAATTTTGTCGCTTGGGGTGGGAGTGTGAAGGCTAGCGAAGGGTTCAAAATGAGTAATAGTTTGAAGGCCTCGAGATACCCTTTCTGTGCTGTAGTTATGGCAGCAACAAACCAGAGGATTGCGTTGCTGCAGCAGGTATAAGTTTTGAGTATTTTCTTTTCACTTGTTATCGTAAATTATTTCTAGTATGTTTCTCTGTCTCTGTTTCAAATTGCTGATTTCATGGTTGTCTATTAGTATTGAAATGTGTTCTAAATTTCAGTTTTTAGATACTTAAACTTGAATCTAGGAATTTCTTGGAACAGCTCTTGAGTGATGAATTTCTCGCATATAATGTGTTAAATTTTATTGGCCGTACATGTAAGAAGATAGTGTGGGTTTCTGGCTTTTGTCCATCTTATTCCACTGATGTATGTGGGAGATAACTCGCTGGATAAATATTGTCGTGACGATAAATTAGGTAGTTTATAGTCATATAGTTAAAAGCAGAATTGTTTCTGCTGCCATTTCATATGTTTGATTAGCTTTGTAATTTTGCCTTTGATGGATTAGTTAGGATATGAGTTTTGTTTATGTTCGCTATGCAGTTTGCGTTACTTCTGTTATTTTTGGGTAGTGACATTTTTTTTGCTGTCATTATTTATAACAAAATAAGTGGAGTTATCTCATAGAAGAATATGCAGTACGCTCACTCCTAGATTTGTTTGGCCTTGTATTTGGTATTATCGAACTTAGCTTTCACTTTTAGCTTAGTTGTCACTACACTAGATGTGAACTATCCGTATTTCCTAGTTCTCTCTTCTGTCCATTGCATAATCTGGGGTGGCATGTAATACCGTTTTCACACCCGTACCGTG
This sequence comes from Lavandula angustifolia, assembly GCA_028984105.1. NCBI lineage: Eukaryota > Viridiplantae > Streptophyta > Magnoliopsida > Lamiales > Lamiaceae > Lavandula > Lavandula angustifolia. Next base: position 42,587,204 of record CM054802.1, read on the forward strand.
ATTCACTCTTGCAGGTTGAGGGACCAAAAACTCCTGAAGAATTGTTAACAATATTGCAGAGAGTGCTTGAAGAAAGTGCTACCGTACTTGTCTCAGCAAGGGCAGAAGCTGAAGAAAGAAGAAATAATATGCGCCTGAGAGAGGAACAGGATGCTGCTTACCGGGCAGCACTTGAGGCAGATCAAGTATGCTTTTTGTCTTATACTATTGTCGTGTTACTTTACATATCGTTCACTCTTGTTTTCTACTGTTTCAGTACATTTTCTCGGTTTCTCATATTCCCTTCTAGTACCATTATTCTAGTTTTATTGTTTGTGTGTTGTTTTAGGCCCGTGAACGCCAGAGGAAAGAAGAGCAAGACCGATTGGAACGTGAAGCTGCCGAAGCTGAGAGGAAAAGAATAGAAGAGGAAGAAGCCCGTGAAAGAGCAGCCCGCGAAGCTGCTGAGAGGGAAGCTGTATTAGCTAAGATGCGTGAGGAGAAAGCTTTGGCACTCGGTCCAGAGCCTGAGAAAGGACCTGATGTTACTCAAGTAAGCCCCTTATTCTCTACTATTTCATTTTACTTTTACTGTTATAAATGGTCGAGGCAGTCATTCCCTTTCTTCATATCTTCATTGTGTAAGGCTCCTATAGATTCTGTACAATTTACACTTTTGTTCACCCTTTTATTCTCGAGTATTTTAAAAAGAGAATGGTTTTAGACCCCGTTTGGAAAAACAACTTTATTAAGGACTTATAACCATATAACTTATTCTTTAAGAACTTATGGTATGAACACTTAAATTTAAAAATTTAATTGTGTTTGGATGCACGCAATAATAATAACTTATATAGGCAAAAAAATAAAATTAAAAAATGTAGTTGTGAGGATTTGATATGTGAATCTTTCTAAAAGTTACTTATAAGTTGTCATAAGTTAATAAGTATAAGTATTTAGAATAAGTTATTTCGATAAATTCTCCCAAATGCGCGCAAAATGATTTAATATTTAGAATAAGTTAAAATAAGTTTCTTATAAGCCCTTCCGAACGGGTCCTTAATATTGTGGTATGAATGGCGGTCGAAGTGACTTTATTTTCTCTTTAAAGATATTCAACTTATTCTCTGTCTTCGGTGCTTTTGTAACCACGTTATCTACGTGTTTTATATTACTTTGCAGGTATTAGTTCGGTTTCCATCTGGAGAGCGCAAGGGGAGGAGGTTCCAGTGCACAGCCACAATACAAGCTCTGTATGACTATGTCGACTCTCTTGGCTGCTTGGAAGTCGACGGCTACAGACTGGTCTCCAACTTCCCGCGCACAGTTTATGGGCGGGAGAAGTTTTCTCTGTCTCTGAAAGAAGCAGGATTGCATCCGCAGGCCGGTCTTTTCGTGGAGATGAATTAAGGCTAGAAGTAATCATAGACACGATTATCTGCGGTAGGATGTATTTCATGAGATTGAATACATTGACTGGCTTGTTTGAAGCACGGTGATGATGCATACATTTTTAGCAGTTTGTGGTTGTGACTACTTTGACATCAATCTATTCCCAGTTCTGGTGGTTGGGAAAACTGGATTATACAACTGTCCAGTCGTTTAAACAGATGCTGTTATTAGGTCTGAACTTTAGTCCCATGAGATTTGAGTATTTCTCTTGCTCGTATCGACTACGAAAACCGAACCGATTAACCTGAATGTTGTAAACGAGTCTGAGTTGAATAGTAGTAATAAGTTGAGCACATGAGGAGGAGGTAACTGAGCATGAGTTAGATCAGATCAGTAGCAGAGATGAAGTTAGAGAAATATAGAGATGGATTGAGAATAAAATGTGCAAAAAATTTGGCTTCGCCCGGGTTCGAACCGGAGACCTTCAGTGTGTTAGACTGACGTGATAACCAACTACACCACGAAACCGTGTATGTTAATTTTTTATATTAATTTATTTGAAAATACATGAAATTTCAAAAAATTTCATTTGAAATAAAAACTTGTTCAGCTTTGATTTCTTTCATTCTTGTTTGTTGCTTTCTGTTTCATCACATTACGCCTCGCAGAAATGAAAGTCATGAGTTGGATTGGTATTAGTCTGGATACAACAAATCATTCTATTAGATCGAGTACCTTGTATTATAATTGAGAAGAATACCGTCACCCTTTTTACTAAGAAACTGAAAGAAACCTAAAAAATGGAAGAAAGAGAACAACTTCCGAAATGAAGGGGATTAAACAGGAACAAGAGAGGGATCCACCAAAGACGACCCTTATCTTTCTTTTTCTTTTTTTGAAGAAAAGCGGATCTGAACAAAATCGATGAAACGGAAGAAATCCGAATGAATGGAAAGAAAAATGAATTATACTTTCGATTTACAGTGACAGACTCTAAAAATAGACCTGTTTTTGAATAGTCTTATCTAATGAATATCAATGAGAATCAGGGCAATCGGAAGAGTTACTCCATCCCGCCTTTATAACGACTTTATGAGTGCCACACGATATTCATATAAAGGAGTTCCTCCATCCTACAATATGGACCTTATGTGTCACGCCCTAATAACTGCTTTATGAGTACCACACGACATTCATATAAAGGAGTGCGACAAGTAGAAATCCAAATTGTGAGATGAAGAAGCATTTTTGAAGAAACATCATATACCCAATAGTGAAAATGTTCATATCACAATTAAAAAGGGTGGGTCCATTTTCATTGAGCTTTGTAAGCAAAATCATACAATAAATTACAAAATCTCAAACAAAAATAGCATTACCAAGGTAATTATATCTACAAAGGGAAAAATGAGAGTGACTCTTCAACTCACAAAGCAGCTTGATAAAGAGAAGCCATTTTCATCATCCCACCTCAAGAATCACAATCTCCTCTCACTCCCATCATTGAACTCAAAACCCCACCCTCTCCGGCGCCTCGACGACAACGAGCCACTCCCACTCCTCCTACTCACCCTTGAATCCGGGCTAGAACTAGAACTCCTCAATCCGCCTCTTCCAAAACAAGCAAACAAACGATTCATAGCTCCCCTCAATCCACCTCTCTCTCTTGCTGTATTTCCTCTAGAACCCCAAGAAATCCTCCTCGGCACGCCATTGTTGTTGAAAGCTCCGTCCATCTCCGTATAAACAACCGGAAACTCCCTCTCTCCGCCCCTCCTCCCGCCGGAGAATCTCCCCACTGCAAAACCACCGCCAGGCAATCTCCATATCGTTAAACCAACCGTTTCATCGTCGTTCCCGATCTCATTCGCTCTGCTTCCTTCGTTGAAGCTCTCATTGTCTGTTGGCAGCTCGTGCCTGCATACCGGACACGAATTCTTCAGCGATAGCCATGGTAGGATACAGTCTTGGTGATATAAATGCTTGCAGGGCATTTCGCGAGCTTCGCCTCCGATTTCGAAGGCTTCTTTGCAGACCGCGCAGTAGGATTCGATTGCTACGTGTTCATCGGATATGTCGATCGTTGGCATAGATTCGATTGCGGACTTCGATGCAGGTGGATTGGTGTCGATTCTTCCAATTCCATTAGCATCAATTTGAGATAACTGATCTAATAACCTATCAAAGCCGGAGCCGAGCAGAAACTCCGACATTGTCGCCGGCAATGGCCGCAAACCCGATCCTGCACCGTCGTCGTAAAATAATTCAAATCCAGCTCCGGAAGCAGCGCCTCCTCCGGCAGCAGCTCCACCACCGCCGTCGTTCGGTCCACGGAGAACGATAACCGGATTGAACGGCGACCGATCGCCGCCATTCCTGCGGTTTCTCCTCAGCCTAGGGCTCGCGTTTGTAGTCGAACCGGAGGCGGAACCGGCGTCCGAATCCGGCGTTCGCATCATATACATGGCGGCGGCGGGGAAGCGGCGGCGACGCGAGTCGGAGGGGGAAGATCTAGTGGAAGTCTCGATTTCTTCGACGAATCCTCCGTCGCAGTCGGGGCAAATGGCGGAATCTGGAGTCCAAACCCTCACTGAGCGGTTGCATCTGTAGCACCAGTAGGTCGAAGACATCGATTTGCGCGGAGAAAGTTTAGATTCGGAAAGAAAGAATCCTGTTTCAGATCTGAAAGAGTGGACTCTTTCTCTCTCAAGAAGATCAATCAAGCGTCGAGAGATAGCATCGGAGGAGCCGGCCGGAGATAGAGAGAAGGCGAGCTGTGAGCAGCGAGAAATGAATTGGAGTTGGAAGGGGGAAGAATTGGGGAATATCTGAATGGGGGTTATGAATGGTAGTAATAAATGACAGAAGATTATCTGGCCAAAAAAATGGTGGCTCATTAATCACGCCCCGTCATGTGTATATTGGTGGGTCAACTTTTTAAAATTAAAATATTTTTTTATTGTTAATATGCCCACCAATATACGCATGGCATGACGTGATTAGTGGACCATTGAGTGGACACCAATTTTGGGTCAGAAGATTCGGATTGGTAATAAATTTGGGAAGCAGGGGAAGATCGGGGTGTTGAAATGTTGGCTTTTGATCGACGCTTGTGAATGCGACACGTGCGAGTTGCCGAATCATTTAGTGCGTAGTGATGTTATGAAGAATATCCGACGCACCGCGTCTCCGTTGCATCCCCAAAGCTAGGGGTGGACAAAACGTTCGTACCCATTCCGTTCGGGTATTGCCTGTTTAGATCGAGAAAAATAGGTATAATTACTTATTTTACGGGTATTCATAATTTTAGTGTTGGGTACAAGTATGTGTATTATATTTTATTATCCGTTTCCATTCGGATACTTGCATTTTATATATATAATATTTATATGGTTATAACCATGTATATAAATATGTAATATTAATGTGCTTAACTTAGTGAAGTACAACAAATTAAAATTTGAATGTTTGTGATTGTTTTGTTAGGAATTAGTCTTGGATATTAGATGTTGAGGAATTATGGTTCGATATTAGATAGAATTTGAATGTTTGTGGTTGTTTTTTGAAATTTTTTAATATTTACTTGAATTTTATATAAATAGGTGGGAATTTTGCAGGTATACTCATTTCCATTCCGTACGCGGGTACCCACATGTGTATACCCACTCTATGCAGGTAGGGGGTCGGGTAGGAAAATTTGTTTCCCACAGGTGTGGGTACCCGACCCGTGTCCACCCCTATCCAAAGCCATGCGTTGCGTATACTGAAGAATTTCACACAACATAATATGTTATCTCAGCAAACATCCTCAATTTTTTGATTTATAATATGGAAAGGTATTATATATTGAAATAAATCAATAATTGTCGTACAACACATAAAAGCTATATAATTTATATGAAATTTTCTTCCATAACATAGAGAAATCGCATGCATATAATTCCATAAATTAAATAACGAATTATTCAACGTACTTTATATCCAAAGTTTGCACACTCAAATTCATAAGAAAATTGCATTAATAAAATAGGAGGTGAGATACATATGCATCTGTTATTTCAACCGATTCAAACTCTTTAGCCTCTTACCTAGTTGACAAAAATTTACCTACATGGAAAGTATGATTCATTCGGATCGACATGAGAGTCCAACTGCCCAGAACCCATGTTGTTTAATGTGATAAATGTCTGGTTGTTCCTTGATATACAATCATATTTAATGAAAAAAGGAGAATTTTACATATTTTATATTAGTCGATTTTTGAGTGAGGAAGATTTGTAATGTTGTGATCCCTATATTTTTTGATGAGAGAGAAGTAAGGATGAGAATAGTGTTTATGTCTTAGTAGGAGAGAAGATGTTAGTTTGACAATTATTGTTTTCTAAACCCTTTTTCTTACTTTTTTTTCACTTTGAATAACTGAAAATCCTAAAATTTTGAATTTTTTTTTTTAATTCAAAGAACAATAGCAAATCTAAATCAATGGAATTTTTGGTTAAGTTAATTTTTATGGAAATTACCATTTAATTGAAAATTAAATATTAAAGGTATCATTCTATTGCTCCTGCTCATTCTATTTTATAATATATAATAATAAGGACATTTAAGACACCAATAAAAATTAACTGAAGAGTATTTTGCTATTTTACATTTAAGCCTATAGCTATTTCCTTTTCAATTTGAAAAATAAAAATATATATTTTTGCCTATATTATATATAGTCAATTATGGATGTGTTTGTAGGAACTTATTTTAAGTATTTATTTATTTATTTTTTAACTGCATAAATAATTTTTTAATGTTTGCAAAATATGTTTTATGCGTTTGTTTCTCTAAAATTAAGCTAGATAAACTATTTAATTAAACAGTTTTTTAAAGTATCCATTGAGATGCTTTTGGTGCTTAAAACACCATAATTTTCAAATTTACCAAAAATATTTATTTTTTAAAATCAATTCAAAAAATAAATAAAAAATACTTATAATAAGCAGTTGTAAATACACTATAATTTTTGTATATATGATATATCATCAATTATACGCCATTCAAATAATAATGATGAATTGTCAATGATATACTATATATCCTTAATAAACTAGTATAAATATAACATCCATCAATAAATCAAGTAACGAAATGACTAAAGTGTTTATTTGGATAATTTATTGCTTTAATTCAGCCAAATGTATTTTTTTTGGTTTTCCCGGTAAAATCTTCCGCGGTTATTCGATGTATATATTGATTATGTGTATGGAAATTACTCACGATTATTGCTTTAATTCTATTTTTTCAATTTTTAGGTGTATGGAAATTACTCACGATTATTCAAAGTATAATCTAAACTATTTACTCAAAGTATATATTGATTATGTAAATTATATTTTTTCAATTTTTAGGTATACGGAAAATCGATTTTTTCAATTTTTAAGTGTATGGAAATTATTCACAACTATTCGAAGTATACTAAACTAATCAACATAATTGTTTCAATTTTTCTCCTCAACCACTTCACATAAATCAAATAAAATACTCCATCCTTCCCAACCACTTGTGTTGTTTGATTTCGACACAAATATTTTAGTAAGTGGGTGATTGTGTGTAGATGAGTGAATGATTTTATATAGAAATTGAGAGTTTGTGTAGTAATTATTTTCTTTTTTAAGAAATAAGATAAGTCGGAAGAGATGACCCAGAAAGGAATATACAAGACAAGTCGGGCGGGACAGAAGAAGTATGTAATTCCTTTGAGTTATTGTATAATTCTATACTATGATTAAGTTAATTTGATTGTTTGAATTTGTAACACTTTAAGATTTATTTAATAATTTTAACAAAAATACTTTAATAATCATTAAAGAATATCTACTTAAATTTAAAATTAGTTTTCTTGGAACGTTAATATGAGAGTGAACTAGGTTTGCCTTTTATATATCAAAACTAAAAGAAAAGAAAAAAAATATCGTTTTGCAGCGCGCCTCCGCCTCCCCCCCCTCCGCCTTCGCTTCCTCTCCGCCGCCGCTTCCCCTTCCACAAAGCCGTTCTCTATCTGGTTACTGGTTGCAGTCTTATCACTAAGAGATTGAAGTAAGTGAACTCTAATGAAACACTTAAGCTTTGGATGTTTATTCTGTTCACGAGCAATACTACGAGCTCTTAAGTTTGTTTGTTCATGAGCTCATTAGCTTGTTTGTAGTTTTTCTCCTTTTTGGCTAAGTATTTATTCGATAAATTGAAATATCATTATTCAAATTCATGAGAATTGTATGCTGTATTCTCAGTTTGTTTTTGTCAATCTTCAATCTTTGATATCTCTGATACGATGTGGCGTAGTTAAATTCAAATATAGTATTTTAGTTTTTGATTTGTTTGATGCTAATTGTTCATCTTATTGATCTCATTTACCAACTGTAAGTTTCTTATGATTTGTAGCTCGGCTATCACAGAGCAGGATATAGAGCAATGGCTGCTGCCTTTGAAATTACAGCGCCGGAGTTTGTACAAGTATGCTTACTTTCAATCTTAATTATAATTTCTACTGAATTTTTGCGAATTTTTTGGGATTAATTACAAATCCTTATGTTTTCTCTACAGGGTACCTATAGGCAGAAACTTGTCTTGCCTAAGCATTCCTTCAAGCAGGCAAATTGCTTGCTTTGGGGTAGGTTGCCGAGAAAAACTGCATCTCTAAAAACTTCTCGGCGAGAATTTGGGTCAAGGCAAGTAAAGGTTAATGCGGTTGTCTCAAGGGATGTAGACAACTCAACGAGCACAGAGTTGGAACCATTGAGGAGGGCTGCTCAGAATGTTTTGCATATGTATCGCGTTCCCTTGCTACAGGATAATGAGACAGCTGAGCTTTTGAAATTGGTTCAGACTAAAGTTTCAAACCAAATCATAGGTTTGAAAACTGAGCAGTGTTTCAATATTGGAGTAGATGGAGATCTTTCTAGCGACAAGCACTTGGTGCTTAGATGGCTCTTAGGGGAAACCTACGAGCCTCATAATTTGGGAAGTGAAAGTTTTCTTGATGAAGAGATGAAAGCAAACTTAAATACGGTTGTTGTAGAAGTTGGCCCTCGTTTGTCTTTCACCACTGCTTGGTCTTCAAATGCTGTATCCATTTGCCGAGCTTGCAATTTAACTGAAATAAGTAGATTAGAGAGGTCAAGGAGGTATTTGTTGTTCATGGCTCCTGGAAGTGCAGCATTGGTGGAGAGTCAGATTAATGAGTTTGCTGCTCTTGTGCATGATAGGATGACAGAATGTGTTTATCCTCTTAAGCTTACATCTTTTGAGAGGGCTGTAGTTCCTGAGGAAGTTCGTTATATACCTGTGATGGAGAAGGGGCGGAAGGCATTGGAGGAAATAAATGAGGAGATGGGATTGGCCTTTGATGAACAAGATTTGCAGTACTACACTAAGCTTTTCATGGATGACATCAAGCGAAACCCAACGAATGTGGAGTTGTTCGATATTGCTCAGTCAAATAGTGAGCATAGCAGACATTGGTTTTTTATGGGAAAGATTATTATAGATGGGAAACCAGTGAGTCAAACTCTTATGCAAATTGTTAAGAGTACTTTGCAAGCAAACAAGAACAATTCTGTCATTGGCTTCAAGGACAATTCCAGTGCTATAAAAGGGTTTCCCGTGCATCACTTGAGACCGATCCATCCAGGTTTGACATCCCTTTGTAGCTTCTACCTTTTGTTGTTTTTATTTAAAACTTGTCTCTGATCAAACAAAATATTTATGCAGGTTCGACATGCCCTTTGGATATGAGTCTTCGCGAGCTTGATATCTTGTTTACTGCTGAGACCCACAACTTCCCATGTGCTGTGGCTCCGTACCCGGGTGCTGAGACGGGTGCTGGAGGGAGGATTAGAGATACACATGCAACTGGTAGAGGTTCATTTGTTGTGGCATCTACAGCTGGGTACTGCGTTGGGAATTTGAACGTTGAAGGGTCTTATGCTCCGTGGGAGGATCCATCTTTTACATATCCTTCGAATCTGGCTTCGCCTCTTCAGATTCTCATAGATTCTAGCAATGGTGCATCAGACTATGGGAACAAATTCGGTGAACCATTAATTCAAGGTTACACGAGGACTTTTGGAATGAGGCTACCAAGTGGGGAGAGGCGAGAATGGCTGAAGCCGATAATGTTTAGTGCAGGCATTGGGCAGATTGATGACACTCACATAACTAAAGGGGAGCCTGAAATTGGTATGCTAGTTGTCAAGATTGGAGGCCCAGCATACCGTATTGGAATGGGGGGTGGTGCTGCATCGAGCATGGTTAGTGGCCAAAACAATGCTGAGCTGGATTTTAATGCTGTGCAGCGTGGAGATGCAGAGATGGCTCAGAAACTGTACCGAGTTGTCCGTGCTTGTGTTGAAATGGGAGAGAAGAACCCTATAATTAGCATTCATGATCAGGGTGCTGGTGGAAATTGTAATGTTGTTAAAGAAATTATCTATCCAGAGGGTGCTACTATTGATATCAGAGCAGTCGTAGTAGGCGATTACACGATGTCCATTCTCGAGATATGGGGAGCAGAGTACCAGGAGCAAGATGCTATTCTGGTGAAGCCCGAAAGCCGTGACTTTTTGCAGAATGTATGTCAAAGGGAGAGAGTGTCAATGGCGGTTATTGGATCAATTAGTGGTGAAGGGCGGATTGTACTTGTGGACAGTTTGGCTATGGAGGAATGCAAGTCAAATGGGTTACCACCTCCACCACCTGCAGTTGATCTTGAGCTCGAGAAGGTGCTCGGGGATATGCCCCAAAAAACCTTTGAATTTCACCGAGTTGCTAATGCTGCGGAGCCACTTGATATTGCTCCTGGGATAACTCTTATGGATTCTCTTAAAAGGGTGTTAAGGCTTCCGTCCGTCGGCTCTAAACGATTCTTGACTACTAAAGTTGATAGGTGTGTGACGGGCCTCGTTGCTCAGCAGCAAACTGTTGGTCCACTTCAGATTACACTTGCTGATGTTGCAGTCATTGCTCAAAGTTACACTGGCATTACAGGAGGTGCTTGCTCAATTGGGGAGCAGCCTATCAAAGGTCTCTTGAATCCAGAAGCTATGGCAAGGCTAGCTGTTGGAGAAGCTTTGACTAATCTTGTTTGGGCTAAGGTGACTTCTCTTTCTGATGTAAAGGCGAGTGGCAATTGGATGTATGCTGCCAAACTCGACGGAGAAGGAGCAGCTATGTATGATGCTGCCATTGCTCTTTCGGAAGCAATGATTGAACTTGGCATTGCTATTGATGGTGGAAAGGATAGTCTTTCTATGGCCGCCCATGCATCCGGAGAAGTTGTGAAGGCTCCCGGGAATCTAGTAATTAGTGCTTATGTTACTTGTCCCGACATAACTAAAACCGTAACACCGGATTTGAAGCTTGGTGATGATGGTGTTCTCCTTCATATTGATTTGGCAAGAGGAAAGAGGCGACTTGGTGGTTCTGCTCTTGCTCAAGTGTATGGTCAGGTGGGGAACGTGTGCCCGGATCTTGACGATGTCTCTTACCTTAAAAGAGTTTTCAATGCAGTGCAAAGATTAATTGAGGAAGATTTGGTTTCAGCTGGCCATGACATCAGTGATGGAGGATTGCTAGTAAGTGCTCTTGAGATGGCCTTTGCTGGGAATTGTGGAATACAATTGAATTTGACTAGTCCTCAGAATTATAGCATTTTTGAAACTCTCTTTGCTGAGGAGCTTGGACTTATCATTGAGGTTGGTAAAAAGAATGCTAGTTTGGTATCAAAGAAACTTTTGGAAGCTGGAGTAACTGCTGAAGTCATCGGTGAAGTCACTGCCTCGCCCATAGTCGATCTAAAGATTAACGGCGTCTCTCACTTGACTGAAGAAACTTCTCACCTTAGAGACTTGTGGGAAGAAACCAGCTTTGAGTTGGAAAAGCTCCAAAGGCTGGCCTCTTGTGTGGAGCTTGAGAAAGAAGGCTTGAAAACTCGCCACGAGCCTAAATGGGATCTGTCCTTCACTCCGTCGTCCACAGATGAGAAATACATGAATGCTACTTCAAAGCCTAAAGTCGCCATCATCCGTGAAGAAGGCAGCAATGGGGATAGAGAAATGGCTGCTGCTTTCTATGCTGCAGGTTTCGAGCCATGGGATATCACTATGTCCGACCTTCTTAACAGAGGCATCTCGTTGCATGATTTCCGAGGCATTGCATTTGTCGGAGGATTCAGCTACGCAGATGTTCTAGATTCGGCAAAAGGCTGGGCAGCTTCGATAAGATTCAACAAGCCTCTATTAGCTCAATTTCAAGAATTCTACGACCGGCCCGACACTTTCAGTTTAGGAGTTTGCAATGGCTGTCAGCTCATGGCTCTCTTAGGGTGGGTCCCGGGCCCTAAAGTCGGAGGCGTACTTAGCAACAACGGAGATCCATCACAACCAAGATTCGTGCACAACGAATCCGGGAGATTTGAGTGCCGTTTCACGAGTGTGAAGATTGAAAACTCACCGGCTGTGATGTTCAAAGGAATGGAGGGTAGTACGTTGGGCGTATGGGCTGCACATGGTGAGGGAAGGGCTTATTTCCCGGATGATGATGTGTTTAGTACTGTACTGAAGTCTAGCTTGGCACCGGTGAAATACTGTGATGATGATGGGAAGCCTACAGAAGTCTATCCTTTCAACGTGAATGGCTCTCCGTTAGGCGTGGCTGCAATTTGCTCCCCGGACGGTAGGCATCTTGCCATGATGCCTCACCCGGAAAGATGCTTCTTGATGTGGCAGTACCCTTGGTATCCCAAGAACTGGAATGTCGAGAAGAACGGCCCGAGCCCGTGGCTACGCATGTTCCAAAACGCTCGCGAGTGGTGTTCTTGAGGTTAGTTCTTATTTCTTGAAAGTTTGAAAATGCCCTTCAATGGTATGTTTAACTTTACTAAGATTTCAATCTTAATGGGGATGATGGTTGTTAGTGTATGGATCTTATCAACGTCCATGAATGATAAATCATAGATCGAACCATCGAATCGGAAAAATTGAGTGCTATCAGATAACTTTGTATCGGCTAAGTTCATGAGTTTGGAGATAAGCGGACGCTAAGATTAAACATTTAGTAGTTAGTTGTAGGATTCAACGGATAAAAATGGATTGAGAAAGACTATTGTGAGGCAGTTATCAGTTTTCATGCTTGCTGTGTTTGCTGTCTAATACTTCCTCTGTCCCATGGAAAGTGTTCTGTTTTTCTTTTCGGGGTGTCTCATAGAAAGTGTCTTCTTTCTAAAAAGTACGTGGGTCTTATACCTTTACCAACTTAAATTAATTTAAAACAATTAATTAATTGCATGGTCCTACATTGTTATTTCACAAATTAATTCTAAATAATTAATTAATTGTATGAGTCCCGTATTTTTACCAACTAAAATCAACTCTCCTAAAACTCTGTGCTTCATAGTTGCAAGACATTTTCTATGGGACGGAAGAAGTACTATCTGCTCTATTGTTTATCTTGTCTTGGAAACATTACTTGTTCTTTTATGTCTATCCGTGTACTATGTATTACTCCTTCCGTCTCATTCATACTGTCTCTTTGGGCTCGAACTATACAACAAATTCTGTACTAAAAACACGATGATAGTAAATTACATATTCAATTTTGTATTTTGAGATTTAAAAAAAAGGCAAAGAAAAATTTACTTTATGAACATTCTTGTAAGAAGTTACAATACAAATTCACCTCATCGAAAACAGATTAAAGAAAAAAAAAACCCTAATGTTTATTCAGAGAAAAAAACCATATCTCCTTTGATCTATTTATGTATCAATAATATAGAAAAGAAAAATATACTGCAAACCAACCTTTTAGATTCTTACACTCTCCGATTGTTCACACCTCCTAACCCTAATTCTCATCGTCCCATCTCCTAAATTCCCATCTATGTCACAACACTGCCTCCTTGGACTAACCCTACTCACCTCTTGTGGCTCCATTCTTGTCGCCGAAACGACGACGTTTTCAATAGCCCTAGCTCGAGCATAGTCCTTATTACACCCATTCACTTCCTCAGCCACAACCTTCTTGTAACTCGTTACCGTCCCGTCGGTCCCCTCCTCGACCGAGCTCAAGTAGAAGGCAACGGGTCGTTGGCACGGGTTGGGGCTCACGGGTCGGGTATTGAAAACGAAGGGTCCATCTCGCCACGTCCTCCACGTCTTGAAAGTTTGTTGGGGAGTTTCCAACTCCTTGGCTGTTAATAGGGTTGGGAAGATTTGGACTGTGTAGCCCCATGAAATGGAGACTGACCTATTGTGTTTGTTGTGATAGCAGAAGCATTGTTGGAGGATTCTTGATGGGTCGGATTTGTAGGGTTTCATTAGGGTTTGGAGTGACTCGAGCCGAGTTTGGTTCGGGAATAGTGGACTCACTGAGTCGAGATGGTGGAGAGAGACGAGCGGTGCTAGCGGGTGTGCTGCGAGGAGCCCGTACGGATCTCCTCTAATGTCCATCTGGTACCACGGGCAGATTCAAGATTTAGAATTGTGAGCAGTTACGTGATTTGCAAGGAGGCAATACAGAAAATCTTCATTTATATAAGAAAAAAACAAAATATACAAATTGAGATGCGGTAGCCCTCATACCGTTATACGCACTCTTAGATCCGACTACTGCTAGAAAATAGTGGTCAAACCGAAAGATAGATAGTTTTCAACAACGTTTAAAAATCATGTATGATGAAGCGATCATAATACGTATATGTTATGACTAGTTTTGTCTAACATAAGAAAATTACTCCCTCCGTCCCAGCTGACTTGTCTTGTTTGGTTTGGGCACGGATATTTTGGTGAGTGGATGGTTGTGTGTAGAGGAGTAGGTTATTGTGTGTAGAAAGTGGAAGTTTGTGTAGTAATTATTTTCCTTTTTAGGAAACAAGACAATTCAGATGGGACAGTCCGGAAATGAATACAGGACAAATCAGGCGGGACGGAGGGATTGCTAAATGTGTAACTTTATTGGTCTAAATCCAAATTCAACCTTAATGAAAGTTGCTTGATTCTTAAGCCTAATATTATGTTAGTGTTGGGAAAATGAACAAACAAACTTCAAGAAAACACTTGTTCACAAACTTTATTGAAAATCAAATGGAAAAATACGATAATTTATATGGTCTTCTATGGACATTAAGACAATCTTAAATTTCTTAGTTCCTATCTAATTCTCTAATTAACTACCCTTTTTACCTTGTCACTAACTTCTCCAAATTAACTATTCATGAATTTATTACCATATCTTTTCATAATCTATCAAATGACACAACACCTGGACAAACCATACTACACAAATCAAATAATAAGCAATCCCTTATTAAACAACTCAAGATCAAATAATTGATTTCGATTTATTCCCTCGTATGAAGTAGCTACAAAAGCTAACAAACAAGAAGAAAAAGACGGGGTTTACCCAGTGCGCGCTTCGATAGCGGTTGTGGGTTACCCTCGTCATCCAAAAAAGAAAAGAAGAAAAAGGCGGCAAGTTAAAGAAAAAGATGAGTAGGTTGGGCTACCAATTTTATCCTATGTAAGGGTGTAATAAATCCCACCACCTAAACCTAATCCCATTACAAAGTAGACACCAAGTAAGACTAAATCAAACCGCGATTATCTAATTTAGTTGATATTTTTCACTTTTATAAGAGAGAGAGTTAGGGGCAATCTCTTCTTCGCACGTTGATAAGTCATAAATTGGATACTACATGAAATTAAGGGATTAATTAGCAATTTCTCATAAAGAGTGCATGAGATTGTTTTTTTTTTTAAAAATAAATTATTATTATGACTACAAATTCATAACCACTATTTGAGATGAGCACTAGACTAATATAAACACACACAATAGTGTAGATGGAATTCATGACTTCCGACGATAAAATAACCACCTCAACCGCTGTCTCACTGGCAACTAAATATTTTTGTAGTTTTAGGCAATTGATAATACGAATTAATAAAAGAATTTAGGAAAACAAAACTTTAAAACAATACCTGATGAAACCCGGGTTCGCGGGTGAGTCCGACTCCGAGTTCCCCAATGCAAGCCCAGACCCGCTGATCCGACCCGTAGAAGTATTGGTACCTATCGAGGCATCCGTCCATGGATTCGGCGAGCTGCGCCGCGAGCGGGTAACTGACGGCGAACCCGCCGCCGCCGAACGCCATGTCGTACGCATGCTCCACGTCCTGCTCCACGCTCTCCGAGTTCCCGCCGACGTACACCATTCTCCGGTGGTCGTACTTCCCCAGCACGGCGGCGACATTCTCCGGGAAGAACACCGTGTCGTCGTCGCCCATCACGAACCACCTCACGCCCGGCAACCCGACCCGGAACAAATCCACCACCACCCTCGCGATCCTCACCGCCGACTCCGACCCCTGCGTGCGCCGGAACCGCCGCCACTCCGACGAAACACGGTACCCCATACCCGACCCGTTTTTCTCATCCGGGTCCTTCTCTAAAAACACAAACCCCCGGGTTCGACCCGGTTCCCACCATAGACCCGAATAGGAAACCCGGTTCTTCCACGTCCGGGTCGACCCGCCTATGCCGAAGGCGATGTGGGAGATATTTGTGGGTGAATTATCGGACCTGAACCGGGTTGTTATGTACATGGACGGGTCTGGTTGGGCGGGCCAGAGGAAGAAATCGAGTTCGGTGGTGCCGTGTACGGCGGCGTAAAGAGCGATCAGAGATGAGAGGAGTAAGATGATGGCTATAGAGACCTTAAACGACGTCGTTATGACGTCGAAGGTTTTTCCTTTCTGCATCAGTTTCAGAGCTTTAAACGGGTCCTGACCCGGACCCGTATGATAAGAGGCGGTGCACATTTCTTCAAGAACTGTGCAGCACCGGAATTTAGCAGAACTGCAGAGAAAAACTGATTGCTTTTATTTCATTTGGCGGAATGGGCTTTGAGCTTTTTGGATGAATTCAATATGGGCGTTTCTAAAACATGTTCTTGAAGAGAGAGAGAGAGAATTTAATGGCAGCAGAAAACCGCCCAGCATCGTCTGTCCCAAACATTGGCGGCCCATACATGGCCCACCAATCACGCCCCGCCACGCGTGTATTGGTGGGCCAGCCTTTTATAATTATAATATTTTTTTATTGCTAATATGGCCCACCAATGCACGTATGACGGGACGTGATTGGTGGGCCATCGAGTGGGATACGAGAAATGGTCCAGAGAAAGCGGATTGGCAGAAAACGTTTGAAGAGTGGAGTTGAGTTGACACTTTAAACTGTGAATATCGCAGCAAATAAAAGAGAGGGTAGTTGGGTTGGGTTTTTTATTAAAATGTAATAATGTTTATACAAATGAAGAGAGAGAAGAGGAGTGATTTGGGTGGGAAAAGTGGTGAAATGCAACTTAATGGTTATATTATGTCTGACCAATAGAATGTTGCCATTTGGAGATTCTCGATATTTTTTTTTATTTAGATAGAAAATTATGATATTTAAAAATATTTATTATCTAAAAAGTAAAAGTTATATAAAAAATTATAATTTTCCATTCTTTATAAATAGAGCTCAATAGAGCTCAATATTGCTATATTTATTAACATATTAAAATTTTCTCATCTTCTCTCATTTTATTTTTTAATAAAAAAAATTATCTCTTTTTTAATATAATTTTTGAATCTTTTTATTTCTGTCTATAATTTAAGTTAATTTTTACGCTTTTAAAATTAAAATAATTAATACTAATATTTAATTATATAAATATGAGATAATTAAAATATATAACGGTTGGTTGGGTGATTAAGGATAAATGATAAAAAGTAGAAATTGTTGGATTGAAAAAAAATAAAGTATAAAAATAAAAGATAAATTAATTAAATATTAGAATGGTCGGGTGCTTGGGTGTTTAGAGTGGTCAGCGTTATTTTTAGTGTTAAAGACAGTTTCCTCGTAAGTAATTTAAGGCTGTAATAAAGTTTGGGTAAAGGAAATAATAATATATTAACAATTTAGAATTTGATTTCTGATTATCTGCTTTATTAACCCAAAATTTACGCATGTTAAGAATTCAGAATATGATTTCTGATTATGTGGTTTATTAATCATAAAATTATGCATATTCTAAAATTAATGATTTACAGTTAAACTTATCTCTTTTTTAATAGTTAGGTGCTTTCTTTTTTAGAGAAACCCTTGTAATTTTTTATATGTACATGATAAGCTCACACATAGCAGCTTCGATAAGTTTTGAATTTATGACTTCAGAAATAGATTAAGCACATTAACCGCAATGTTTAAACTTATAAATTCCTTTCATTTTAGTGCATGTGCATTATAATAGTGCCTTGTTTATCAACGCATAGGATCATCTTACCCAATTTTGGGTAGACCACTCACTAGCTCACCAATTACGCGGTGCCACGTATATATTGGTGAGCCATATAGTTAATATTATAGTATTTGTTTAATTTTAAAAAACACATGTCACCGGATGATTGGTGGACCACTGAGTGGTCCACCAAACAGGCCAGAAGATCCGGATTGGTTTATCAATTTGATAAATCCTAACATTGGATCTGTCATTTCCGTAATAAAAACATTTGACTATCAGTCAAATTCGCATATTATTGAATTTATTTAAGAGTTTGGGTTTTACTTTTCCAAAATTAATTAGTGAATTACGTATTAAAGATAATTGTGGACTGTTAATCAGCAATTAAAACTTGGAACGTAATTAGTAAGGCATTGTATACGTTTCTCAAATTAGTTAAGATATAAAGTCTATTACGCATGATTAGTTAGTAGAATATAATTGCTTACTAATAAGCAGATAAAATATCGGTTACGTTTTCTCATCTTGAAAAAATTATATTCCCTCCGTCCCATTTATATTTGATTCATTTTCTATTTCAGTCCATTCCATTTATATTAACTCTTTTCCAAAAAAAGAAAAATAAAATATTACTCCCTCCGTCCCATTATTAGTGGCTACCTTTCCTAATTTGGACGTCCCGCTATTAATGGCAACGTGCTAAATTAGTAAAAAGTTAACACACTCTTTCCTACTTTATCATTTTATCTCTCTTACTTTATATCTATTATCATTATTATACTCATTTCTCTCTCCTACTTTAATATCTTCTCTCTCCTACTCTCTCATTATTACACTCATCTCTCTCTCCTACTTTATTATCTACTCATCTCTCCTACTTTATTACATATTCTCTTAATTACCATGTCGAAAAGAAATGCGCCACTAATAATGGGACGGAGGGAGTACATTCTTTCATATTTTATTATTTCTCTCAACTATTTTATCAACTACTCTCTCACCATCTCACTCATCTTTTTTCTCTTATTTTATCATCTACTCTACTTTCTTAATTCTCGTGCCGAAAAGCAAAGAGCCACCAATATAAATGAGACGGAGGGGTATAATTTTTTACTAAATTGCGGAGATGGCCCAGTTTCTTTACCCAAATGCTGACATGGGCTTATGTTTTTGGCTTTACTGGGCTACTCATTCAATTGTTAAAACTGAATCAACCATTTGGGCCTTTTACGTAAATACTCCATCCGTTGCATTATTTATAATATCATTGAAATTAAGCATGAAGATTAATAAATGTATAAAAATATAAAATTTAATGTAAATGTATAAACTGATGGGATCCACTTGTTTATATTGATTGCGATTCAATCATTTATTTCTTTACTATAACACAAATAATAAAAAAGTCCGAAAAGGCAAATGAGATACTATTAATAATGGACCTTTGGCTTATACATATTCTTCTGTTTATTAGAATCGGTTGAAGTAATTATTATGCGGTTAAAATACATGTATAAACTTCGTGCCACTCAATAAAAACCACAAAAAATATATTGCATTTTAAAATCACATTAACTACTTATACCTTAGGTTGTAGGGACACTTCGAAAAACCTCAACGTATTATGTTGGACATTCTGATATGACGATACTCAAATCGTCTCGAGTCCTAACATTTCAACAAACAAGAGTACACAACATCTAATTTAATAAAATACATACAAAAATAATTTGTTTCATGTGATTTTATATTTTTATGTATATTAGCTCGAATCGTGTCTTGAATTTTTTAGAAAACATAGTATCACGTGTCCGTATTGTATTGTATCCGGTGTCTATGTCAGTGCGATCTAGCTTGCACCATATTGGAAAACATAGAATAGTTTGCTTCCTTGGCCATTTGTGTCCCAATGTCATTTTGTTGTTTATCATTCGTGTTCCACTACTATTTTTCACTGTAAGTATTTAAATGCTTACAATTTGAATTTTAGGATTATAATAAACACTTAAATACTTACGGTTAATATGAGTGTAATACGAGTGAGATACAATAAAATGGGACAAAGAATCCGTCATTTTTTACTTCATTACGATAAAATGTTATTGGTAATGTATGTATGACAATATTTAAAAGCATATATTCAGTGCGAGAGGAGGAGAGAGAAAGGGAGACGAAATGCAGCTTAGGATCCACGTCATTAATTGGACGCGTGTCGAGACATGTGCTCCCCTTGCGTGTCTCAATCACCACTCCCCTTTATTAATTGGCAGTCATTGCGAAATCTGATGAAATCGGATTCCTACGCTCCAGGATCCCGACACGTGGCGGAATCCTCGTATAGAGCCAGCGCCTTTTTAATCGCCCATTAAAAATAAAAGGAATAACAGCCCACGGGACTGGTTCCACTACATGCGTGTCACTAAAGGAAGGCCCCCACCTCACCCCCTCGTGCTCGCTTCCCATTGGTCCACGTTTTGCACCCGCTGTCGAGGAGAAACGTGTTGGTTTTAGATGAGGTGGGGCCCCTAGATCGACGGCGAAGATCTCGCGTCTCGCGTTCAGCGTTTCTACGTCGTACCAACTGTGTGTGTCGGATGTGTTTTCCCTCTCCTGCCCGAGACGGTGACGGGCAGCTGCCCGCCCAATCAACTACTTGTATGTATAATGTGGCGGACTCAACACTTTTTCATTAATTTCGTTCTTCGTTTTCTCTCGATTCATTTCGTTTTCTCTGTTTTTCTGCTAATTTGAGTTTCAAGGATTGGTGTTTGGAGTGAGAAATTGAGAAGCAGTTTTGATTTGATTTTTGATTTGTATGGATGGGTGGAATGTGTTGTGAAGTTAATCTAGCTGAGACGGAGACTTCTGCTCCGGTGGAGCCGGTCTCGAGGTCTGCGAGGAGGAGGAGCATGGAGATCCACCAGTTCAACTTCGTTCCAAAGGCTTCCGCGGTGGCGCCGCAGCTTGAAGGCGGCCGCGGGAAGAGGAAGCGCCAGAAACTGGACGCCGCCTTAGCTTCTATTTTGAGCGAAAACGTCGCTCGGAGATGTAAATCGCAGCGTGTGGAGGAGGAGAATAGTAATCAGCTATCCGGCGAGGTGGAGCCGGAAACGAAGTCATTTCGTGAACCGGCGAAGGCGTCGGAAAGAGAAAGTGAGGTGGCGACTGATCATCCTAAATTCGGGATGACGTCAGTTTGCGGTCGGAGAAGAGATATGGAAGACGCTGTTGCGATTCACCCCTCCTTTTGCGGTCCAAACCCTAGGATTCCGACAGGGACGCATTTCTTCGGCGTCTACGACGGGCATGGCTGCTCGCATGTGAGCTTCGAAAATTAAACCTATATTCATCTGATTTTTGATAAATTTTCGCCGTTTGCTGAATTAAACTCGACCGATTTGCAGGTAGCGTCGTGGTGCAGAGATCGGATGCACGAGATCGTGAAAGACGAGCTCCAAACCGGAGGCTCGCCGTCGTGGGTGCGAACGATGCTCGAGAGCTTCTCGAAAATGGATAAGGAAGTTGGCGACTGTTGCAGCGTCAGATCTGGCGCCTCCATCTCTTCCTGCCGCTGCGAGCTCCGCACTCCACAGTGCGACGCCGTCGGATCCACCGCCGTCGTCTCCGTCGTCACGCCGGACAAAATCGTCGTCTCGAACTGCGGCGATTCCCGCGCCGTGCTCTGCCGGAACGGCGTCGCGATTCCTCTTTCCGTCGATCATAAGGTCCGATTCCCAAATCAACGATTCTTATCACCCAATCCAATTTCAATTTTCTTTGCTATATACTAACTAGTGTTATTCTAATTCTAAATCTCAGCCGGATCGACCCGATGAACTGAACCGGATCCAAGAAGCCGGCGGCCGGGTAATTTTCTGGGATGGTCCTCGAGTCCTCGGAGTATTAGCCATGTCTAGGGCAATCGGTAAACACAATTAACCCCAAAATTTTAACCTAATTTGATAATTTTGAAACTTAATTGAATTACGTTCGAATTTTCAGGCGATAATTATCTAAAGCCATACGTGATATCGAAGCCGGAGGTTACGATCACGGATCGAACGGCGGAGGACGAGTGTTTAATTCTAGCCAGCGACGGTCTGTGGGATGTGGTTTCAAACGAGACCGCGTGCAGCGTGGCGCGGATGTGCCTCCAGTCGCTGAAGCCGCCGTCGCCGCCGAGGTCGCCGGGAAGCGACATAAGCGTGACGGCGGCGGGGGAGAGCTCCGACAAGGCGTGCTCCGACGCGTCAATTCTGTTGACGAAGCTCGCGTTGGCCCGCCACAGCACTGATAACGTCAGCGTCGTGGTGGTCGATTTGAGGAAGAGCCCATGAAAGAGGAATTATCGATTTTTTTTTTTAATATTCTCGAATTAAATATTAGTGGCATATATTTAGATATTATTCGTACACGTGTTATATTCATATGAATATAATATTATTTTCGAGATTTAGGTTCGTGAATGTAAGAATGTAGAAGCGGATCAATCTGCTTTTGATGAAATGAAAATTGCTAAAGTGATTTTTATTCAAGTTTATTACTCCATCAATTATTTTTTCTAATTAGATTGTTTCATTATTTAAAAATAAAAAAAATTAAAATCTTAATTTTGAAATAAAATAAGTCTCATTATTCATTATCCAATCTGTACTCTCTCACCAAAATCTCTCTTAGAATTCTATTCCACTTCTAATACAAAAATTTATGATTGAAATTTTTAAAATTATTTACATTATTTTTTCAATTATAATATGAAAAGAAATAGACAAAAAAATAAGTCAATCTAAAAACAGTTCAATTTTTTAATTGAAACGTTTTATTAAAAGCGATTCAATTTTAATTAATAAATTTAGATATTCTCTCATACTTTAATATTTACTTTTTCATTATTTCACTCATCTACTTTAACATCTACTTTTATTAGCTCATTCATCTTATCTCTCTTATTTCATTATTTATTTCTCTTTCATACGTTATTATCTACTTTTCTAATTACTGTGTCGAACAGAAATAAACCGCTAATTAATAGCGGGATAGAGAGTGTAATAGAGTTCGACCAATTTTCATTCTTTTAAAACGATCCTTACTCTAAAAATGTGTTAATTTATTAATACAATTAAAACTCATTAAATAAATATATAAGTATGTTAGAAAGAAACTGGATGAAAATAATGAGGGAGAAATAATTAGTTTAGTTTGCCACGTTTTAGCAACTTTATAATCATGATTGATCATACTCCCTCCCTCCCATAATAATTATTTTTCCTTTTGTGATTGTCCTATTTAAAATAATTAATTTCCAAAAAAAGAAAAATAATATTATATTATCTTACATTTTATTATTTCTCTCTCCTATTTTATTATCCACTTTTTTACTATCTCATTTATTTTTTTCTCTTATTTTCACCTACTTTATTTTTTTAATTTTTATGTCGAAAATTCAATGAACTACTTCCTCCGTCCCGCTATTTGTGGCTCAATTGGTTTCGGCACGGGAATTAAGAGAGTAGATGATAAAGTATGAGAGAGAAGATGAGCAAGATAATGAGAGAAAGAATGATAAAGTAGGAGACATAATGTAATAAAGTAGGAGAGAGAAGATGATAGAGTAGAAGATATGATAATATTTTTTTATCAAATTAAGAAAGTGACCACAAATAACGGAATACCCCTTTCGAAAAAGTGAGCCACAAATAGCGAGAGAAAGGGAGTATTATCAATAGAATAGAGAGATAATTTGGGTTGTCGGAATAATTAATTTAGTTTGTGATTGTTTAAAAAGATAAGAATTGTACGACAGCCCAGGCAACAACTTAGATTCCTAATCAACAGCTGGCAGCAACATAGCTAGACAGGAATAAATTATTTCTCCAATGGATAGTAGTTGGATATTTGAAGTTGAAATACTAAAATTGAGTATGATTCATACGCATCGTTGGTCTGAGCGTGACGTAACAAAGAAATATCGAATATATTTTTTTATATAATTTGTAAATTATTACATAAGTTCGTAAATTGAAGGTCAAATATAAAGAGAAAACTGTCGAAATTTAATATTTTTTACTGCGTCCAAAGTTATAGGGCCCAAACGATCTAAGGACCACAAAAATATCATACGAATGATAATCGGTTGTTGTCTAATGGTTGATTTTTAAATGTATTTAAATCAATTGTGTCAACTTAATATATTTATTTCTCACGTAACTCAAGTTAGAAAACACGATACTTCAAAATCTCATATAGTATATTTAAGTACGCATAGCATTTAATTTGAATGTACAAAATTGATTAACTTGACAATCTAATTGTCATATTCAATCACGTGTTATTAGAGCTGTTATCTAACTAAACTTTAATCGAATAGTTCAGATTCGAGCTTGATAAAAATGGATTGGAATTCAAAAAACTCGAGCTCAAGCTCGAGTTCGAATTCGACCTTTATTTGATATTCATCAACTTATTCGAGTTGAATTTAAGCCCAAAACTATTCGGCTCGATTAAGTTATACTAATATTATTTAATTATATAATGTTTATTTATTATTAATATATAAACAAATCTAAAATATAATTTATTTTTTTAAATATAAAATTATTGAGCTTTCAAACCAAACAATTTATCAAGCTCAAGCTTGAATCCATATGAAAAGCTCGTATCGAGCCCAATCAATAAATTACTAATCGAGTTGAGGCTCTGTAAAGCTTGTTGAGATTCTTACTCAATTATTTTGTGGATCATTCTAGAAGCAACGAGAAGGAGCGAGGAGCGTAGTCAAAGGAGGGAAGCGTACAGTCAAACTTGCAGAGGAACTCGGTGAAGAAGATGGCAGTTATAACTGCCATCTTAAGCTGAAGTAAATCTCGACCGTCGGATGGCGCACCAGCAAATCGGAGGGACAGAAATAAAACTAATAGAGGCGTGTGATTGTAAAACACGTTTTCAGTCTGTTAGATGCATTAGTTAGATTAGTAACGAACTTTTCCATTTCTGTTCGTATAAATAAGGCCGATCCCTCTCATGGATCGGCTTAACATTTTCTGCATAACTCAATAAATTTTCTTCTTCCATATTCAATAGAAACCCTAGATCTAAACACCATATCCACAAAATCAACATGGTATCAGAGCATCGGTTATCGCGATGCCAAAGTTAAGGCGGATTCCATGGCAAATCTTAGCTGAAGAAGAGGAAGGATCATCCGAGGAACCAGTGAGAAGGAGGTTTGCAGATCGAACGCATACTGCAAGTGCTTCGCTCGATTCACAGAATAAGACTGAATCACGATATCAATCCATGGCGAACCAAGGAGACACCGGACTGCGAAGAACAGATGTCTATTACTTAAATCCGCATGATCATGCTGGATTGAAGTTGATTAATGTGACGCTAACTGGACCGAATTACTACACCTGGAGTAAAGCTATCTACCGTGCTCTGGCAGGAAGGAACAAGCTGGTTTTCATAGAAGGTACTCTTCCAAAACCTTCTTCTAATCACAAATCGTACAATGATTGGATGCAATGTGATTACATGGTTTTTACTTGGATAATGAACTGCATATCTGAGAAACTTTGTCAGTCATTTCAATTGAAAGAGAATGCTCATCTACTGTGGAAGGAACTCAAACAAAGGTTTGACCAAAGTAATGGTCCGAAAATATTTAGGATAAAGAAGGAATTATCCGAGTTATGTTCAAGGAAACCGATCGACATCGCATATTACGGTCGATTAACCGCATATTGGGATGAATTAGGTTTACTAGTACCTACTCCTAACTGTGTTTGTGATGCGGCTACCAGCACACAAAGTATGTGTGAAAATGAAAGGTTGATGCAGTTTTTATTAGGATTGAGTGATGTATATGAGACAGTTAGAAGTAGTTTGTTGATGTGTGATCCACTACCTACGGTGAATCGAGCTTACAGTGTGGTGTGTCAAGATGAGGAGCAGAGGCACATCACCTCTGGTTATTATACAGTTTCAGAACAATCAGCAATGGCTGTAGTTGGGAATAATGGAGAAGGTGATAAACAAAACGTTGAAAGGGTGATGATGAATGTGAATCAAAGAGGGGGATGTAATCAATCATACAAAGGTCAAGGAGGACAAGGAGGCAATTTTAGGCCTAGATTGAGCAAAGAGGAGCGAAAGCGACTAAAATGCACCTTTTGTGAAGGGAAGGGTCATGAGAAGTCAGAGTGTTTCAAGTTACATGGAACACCGGACTGGTACAAAAAATTAAAGGATGAAAAGAGTCAAAAACAAGCGAATTGTATACTTCCACCTCATGATGAGCAGAAACCATCAGAGCACGGACAAGTACCCACTCTCTCTGTAGGAACTAATCAGATATCTCAGATTATCCAACAAGAGATAGAAAAGGCTCTTGGGCAACTAAGAGGACAACGGAATGGTATGATTGCTGGGAGCATAAACAGTGTGACAGATTCCCAGAACTGCACACCTTTGAATACTTTGGACAAATACTATGCATTCAGCTCTTTTGATGAGGAGAACAGTGAGCAAGTTTGGATAATGGATTCTGGAGCTAGTGTGCACATTTGCTGCAATAAGGCCTTATTAACTGATATTCGATTGTTGGATTCCCCTCAGAGCATTTTCTTGCCAAATGGAACATCCCAGAGGATTTTTGAGACTGGAACAGTGAGGATTGCCCCAGAAATACTCTTGATGGATGTGTTTTTTGTTCCAAATTTTACCCACAATCTAATCTCCACCTTCCAGTTATCCAGTGTTCTGAATGTTAGGTGCACATTCTACCCTGGTTACTGCACTGTACAGAGATTGAACAATGATCACATATTGTGTATGGGGAAGTCTCTGCGCGTACTCTACGTCTTAGATCCATCATACATGCATAATCATGCTAATATGGTGCCTGCGCCACTGCCATCCTCTCAATTAATGGACTGGCATGTGAAGCTTGGACATGCCTCCTTTCGTGCCCTGCAACACCTTCCAGAAACAAAGAATCTTTGCAGGACTGGATCCAAGACTTCCATGGCCATGTGTGAAATCTGTCATAAAGCCAAGCAATGCCGGAGCCCTTTCCCTACTCTGAATCACAAGAGCCCAATTAAGTTTGAAATAGTGCATGCGGATGTATGGGGACCCTATAATGTTGAAAACATTGCAAATGCTTCCTATGTGCTTACACTGGTTGAGGATAACTCCAGATGCACTTGGACATACTTGCTCTCTTCCAAGCAACAAGTGAGTGGAATTCTCAGTAAATTTGTCAAGATGGTTCAGACTCAATATCAGTGTTCTATTCAGAAGTTCAAAACTGACAACGGTTCAGAATTTGTTAATCAATCAGTTGCAAAGATTCTTTCTGATAATGGGATTATCCACCTACTCAGTTGCCCTTATAGCCCCCAGCAAAACGGTGTTGTGGAGAGAAGGCATAGATCCCTTTTAGAGATAGTTCGTGCTTTAATGTTTCACAGCAAGTTGTCAGACCGCTTTTGGTCATATTCAGTTCTCACAGCCACATGGATTCTTAATCGTCTGCCCAGCAAAATTCTGAATTGGTCCTCTCCATTTCAAGTATTGACCAACAGCTCTGCTGATCTGTCTTTTGCTAAGCCTTTTGGCTGCTTAGCCTATGCGGCTGTTGTGCGACCACATAAACATAAATTTGACAGCAGGAGTTTAAAATGTGTCCTCATAGGTTATGCTTCTAATCATAAAGCCTACTTACTTTATGATTTAGAGCATAATGAGGTCATTATTTCCCGAGATGTAAAATTCTTTACTGATGTGTTTCCCTTTGCAGAAGCTGAGTCCACTGAAAGATCTATTTCTGAGGATCCTAATCCCATTGTAGAGCCAGTCATTTTGACAGATTCGAGTACTTCTACTTCTGCATCTAGTCCTGACCCTGACCTTGATGCAGAGTCTGTTGATTCTGAACCTGAAGATGAATCTGATAATTCTATCCCAACCCTCACACAGCAGGATGATGTTACTAATTCCTCTCTTGCCCCATGCAGGCCTAAGCGGGATACAAGACCCCCAACTTGGCTAAATGACTTTGTTAGTCATGTCAATTTTTCTTTGCCAACTACAGAGATGGGTGCAGTAAGCACACCTCCTACTTTTCCTTATATACTGTCACCGTGTTTTTCAGAGAAATATGCTCATTTTCTTGCCAATATTTCTGCTGTAAAGGAACCTTCTTCCTACAAGGAGGCCAGCCAGCTTCAATCTTGGGTAGATGCCATGGATACTGAACTTGAGGCACTTGAAAAGAACCAAACTTGGACGATGACTAAGCTGCCACCAGGTAAACGAGCCATTGGTTCTAAATGGGTTTATAAGGTCAAACTGAATTCTGATGGTAGTATAGAACGATTTTAAGGCAAGGTTGGTTGCCAAGGGATACAAACAAGAGAAGGGTATTGATTATGATGAGGTGTTTTCACCTGTTGCAAAGCCTATGACCATCCGTGTTTTTATTGCCTTAGCTACTGCATTTGACTGGTTTCTGCACCAAATAGACATTAACAATGCGTTTCTACATGGTTTTCTGTCAGACGAGATTTACATGACTCCTCCACAAGGCTATGCTAAGGCCAAGAAAGGGGAGGTTTGTAAACTTGTCAAAAGTTTGTATGGATTGAAGCAAGCGTCTCGGGAGTGGAATAATGAGCTGAGTAAGGCATTAATATCATATGGTTTCAATCAAAGTGCTCATGATCATTGCCTCTATACGATTGGTTCGGGCTCTAGTTTTATTGCGGTTTTAGTTTATGTTGATGATATCCTATTAACTGGTCCGTTTCTAGATGGGATTGAAAGGCTTAAGGGTTATCTGAATTCACGTTTCACCATTAAAGATCTTGGTCTGGCGCGGTATTTTCTGGGGATGGAGGTTGCTAGGGGTGAACAAGGTATATATTTAACTCAACGTAAATATGTCCTTGATCTTATTGAAAGGGCAGGGTTACTTGGCTGCAAGTCTGTGTCTACACCGTTTCCTTCTGGGATCAATTTACGATCCGATTCTACCGACCTACTACTTGATCCGAGAACCTTTTAGGCGCCTTGTTGGGCGATTCTTTGTATCTCAATTTCACCGAGCCCGATCTTTCGTATGCTACTCAAGCAATTGAGCCAACACATCTCTGCCCCACGCGTACACCACTGGGACGCAGCGATGCATGTGCTTAGGTATTTGAAGGGCACACCTTCACTTGGTTTGTTTTATAACCGGGATGTTGATCTTACTGTACAAGGCTTCTCTGATGCCGACTGGGGCTCTTGTCTTACTACTAGGCGTTCTTTAACGGGGTACTGCATTTTTCTTGGCAGCGGTTTGGTTTCATGGAAATGCAAAAAGCATAGCACTGTGTCTGTTTCCACAGCTGAAGCAGAATATAGGGCCATGGGAAGTACAGTTCGTGAGCTTCAATGGGTGTCTTATCTGCTTAAAGACCTGCAGTATTCAGTTCCACTTCCCATCTCCCTTCACTGTGATAATGAGGCCGCGATTCATATCACCCGAAACCAGGTATTGTTGGGATTTTGTATACTGGAAGCACTTTTATGCTTGTATACAATGTGTTTTTGTCCTTACCACTGTTTGATTCTCCTATCTGATAAATATGTATATTTGCACATGTTATCCTTTATCTTGTATAAAAGTTAGATTTGTGTGGTGTGTCGGGTATCACAGAAGACAACACAAATTGGTTGAACCGACAAGATATAAACAAGTTAACACGTATCGAGACAACTTAAGGATGAAGTTGTCGGTTTAAAGCCGCAGTTTAGATAAGAAGTGGCTTGTCTTAGCTGCTTGTCTTTACTGGTACACTTAAGGTGGTGTATTGACGGATCACAGTGAGAGTGTTCTCCTAACTGACCTTAGTGGAGAACCAAGATCTCGGTGACTTAGCTAGTCTTAAGCTTGGTAAGACTTCAGCTGAGTGCATTTGGCTATCTATCACTTTGACCTACTATGGTGAACGTCCAATGAGCGACCGGATCTACGTATCTTGGGTGTTAGTAGTCATTTGTGGCTCGAGCCGGTTGTCCGTATCTTGCGGCCGTATCCCGGGAATGGGTTGATAATATCCCCCGAGGAACTCGAAAGGATTAGCACACTAAACCCGTACGGTTGATTAAGTTCGGGTGTGTTAATAAGGTCGAGTGGTACTACTCGAGAATACAAGATGTTAATTAATTTAAGCAATAAGAAGCTTAATTAATTAACGGATATTTCTATCTTAAATACGGAGATCGATTAAGTCTAAAATACAAGCCCTTGCTCAAATTGGGATAAAGGGGTAAGTCGGCACGGATTCTCTAGTGGAATGAATGCGTGTTAATTAATTAATTTTGCTATGGGTGAGCATGGATAATTAATTAATTGGAGGCCCACTTTATTTCTTGTATTGGATCCCCGATCCGGCCCAATTAGTTGCCTAGTAATTTATTATCTCTCGAATTCATTATTAATGGATTAATGTATTTTACATTATTTAATAATGTTATTTATCTGGAATTAATTGGTCGGGCCAATTAATTGATAAATATTAGTAGCCCAATAAATTAATTAATTATATTATGGGCTGATTTAATAGAAGCCCATTGGATTATAATTAAATTAATGGGCTACAAATATATTAATATTATATAGGTTTTTGAAGCCTATATATATTAGTATTACGTTCGTAAACTCATACAATTTCATTCATAAAAATCGAGATTAACGTGAGGGACGAGAGAGAGTTATAAATTTATTTTCTTCAGATCTCTGACCACCCAGAGGGAGAAAAAGGCCGGGACACAGATCAGAAGATCTGACACAGGAGCAACAATCGGAGCCGCGACAACACACCAGGAGGAAGGTAGCCTTACTGTAAACCCTATTATTCCTACAATTGGTATCAGAGCCTGGTTTAGGCTCTGATTGTTGTTTAATCGTTTTTTATTTCGTCGTTATCGGGCTTATTTCGTGTTTGGGGCGGCCTGCGAGCCACTGTTTTGACCCCGTTGTATCGTTTTTCTCGTGAGAAAATCCACGAGTAGTTGATAGGATCAATATGCTATGTGATTGTATTTTAATTGTACTGTAATTGGTCCGGGAGTCACGGAATACGAGACGACGAAAAATCAGATTTTCGCAGGAAAACCCTAGTTTTCTAGGGTTCCGCCGCATCTTCCGGCGGAGATTCCCGGCGCGTCCGAAATCGGATCGACGATCGGCTTGCACCGTTGGAATACTCGTCTTATGATCTTCGCGTCGATAGGTTTCAAGGGATCATCCGATCCCGTATGCGATCGGAATCGACGTCTGAAGTTCGCTGCTCACCATGAATTCGTTCCGGCGAATCGTTTGAAATTCGGGAAATTGAGGAACTAATCTCGGCCGGAATCCGTTACCCGGTGGTCGTGAGTGTTCCAATTACGTTTCCCCTCTTTCAATTGATCGAATCGCGGCTCGGAAACGAAGAATTAAGGCGGCGAAAGGCGGCGAAAGGCGGAGGCGCGATTTATTGCGCAATTCCGTCGCTGTGGCCGAAATCGCCGGCCGTTTCGCACGTTCAGACGTCTGGAGGATGTCAGGGGGTGGCGAGGACGGTGGCGGAACTCCGGGCTTGGCCGGGGAAGGCGCGGCGGCGCGCGTGCGCTGCGTGCGCTGTCGCGCGCGCGCTGGCCGCCATCACTGGCCGCCATTCCGCGGCGGCGCGCTAAGCCAGCGTTTCAAAGCAAGTGGCACTGGCCTGGGAAGGTGGCGGCGCGGGTCGGGAGGCGGCGGTGTCGCCGACGACGGGTTGCGCCGCGCGGCGGCGGCGGCGCGTTTTTCCGGCGTGATTTTTGTTGAAGAAGACGCCGACGTGGCGCGGCGACGTGGCGCGCCACGTCGCCCTTGCTGATTGGCGCTGCGTGTACGCCACGTGCACCGCCACGTGGCGGACCCCCGATGACGTGGCGACGACGGTTCGATGCGTTTTCGACACGGTTTCCGGATTCGAAGATTTTCAAGATTTCGAAGATATGTATTTTGATCGGGCAATGTAATAGTTAGGAATTACGTGTTTTAAAGCCCGATAACGATTTTAAATTTCCTATTTGCGCGTTTATTTATTATTATGCTTTAGCATGCAATTATGTGATTAATTGTGCTTAGAAAAGCATGTAAATAGGATTTATGTCATTGTTAAAGCATGTTTTATTTTTCGCGAGCACGTTTTATTATATGCGCTTAGAAATTGCATGCTTTAGGAATTATGTGATATGCATGATTCGTTACAAACCTTTTGAATAAAAAGACTAAGCAATTTTTAAAATTAAATGTTTAATTAGATTCCATTAATTTGGATATTAAACAATTAATCGGACCTCCATTAATTGGACTCTACACGAAAGTAGTAAGATTGTGTGAGTAAACGTCCACTGCGTGGCTTGCTTGCATTTTTGAGCTACCGGTTTTGTGAGATGAGTTTTCCAAAACAATATTTGATTATTATTGAGTAGTGGGAGCGAAGCCGTAAACGTCCACTGCGTGGCTTGCGTGCCTAGTAAACACGAGTACTCTAGAAGATAATAATTAAATAGGATGGCTAATTAGATCAAATTGAATGCGGCATGGTTCGAGTAAGTATGTCAATTTCAAGGATTTGATTCTATTTGGTCAAATTAATGGTCAATGCTTAGATGTCACCGCAGTACAATTCACTTCCCTCGAAGTCCCTTCCCGCGTTTTAATAGTGACATGGTCCAGAATATCGAACTATTAATTCCATTCGTCTTAAGAACCTTGACGTGGATTGGAATTAAAGAGCTAGGTAAATAGCTTGGTTTAGGGTTACGCTAGTAAACGTCCACCTGCGTGGCTTGCTAGTGAAATTCCTAGAGCGGTTCGAGGTTTTTAACATCATTGGTTTTTCAAAAGGTTACAATGATCGTTAATTACGAATTATGTGCAAATATTAATTTTATACATGCTTTTAATTTATATTTTTTCAGATATGTCTGTTCGAAAAACTTTAATTTCGAGTTCCTAAACAGTCTCACCAACCAAACCCTAAAGGGTTTACAATTTTAAATAATTTTACAAAGTGGAAGAGATATCTTACCTTCCCAATAAATGCTCTGCAAAGGTTCTATAAGAACTTCTTTTTTAGGACCGCTATGTCTAAGAATGAGTTTACTTTGAGTATGTTACTCAAATCTTTGGTAGCGGTCAAAGAGGTTATAGAAAAGGGCAAGAGTGCTCAAGTCTTGAATATCCCTAGTAGTTCAAGGAATCCTCTGAAATGCGGAAACCAGAAAAAGAACAGAAAGGGTGGACATTTCAAGAAGAGCAGTGGGAGTAAGAAGACGGTCCTTACCGGCGACATGCAAATGTCAAAGGAGAAAGGAAGGTTCTTCAAGAATGGTAAGAAAGGACACTGGAAGAATTATAATCCAGATGTCAAGGCAAAACGTAAAAGAGACGCGAGTCGCTCTTGTAATCGAAACCTGCTCGGTTTCCTCTTCTACCCATGAATGGGTAGTGGATTCGGGGGCAACTGTTCATGTTTGTTACACCTTGCAAGGTTTCTTGCAGAAAAGGTAATTGAGCAATGGCGAGGTGGTAGTCTCAATGGGCAATGGATTGAAAGTTCCCCGCAATTGCCATTGGAGATTTAAATCTATCTTTTGATAGTTCTGTTTTAGTACTTAAAGATGTTTAACATGTGTCTGAGTTTAGGCGAAACATTATTTCTGTTTCAAAACTCTGCACCATGGATGGTTATAAATCAAGTTTTGATAGTGAAGTTTCTATCATGAAAGACGATGATTTTATCTGTCGTGGACCATTAAACGGATCTTTATATACTATTACTTGTAAACCGCGTAATTCTGTTAATATTGCTTCCTCATCATCAAATCCTAAGAAGATGAAAGAGTCTTCTAAGGTAAACCAAACTTATCTATGGCACTTAAGACTAGGTCACATCAATCTTAACAGGACTCAGAGGTTGGTGGAATATGGATCATTGGAGTCTCTCCAAGATTGAACCGTTTCCAACTTGTGAAACCTGTTTGGAAGGAAAGATGATGACTAGGCCTTTGAAGGCAAAGGGTTATAGAGCCACAGAAGCATTAAGTTTGATACATTCTGACTTGTGTGGGTCTATGTCTACACAAGCTCGTGGAGGGTATGAGTACTTCGTCAAATTTACTGACGATTACTCGAGGTATGGATATGTTTACCTTATTCGCCACAAGTTGGATTGCTTTGAAACCTTTAAGGAATTCAAGGCAGAAGTGGAGAAGAAGCTAGGTAAAGAAATCAAAACACTACGATCTAATCGTGGTGGGGAATACCTGTTCAACGAGTTCAAGGACTACTTGACAGAATGTGGGATTACATCCCAGCTGACATCACCGGGCACGCCTCAGCAGAATGGTGTGTCAGAGAGAAGGAACCGAAGTCTCTTAGAGATGGTTCGGTCGATGATGAGTTATGCAACTTTGCCAGTTTTCTTTTGGGGATATGCCCTAGAGACTGCAGCATACTTGCTGAACCGTGTGCATTCAAAGTCGGTACAAAAGATCCCTTTCGAGTTGTGGAGCGGGCACAAACCCAGTATGCACCACTTAAGGATTTTGGGTTATCCTGCTTATGTGCTAAATAGGCAGGCCGACAAATTGGAATCACGTTCAGAAGTGATGTTGTTCATAGGGCATCCGAAGGAAACGAAAGGTGGATACTTTTATGATCCTAAAGAACAGAAGATCGTTGTTAGCCCTAACGCTCGGTTCTTAGAAGAGGATTACATTAGTAACCATAAATCTCGAGTCGACATCATCCTCGAGGACTTACAAGGTGGTCGAGTTCCACTTGAAACGGCCGGTTGTGCAAGATAGTACTCCACGAGTAACCGCACAACTGTTAACACAGCCTCCCGACACTCGTTCGACGTAGTGGGAGGGTGATATTTACACTGATCGGTATATGTTCACTAGGGAGACGTTTAATTATCTCCCGGTAGATGAACAAGATACCGTGGATCCCCTGGACTTACAACGAAGCAAATGGGAGATGTAGATGCAGATTCATGGAGAATCACCATGGACTCGGAATTTGAGTCCATAATCGATATGGATGTATACGAGATCACTAAACTACCCGAGGGCTGCAATGCTATTGGTAGTAAGTGGGTATACAAGAGAAAGAGAGAGGACCGTATGGAGAGATCATGGCGTTTAAGGCCATGCTAGTGGCGAAGGGTTTTACCCGGAAAGAAGGTATCGATTACGAAGAGACCTTCTCGCCTATAGCAATGATCAAGTCCATTTGGATTCTCCTTGCCATATCAGCTCACATGAAACCGCAGATCCGGCAAATGTATGTCAAAACCGTATTCCTAAACGGTCACCTTGAAAAAGGTAGGGACATCTACATGAAACGGCCGGATGGTTATGTGAAGGAGGGCGAAGAGCATCTAGTTTGGAAGCTTAAGAAGTCTATTCATGGACTTAAGCAAGATTCCGGTTATGGCACCTGCGTTTTGACGAGGTAGTCAAATCCTATGGATTTGTATCCCGTCCTAACGAGGTGTGTGTAACGTATTTGTGTTAACGGATCGGTGGTGTTTCTTGCATTTTACGTAGATGACATCCTTCTCATTAGCAATAATGTTGAAGTGTTATCGACGTAAAGACGTGGTTATCCGAGCAGTTTCAAATGAAGGACTTAGGTGAAGCCGCTTACATCCTCGGGATCAATGTTATTCGAGATCGCCGTAAGAAGGATGTTAAGCTTGTCACAAGTGTCCTACATTGACACCGTTATTGCTCGTTTTAGCATGCAAAAGCCAAGAGAGGTTTAGTACCTTTCGCACATGGCATTTTTCTATCCAAGAATCGAGTGCCACGAAAAAGCCCGAAGAGATAGAAAATATGAGGCAAGTACCATATGCTTCGCCGCCAGGTAGCCTCATGTATGCGATGCTTTGTACAAGAGCGAGATATCTCATATGCCGTAGGCATGGTCTCAAGATATCGGCCTAACCCCCGGAAAGGAATACTGGACTGCGGTCAAGTATATTCTCAAGTACCTTAAACGGACTAGAGATTATATGCTTGTTTACCAGTCAGACAGTCTAGTGTCTTTGGGTTATACAGAATCGGATTTCTAGGCTGACAGAGACGAGTAGAAGTCTACCTCGGGTTATGTGTTTACCTTGGGAGGTGGAGCCATTTCATGGAGGAGTGCAAAGCAGAAATGCATTGCGGACTCAACCATGGAAGCAGAGTATGTGGTCGCTCGTAAGCTTCGAAAGAGGCAGTTGGCTCAAGAATTTCCTCCGAGGATCTTGATATTGTTCGAACTTGTCTAAGACTATCACAATTTATTGTGATAATGCGGGTGCAAGATGACAAATTCTAAGGAACCTAGATCTCACAAGGCGTCTAAACACATAGACGAGAAGTACCATATTATACGAGTATTCGTAAATCGAGGTGACCTGGTGATTGACAAAATTGGAACTGAAGTCAACCTAGCTAATCCTTTCACGAAGAGCTTACCACTCCCGGCTTACGAGAAGCATGTTCGTGGCTTTGGGATGGTAGAGATGCCCCACTTAGGACTACAGAAACTTTTGTATAAGTGGGAGAAGATGTCGTGATAGATAGGATATATAGCTAAGATATAGCTGGGTACTAGTTTGTACCTAGATAGCCGAGATATAGACACATTGTATACTAAAAGTTTACTTTAGTATAAGTGGGAGAATTGTTGGGATTTTGTATACTTTGGAAGCACTTTTATGCTTGTATACAATGTGTTTTTGTCCTACTTACTGCTTGTTTGATTCTCCTATCTCGATAAATATGTATATTTGCACATGTTATCCTTTATCTTGTATAAAAGTTAGATTTGTGTGGTGTGTCGGGTATCACGTAAGACAACACAAATTGGTTGAACCGACAAGATATAAACAAGTTAACACAATGAGACAACTTAAGGATGAAGTTGTCGGTTTAAGCCGCAGTTTAGATAAGAAGTGGCTTGTCTTAGCCGCTTGTCTTTTTACCGGGTACACTTAAGGTGGTGTATTGACGGATCACGGTGAGAGTGTTCTCCTAACCGACCTTAGTGGAGAACCAAGATCTCGGTGACTTAGCTAGTCTTAAGCTTGGTAAGACTTCACTGAGTGCATTTGGCTATCTATCACTTTGACCTACTATGGTGAACGTCCAATGAGCGACCGGATCTACGTATCTTGGGTGTTAGTAGTCATTTGTGGCTCGAGCCGGGTTGTCCGTATCTTGCGGCCGTATCCCGAGAATGGGTTGATAATATCCCCCGAGGAACTCGAAAGGATTAGCACACTAAACCCGTACGGTTGATTAAGTTCAAGGTGTGTTAATAAGGTCGAGTGGTACTACTCGGAGAATACAAGATGTTAATTAATTTAAGCGATCAAGAAGCTTAATTAATTAACGGATATTTCTATCTTAAATACGGAGATCGATTAAGTCTAAAATACAAGCCCTTGCTCAAATTGGGATAAAGGGGTAAGTCGGCACGGATTCTCTAAAGTGGAATGAATCGTGTTAATTAATTAATTTTGCTCTCGGGTGAGCATGGATAATTAATTAATTGGAGGCCCAAACTTTATTTCTTGTATTGGATCCCCGATCCGCCCAATTAGTTGCCTAGTAATTTATTATCTCTCGGAATTCATTATTAATGGATTAATGTATTTTACATTATTTAATAATGTTATTTATTCGGAATTAATTGGTGGGCCAATTAATTGATAAATATTAGTAGCCCAATAAATTAATTAATTATATTATGGGCTGATTTAATAGAAGCCCATTGGATTATAATTAAATTAATGGGCTACAAATATATTAATATTATATAGGTTTTTGAAGCCTATATATATTAGTATTCTGTTCAGAAACTCATACAATTTCATTCATAAAAATCGAGATTAACGTGAGGGACAGAGAGAGTTATAAATTTATTTTCTTCAGATCTCTGACCACCCAGAGGGAGAAAAAGGCCGGGACACAGATCAGAAGATCTGACACAGGAGCAACAATCGGAGCCGCGACAACACACCAGGAGGAAGGTAGCCTTACTGTAAACCCTATTATTCCTACAGGTATTTCACGAGCGCACTAAACATCTAGACATGGACTGCCATGTCGTTAGGGATCAATTTAAGGCTGGATTTATTGTGCCGCGGTCCATTAGTACCAATGATCAAATGGCTGACATCTTCACTAAGTTTTTACCCGGGCCTCGGTTTCGATTCTTACTGTCCAAGATGTGTCTCTCGGATCCCCATCGCGTCCATCTTGCGGGGGGATGTTGAGATTCTTACTCAATTATTTTGTGGATCATTCTAGAAGCAACGAGAAGGAGCGAGGAGCGTAGTCAAAGGAGGGAAGCGTACAGTCAAACTTGCAGAGGAACTTCGGTGAAGAAGATGGCGCTTATAACCGCCATCTTAAGTCAAGTAAATCTCGATCTTCGGATGGCGCACCAAAGCAAATCGGAGGGACAAAAATAAAACTAATAGAGGCGTGTGATTGTAAAACACGTTTTCGATCCGTTAGATGCATTAGTTAGATTAGTAACGAACTTTTCCATTTTCGTCGTATAAATAAGGCTGATCCCTCTATGGATCAGTTAACATTTTCTGCATAACTCAATAAATTTTCTTCTTCCATATTCAATAGAAACCCTTGATCTAAACACCATATCCACAAAATCAACAAAGCTGGACTCGACTCGGCTTGATTATGGGCCCACGTGTCGTGTCTTAATTTTCTCAAAAAATATCATGTCCGTATCGTATAGCATCCCGGGTTCTTAAAATCATGAAACCCTTGCCTTAAAATATTGATCAAATATTTCAAATTTAGTGAAGACAGGAACCAAGCCGCAATTAACTAAAATGAAAATATCAAAGAAAAAAAAACTCATCGATACATGCCAACCAAAGGCTTTCCCAATCTCTCGAAGTTCATCCATCACACTGAGCGAATCACGAATGTACACGTGTCCGCAGAATCCGGTCCATCTCAAGCATGATGGTAGAGATATTTCATCAAATTACATACTTATTCAACTTTCAAGCTATAAAGAGCAAACAATATATACCCAGAAATTGGCATGCGTTAAATGGACATTAGCTTGAACCCTGCGCAATATGCTATTGTAAAAATCACCCTTTATCATCAAGAAAAAGGGATTATAAGTTAAATTAAAATAGTACTAATTAAAATAATTTTAATTAAAAAATCTCGAAATCCTATCCTACTCCATTCATACTTAAGGTGCCTTGTTTTCTAAAAAGGAAAATAATTACTACTCAAACTCCTACACAAAATCACCCACTCATCTACACACAATCATCCACTCATCAAAATCTTCGAAAATAAATAAGACAAGTCGGGCGGAACGGAGGGAGTATCATTTTTGGTCTGTTATTCTGGCACCTGATTCACTTTGGCCTATTATTTTGGCGGAGTCTAATTTTGCTTGTTAATTTGACAAGTTTTCCGTTTTTAGTTCATTTTGTAAAATTGGCCAAATTTCGTTGGGTTAATGAATACTCCCTTTTTTCCATTATTAATGTCTACTATACTCGAAATGGATGTCTCATTATTAATGTCTACTTTCGTAAAATGACAATATTACTCACAACCCACCCCAAATGAGATGGACCCTCATTACTCACTATCCACCTCATATTCTTATACATTCTCTTCTCTCTCTCCAAAAGTTTCTCACTTATACGATTCTGCTCCGCTCCGAACTCAGAAAATTTTGACTTTTAATTTTTTAAAAAATTTAGACCATTTCTTTAATTACAACATAAAAAAATAAATAAATAAAATCAAATGCTTCAACTGTGCCTTAATAAAATTTGGATTAATTCTCATTCATTCCCACCAACCATTCATCGAAAACTGTGTTAATTTATTAATACAATTAAAACTTATAAAATATATATCTAAATAAAGTTTTTTAATCTCCTTATAAAAAAAAATGGACATTAATAATGCGACGGAGAGGGTAAGATTTAAAAATCACATTTTTAATATAAGAACATATTTGTAATATTACGTGAATGGATTTATTTTCTAAAAAAAGTTATATATACATTTCTAATATTTTATGAGGAGCTTAATAGTTCACCAAAATACGACTACAGTTAAATATCGATAAAATTATTACTTTAGTACTAGAAAAAAAATATTTATTTAACGATGTTATTACTTTATCAATATTATTTTAGTATATTGACTCATATTAGTACCGATATATATTATTATATAAACGAAATTATTAGTCTATTGAATATTACTTTCTGGAGGTTTAACTATATATATAAAAAAAATTATAAAAAAAGCTATATTTATATTTTAAAGATAAAAAACACATATTTTACCAACTAAATATTATGCTAATCTACAAAAATATTATCTTCATCTAGTAACGAAATTTATTTAATTCACATATTTCACTCATCAACCCAATTTATTTTATGATTTATAAAATACTACAGTATATTTCGCAAGTGGTAATAGGATAATTGCCCTGCAACCACCATGGACATAATGCATTCAGAGTGAAAGTAAGGGGATGTTTGGGATAGCTGAAGCTTATCGATAAGTGCTGAAAATTGTTAGAAGCTGCTGAAAGTGGCTGAAAGTAGATGAAAGCTGTTGATTTTGATAATTTGTAAGTGTTTGCAAAAAATGCTGAAAGTCAAAAATTAATATTTGAAAATATTAATAAAGTGGTATCTTATAAAATGAAAATGTTATTTATTTCTCACTTATTAAATAAATTTAGAATTTTTACACAAATAAAATTTAAAATTTATTTCAACTCATATAAAATAGTATTTTAATAAAAAAAATATTAAAATAAAAATTAGAAAAAAAACTAAGTATAATTAATATTATTAATTAAAATCAAAAATAAAAAAGATTATAAATTATATTAATATTTACTTATTCTTTGTTAAATGACAAATAAAAATTATACATATAAATAAGTAATATCGATCATTAATTAAAAAAAATAGTTATGAAATTATAATATAATATATTAATTAAAAATGATAAAATTATAAAAATTATAAGATATCAGCTTCAGCTGAAGAATACCAGCTTACGAAAATTCTCTATCTTGCACCTAAATAATTTTCAGCAACTCTATAAGCTGAATTTTTCAAACAATAAATTCATTTTTCGAGACAGCTGAAAGCTGTTTCAGGTAAGCTATCGGACACTCACACCACACTACGGGGGTGTTTGGGATAGCTGAAGCTTATCGATAAGTGCTGAAAGTTGTTGAAAGCTGCTGAAAGTGGCTGAAAGTAGCTGAAAGTTGTTGATTTTGATAATTTGTAAGTGTTTGCAAAAAGTGCTGAAAGTCAAAAATTAATATTTGAAAAAATTAATAAAGTGATATCTTATAAAATGAAAATGTTATTTATTTCTCACTTATTAAACAAATTTAGAATTTTTACACAAATAAAATTTAAGATATATTTCCACTCATATATAATAGTATTTTAATAAAAAAATATTAAAATTAAAATTAGAAAAAATTAAGAATAATTAATATTATTAATTAAAATCAAGAATGAAAAATATTATAAATTATAATATAATGTATTAATTAAAAATAATTATAAAATTATAATATAATGTATTAATTAAATATGATAAAATTATAAAAGTTTATAATTTATCGCTTCACATTGCCCGATACCAGAACTACGAAAATTCTCTATCTCGAGGCCAAATAGCTTTCAGCAGCTATATAAGCTGGATTTACCAAACACCAATCTCATTTCCCGAGACAGCTTTCAGCTATAAGTCACACCACCAACAGCTGTGTGGTTTGCCGGTGACCAAAAGGGAAAACCTTCCTCGTCTATTCTCCGGCTCAGCCAGCGAGTCAAATCGCTTCTCGAATCGGCCTCGATCTGCACGGCTTGATTCTCTCTCGACGTGGGTCGCACCCAATTTGCCGATTTTTGGTATGGGTTTATCATGGAATCTGCGTTTGATGTGATTATTCGATCAAGATTTGCCGTACTGCTTTATGATGTCCGACAATGCAAATGCAATTAATTCGATCTGTTGTTGTTGTTGTTGTTGATGTAATTGAGTTGGTTCGTTAATGATCTCTAGGTTTCTGATTGTGAGTTGCTGTTCTCCTTTCTTTTTCTTCTATTGAATGGGTTTTAGAGGAGATGATTTAGTGAATTCATTTTGTTGTGTTGATTTGGACTTGATTTGCTCAAGAGTGTGGAGGATTTTGATGTTTGTGATGTGTAGGTTGTTAAGGTAGATCCTGTGATTGGTTATGAATTTGTACTAGAAAAGCTCAATCTAGTATTGAAATATAGGGAGCGGTTCCTGTGTGAACAACCCTTATTGTGTGAACGTGAAAACTGTACTTTCAAGATAAATGTATTAGACTTTCAAGACAAAGATACTGCATTTTATTTATCAGATTATAAAAATGCCCATTAAGTGCAGTCTGATCATTTCGAAAGTGAGTATCTTTGCCTTGAAAGTACAGTACATTTGTCTTTAAAGTGCATGTTCACATCGGAACATCCTCATATATATATATTATTAATTTTAAATTGACCGTAACAAGGGTCGAACACTAGATTAACAATTATATACCTCATGCTAAATGGTGTTTTTTCCCTCTTTATAATTGAGGTTCAAATTAGACTACTTTTACCTGAACTTAATCACTCTACTTCTCTTCTATCATTTTGTTACTTTAGTGTTCTGTTATCTGTGGTTATCTTGTTTATGGATTAAGTTGTGATTTGAGTTTTCGTCGACGCTTTCTATAATGTCCTTGATCCAAAGAAGTAATCTTGAGCTTCCATTCCCAATTCCCTTAAAGTAAATTTAGATTTTAGAGTATTGTTGGAGCTGCCTATTTCTTAGTTCCTACTCTTTTTTATGCATAAATAGAGAAAAGGGGCATTCACCGTAGAATAGATCTATAACTTCTATCTTTTTTTAGGTTCTTGAGTTGATTAGAAGAGAAAATCCAGAACAAGATGAAGGCACTAATTCTTGTTGGAGGGTTCGGTACCAGATTGAGGCCGCTCACACTAAGTGTACCGAAGCCACTAGTTGATTTTGCCAACAAGCCCATGATTCTGCATCAGGTAAGATCTTATTATCGTGTTTAGCTTACTCTATCTTGTCGTGAATCTTAACTGCTGTTATAATTGTCTTTCTTGCTTATTC
Source organism: Lavandula angustifolia (assembly GCA_028984105.1). Taxonomy (NCBI): domain Eukaryota; kingdom Viridiplantae; phylum Streptophyta; class Magnoliopsida; order Lamiales; family Lamiaceae; genus Lavandula; species Lavandula angustifolia. Next base: position 42,630,198 of record CM054802.1, read on the forward strand.
AGTTCGATATGTCAGTTCTTCAATATGTATTCTGATTACAGTAATTTAACACTGAATTAGATAGAAGCCCTCAAGGCAACTGGAGTTACTGAAGTAGTCTTGGCAATCAATTATCAGCCGGAGGTAAGATTTCGATTTGGTAACTCTGAGTACAAACTTGATCTTAGCTTTAAGCCTGTCATTACTCACAATAGACCCTTTACAGGTAATGCTGAACTTCTTGAAGGATTTTGAGGCAAAGCTCGGGATAACGATTACATGTTCACAAGAGACCGAGCCTCTCGGTACTGCAGGCCCTCTAGCTTTAGCTAGAGACAAACTTAAAGACGATTCTGGTGAGCCGTTCTTTGTCCTCAACAGTGACGTTATCAGCGAATACCCACTCAAAGAAATGATCGTATTCCACAAATCCCACGGAGGAGAGGCTTCTATCATGGTCACCAAGGTAAGCCCGTGTTTAGATTCTCTATCCACAGCGAAAAATCGAATCTTGATTCTTGAACATCGATATTAGGTGGATGAGCCTTCAAAATACGGTGTTGTCGTCATGGAAGAGTCGACCGGGCAGGTTGAGAGGTTTGTCGAGAAGCCAAAGCTATTCGTAGGCAACAAGATTAATGCCGGGATTTATCTCCTCAACCCCTCGGTTCTTGATCGGATCGAGCTACGCCCCACCTCCATAGAGAAGGAAGTCTTCCCCAAAATCGCAGCAGAGAAGAAGCTCTACGGAATGGTGCTGCCCGGGTTCTGGATGGACATCGGTCAGCCAAAGGATTACATAACCGGGCTTCGGCTCTACTTAGACTCATTAAGGAAGAAGTCATCTCCAATGCTGGCCAATGGCACTCATGTGATTGGTAATGTGTTGGTGGATGAAACTGCAAAGATTGCTGAGGGTTGTTTGATCGGCCCGGATGTTGCGATCGGGCCGGGCTGTGTCGTTGAGTCGGGCGTGAGGCTATCGCGTTGCACGGTGATGAGAGGGGTGAGAATCAAGAAGCATGCTTGTGTTTCGAGTAGTATTATCGGGTGGCACTCGACTGTTGGCCAGTGGGCTCGCGTCGAGAATATGACGATATTAGGGGAAGATGTGCATGTTGGTGATGAAGTTTATAGTAATGGTGGTGTGGTTTTGCCTCACAAGGAGATCAAGACAAGCATCCTAAAGCCAGAGATTGTGATGTGAGGTTTGGTTTGGTTTGGTTTGGTAAGTTATGTGGTGTTATAGTGTTTCTTCATGCTTTAAAGTGTTTTAGATTCTTGATTTCTCTTTAAACGAAGTGTAAAAGGTTACTTTTGTTTTAGCTTTTAAGAAGATAAGTGTTATAGTGTCTCTGTTGTGTGAATTACGTCGTGTTGTACGTAGAAATAAGTGGGATTAAGCATTAGAACTTTTTTTTGGTGTATTAAGGATTATGAAGATTTGAAATGCATTTTCTTGAAGTTCAGATTGCAGAATTTGATTTTAATGCTGAATTACTGATTGCAAGTTCTGTACGGACTTGAGGTCGAGATGTGCATGGAGTAAACCCGATTTCGGGCAATAATATGCGCCCTAACTTTATTTTCTCTCTATCCCATTAATAGGACGTTACTGATGGGATACAAGACACTATTAATAAGACGGATGTATTACATTTCAATAATTTTTGTTCAATTAAAAGATTTTCCTAAATTGGACGGACATGCGCAATGGGGTATGACACTATACGAATATGCGACATGAAATTTTTATAAAATTTAAGACATGGCAATTGAACACAAGATTTGTATGTAAAATAAATTCATTTGTAGTTTTTATTTATTTATTAAAATTAGATATAATATATATTGAAACATATTGAACACAACAACTAAAGTTCGTATAGATGTGTCCAACTCAATATTCCTAAATGTCCATTCAACATACAATTAAATTTTAATAAAGTAATAATTTCGTTTAAATAATTATTTCGTTCGGTCTTAACTTAGATTAATAGACTAAAATAATCTTCTATAAAGTAATAACGTCACTAAATGAATATTTTTTTCAGTTCCGAGGTAGTAATATTTACTCCACACTTATTATTAATATCACTATTACCTCTATGAATAAAAAATTAAAAAATTACTCCACAAAACCCTAAACCTAAAACCCTCGATAAAGTCTTCATCCCGCACTCGCCAAAACTCTCTCCACCGAAATGGCTCTAAACAACGCGATTCGCAGAGCAGCTTCGGGAGTTGTACATCTAGCGATTAGGGCTTCCGTCGGAAGCCAAAGGTATCTGCACCATCACCACGGCGCAGCCGTCTTCACCGCCGTCAACCAATCCTCTCGTAATTTCTCACCGAGGGCACTACCTTCGGTAATCCACCACCACTATAGCACCAAGGCCAAATCGGATGAGTCGCTCCTTAAAGTCCTCAACTCCGAGCTTCAGTGCGCGGCCGAGAACGAGGAAGAAGACGAGGTTTTAATTCTTCTATTTTTGTTTAAATTCTCAGATTTTACATTTGCTTGCCTCGGTTAAATGCTGAAATTGAGAGGAATTATTTTCATTTCTCATCTGTTATTTGCTATCTAGACGACTGATTCCGAAGTTTAATTGGCTGCAATCATGTCGATTTCTGGTGATCTGTTGTGGAAATGATTGAGAAAATCATTCAATTGTTCTTAGTGTGTGGAAATACTCATAAACCTTTTGATCTCGCAGCTATTAGTTTAAACTTATGCATTATTGTCTAGTTTTTTGAGTAAGATTTTTGATGAATTTCACCTGCTTATCTTAACCTATGTCGTTATGATTAATCTATCAATTTCAAACTTTGGATCTTATAATAACTCTTTCTTCATTTTGATTATCGTATAGGTCGAGATTCCTGCAGGTTTTCCCTTCAAAATCGAAGATAATCCCGGACAGCAGACTGTAACACTAACCAGAGAATACGACGGAGAAAACATAACCATTGAAGTTCACATGCCAGACATCGTTGGAGATGAGGAGAACGAAAAGGATGACGACGAAGAAGGGGAACAAGGAAACCAATCTTCCATACCACTGGTTGTCAGAGTCTCCAAGAACAACGGACCGAGCTTAGAATTCGGCTGCACTGCTTACGCAGATGAGATCGCCATTGATAGCCTCAGCATCAAGGATCCGGAGAACTCTGAAGATCAAATAGCGTATGAAGGACCGGATTTTGGGTTAGTTTCACTTCATTTAACATCTAGTAATAACCTTGTGATCGGAAAAAAATATTCATTAAATGAGATTATTATTTTATCAAGCATTATCTTAGTGCATTAACCCATGTTGGGAGCGGAAGTAATTATTATCTAAACGAGATTATTACTCTATCGAATATTACTTTATCAAGATTTAACAGTACTTTTGGTGGTTTGTACTTACATTGCAAGTGTTTGATTTGATTAGGGATTTGGATGAGAATCTGCAGAAGTCTTTCCACAAGTATCTCGAGATCAGAGGGATTAAGCCCAGCACGACGAATTTCTTGCACGAGTACATGGTGAACAAGGACAGCAGAGAGTATGTGACATGGTTGGAGAACGTTCAGAAGTTCGTCGAGGCGTAAACATAGGTGGGCTTTAACTAGTTTATCTGTTAGATGTTTTCTCTACTTCTGTTTTGATTTCAAGCTTGCTAGAATTAGATTTACTTGCAAGGTTGCTTTGAGCTTCTAATTGGAAATAAATTATTTTATCAAACTGAGGAAAATCACACTGGTGTGATATGTGTGACTAATATAATTTTTTCACTATTCAAACTGGTTTTAAACAGAACTCGTCTCTTAACCTTAGTAGCAATCAATCAATCATAGAATTCTCTTTATCTAAATATAAAAATGGGAAAAAAAATAGCAGAATCAGAAAAAAAATTAACAGCAAGCAATGCTACGTCATTATATTTGATGAGCCAGCCAGCCTTCTTCAAGAGTAAAAGATATGCAAATGATGATACAAATTTTCCAAATCAGTGTAAAAAATACCTTTTCCTTGTTTAGTTGAATCGAATCCCTTTTACAGTTTACTTCTTGATTAGTCGCAAAGCGTCGCCTACTAGATGCAATGAACCCGTTACTAGCACCTGGTTAAAGGTTAAACAGTGAACATGGATTGAACACTAGATCAACTCTAAATCAACCACTTATATACAAGTGTGAATACCAATTAAACTACATATAGCCAGTATGACCAATATAATGAAGGCAGAAATATCAATGTAGTTCGAATGCTGGATTACCTGAAGGCGAACGGATTGGTTTCTCCGGACGCTGTCTCTGAGCCAGTTAATAGCTACAGGAAGTGATGTAAAGACTCTACTTGTCTCAGTACTATGAGCACCTTTCTCAGTATCATCACAACTCAATTCTGCGGTTTTCGGATCTTTACCTGTAGGATTTACAACCATGAGATTGAGGCCAACCAAAGAGGAAAAGGGGCTAATTTACCCTTTTGTCCAGAAATGAGGCTTTCCCATATCCTTTGAAGCGTCAACTGCCATGATAGCTCAACATGAGCATCACCACCAGATGAAGCCGTGCCAACCTTGTAGTACACCGACGTGTTTGGAACGAATAGCGCCTTCTTGAAGTGGATTCCTGTATGCAAGATAAAATGGTGGTTCCATTAATGGGGGAGGATTGAAATTCAGGTTGAAAATGTTGGCTTGTGACTAGTAATGACAATCTAACCATGAAATCCAGAAGAAATTCAAATGAAATAAATATTTTTGAACTTTCATCTATCAATCCATCCTACACAAAAAGGAGATTTAGTGAACTTGGCATTTACTTACCATGACTAGCACATGAATGTATCAAGCGCGGAAGAAGCAACTGCGGGTCTCTCACGGACATGCAATTGAACAACAGAATCTGCAAAACTCGGCAACAAACAAACAATTGAGTGTCTAAGTACTACCTCCGTCCCACTATTTCTGGCTCACTTTTTTTCGACACGAATGTAAGATAGTAGATGATAAAGTATGAGAGATTGATAGATGATAAAGTAGGAGAGAAAAGATGAGTCAGAGTAGATGATAAAGTAGGAGATATGATAATAATTATTTTGCCAAATTGGGAAGTGAGCCAGAAACAGTGGAACTTCCGTTTCGGGAAAATGAGCCAGAAATAGTGGGACGGAGGTAGTAATGATTAAGCAGTATGCTCTCTAAAACATCACCTGAGTAGGAGTTTTTCTTACTGCTCCATTCTTCCTCGATTCATGAGATCCGTTATCATCACTGAATGACTTGTTACACGAAGGGCGATAATCGTCTTTGGTAGCTAGAGAGAACCATTTTGCACAAACGTCCATACTTTCTGGACTATGGGCACCATCCAAATAGAAGACAAGATCCCCCGGGCTCTCACTCTCGATGATCTGATCAGGGACGATCTGAGCTCGTCCTTGCAGAGAAGAAGTTGCAAGCCCTCTGATGAACTCCTCCGGGAGAGAGGTCTGAATCCATTCCAAAAGCGGAAATATATAGAGGAGCATACAAACTAATGTTCTAAAATTCGTCAAGTTTTCCTCGAAGAGCTTACGTTTTGGTTTAAGTAATTGATTCCAACATGACCTGTTCTCTGAAGCCAAGTAGAGCATAATGCAACTGCAAGTCCGGCGTTTACGTATTGGTGCTCGCCCTCAAGGCCGAGATGCAGGCCGGTCAGTATGCTAGGATCTAAAGGATCAACTACTTGTAGATTTACCTATAAGCATATTATGAAGTATAAGCTTTACTCATTGGCAATGGAAAATACAGTGGAATATGAACTCACGTCCAGATCCGAGGCCTTCTGTAGTAGAACAGTCATCGCTTCTTCAGGCTGTGGTACTGTAAATGCTGGAGCACCATTCTAATTATAGAAAGCAAGGATTAGGTTTCGAAGAAGAACCAAATTCCGAAAATAAAAAGGCGATAAAAACCAAAGAAGACACATGTTTCATATCTTAACTAGTGAGCATGACTACAAAATATCTAGGCCACCAAACCTTGAAAATTCCAGCCTTCTCCCCAGCAATTTGTCCGAGCGTATTGCCTGCTCAAGGTATCCAATCAATATATAGAACCACACAAATGCCGGTAAACTGGAAAGGCCGCCCCTCCGTCGTCCAAAAACATAACCAATAAGGGAACACCACGGAAAACAGAAAAATAATGTTTCTGATGGAAATTCAAACTCATCAAACCAGAGCCAGCAATTATTTTTGACTTTTTTTTAATAAAAGGAAGAAAATACTGGCAGTTATGCTTATACCAATAGAATAAAATCCTGCAATTACTTACATAACACGAAGAGAAACCACTAACCAAGGATTTCCATGTGATCATACCCTAGAGAAGCTATGCCACAGACGATCGGATTTTCAACCTGAAGTAAATACCAGTCGTCATGATATTAGAAATCCAAGAAACACCAACCTTTTGTAGGGAATTGCAAGCCGGAAATATAATATGTACCACATTCGTAGCGTCATATCTCCCACCTAAACCAACTTCCAAAATGGCAACATCAACCTGGATCCAGTAACAGCAATATGAGATACAAACACACGACGTATAAGTAGGGTTAAGACTTACCTGTTCAGCTGCAAATATCTTGAAGGCAAGCAAGGCAAGGAAACGGAAATACGTTGGCATTGGTACCTCATCAGAGGTTCTTTCCTACACGGTTAACAATGCATGCATTTCATATATCAATATCAAAGTATAGAGCATCAGCAACCAAAAGACTGATTGCAAGGAGACTTTAAACTAACAAACAAATACAGAATAGATATTCCGGAGGAACGTTGTAAAGGCAGCATACTTGCCTTCAGTCGATCCCAACACCACCAAAAGTACTCCAGAAACTTCTCTTCACAAATATCTGAACTAAAATACACGGGAGAGAGGATGAGGATGAGTGTCAGTTAGATTACATTTCCATTTCACTTGTATATATAAAACCTTTGCCTAATAAAGGTAGTCATTTTCTACTTCCATTAGTACGACATACCCATCCAACCTAAACCTTTCTCGAACATCAATGAGGTGAGGAGATGTGAAAAGCCCCGTATGGAAGCCGCAGTTACGCAGAATAGATTCTGAGAAAGTGCAGGTTGATCCCTTCATGTTAAAGCACACAAAATCAAATCCATTTCATATGAACCAGAAAACCAAAAATCATTTCAAAATCTACCAAAACCCCCCATAAAACAAGCTAAATGCATTCCCTCACCTTTCCTTTGGTGCCTGCCACATGAATAACCTTCATCTGCTTTATTGGCTCCTCCAGTTCCAATATCTACATTAAATAAATACTCAAAAAATTAAATGCAGGAAAAATAAACAATACTAACAAGTATAAGAAGCGAAAGTAGATGCCTTAATGTAATCAAACAATATGTCGAACCGATCCCCCATGTTGCTCTTATCCGCACGGCTGCGCTTCGTTATTAGTGAAGACAGAGCCTCCATTGCCTCGTCGTACGGAGACGCCATTGCGTTTCCATCTTTATCAATATCAGAAGGCGAAATCATCCATAAAAAACAAACAAACAAACAAAAAACTAATTCAGGATTGCATATGCTCGGATAATCGAGTAACTTGAAAACAAGCACCAACCAGTACCGATTACACAATCTCAGCAGTGATTATTAGTTTATTCGAAATTCGGAATTGGAGTATTTGAAAATCAATCGAACAAATAATCAGTAATTTTAGACGGAATGTAGCGCAATCACCTTTCGTCATTTTTTCTGGTTCAAAGGAATGTTCCGCTGCTTCGAATCCAGATGATGGCGAGATTCACGCCAGCAGAGATGTATGCGATAGTACAAATATATACATATATGGAGAGGGAGAGGGAGCGAGAAAGAGAGAGAGAGAGTTGGAGGGAAGATGCGCAGTGGCGGTTGGTAAGTGGGAGAGGATGAAAGGATTGGATTGTGGAGTGCAACCAAGCCAACCAAATAAAGCGCTACTGCACACTCTCTTTTGCGTTTTTAACGCTTCTTAACTTCTTTTTACAATGTATTTTTTAATTATTATTATTATTTTTTAAAATTCTTTCTAATTTTTTAATATGCTGAAATATGCAAACGAGATACGAATAAACCAAAGAAAGGTAACACACAATTGTTTACTCAATTCATCTTTCGACTACGTCTTTGGGTGCTACCAAACCCGAATTGTGCACTATAATTATTGAATACAAAATACAAAAAATGTTAGAATTTTAATGCTTTTTAATTTCTTTTTAAAATGTATTTTTTAATTATTATTAGTATTTTTTTAAAAATTCTTTCTGATTTTTTAATATGCCGAAATATGCGAACGTGATACGAATAAAGCAAAGAAAGATAACACATGATTGTTTACTCAATTCATCATTCGACTACGTGCTACCAAGCCTGGATTATGCACTATAATTATCGGATACATATTACAAGAAATATCACAACTTTTACAGAAGAAATTATAAACCCTATTTTAAATCCGAGTATAATCCGAGCCCTACTCTATCTTCATCCTCTATACTCAACACCTTATCCGAGACCTTTGACATAAATCTATCGACAATGGTAAGATTCGAACTCGTGAATTAGACAATCACCTCAAGTGCACTTTATATATGCAACACATTTAAACACAACAATCCTTTGCAACACAACTCCATTAAACAACTCCAAACATCTAAACTAACCATCACCAATAGTCATTGCAAGAACAAACACCATCATGGAAGTGATGAAACCTATTTATATCTCTAACAACAATCTCCCTCCCCACCATCTCAGAAGCCAATTTCAGAGCAACATGACAATCCCCACAAATCCTAAGATTCTTGATTATCCGAATGGGGCTCCCACGAGGAGTTCTAACAAGAGCATAAGCCAAAGCAATCCTCTCACTATGCAGCCACAACATTCTTGCCTTCTCATCCTCCTCCACATCAAGCAAAACCACATCAAGATTAGGATCATACCCTTTTCTTTTACTTCTCAAGTTAAGCCACTCAAGCATAGCGCGAATGAGTTTGATATCCTCGTGTGAGTCGTCCCCGACGACAAAGTAATGAACCGTGCCTTGATTCTCAACCCAACTTAACCCGGGCTCCTTCTTCACCTTCTTCCTCTTCATCCTCTTCCTCACACCAGCCACATTATCCCATCTTTTAGCACCCGCATATATGTTGGATAAAAGCACATAAGTAGACTCATCTTGAGGGTCTAATTCAAGAACTTTCTCAGCAGCAAGTTTCCCTATATCGACGTTATTGTGAGCAACACAGGCTCCAAGCAACGCGCGCCATATCATGATACTAGGATCATGTGGGATTTGTTTGATTATCTCAACCGCCTTATCAATATGGCCTAATCTTCCCAAGAGCGACACCATACACGTGTAGTGCTCAGAGGAGGGCTCGATCCTGTAATCCTCCTTCAAAGAAGTAAAGTAAGACTGGCCTAGATCTAACGAACCCGTGTTGCTACAAGCTGCAAGAACAGCAACAAATGTCAAATTATTAGGCGTGATGTCGGTTTCTTGCATGGATTGGAACACTTTCAGAGCTTCATCACCAAGGCCATGCATTGAGTAAGCTGAGATCATTGAGTTCCATGAAACAACATCTTGCTTGATCATAGAGTCGAAAGCTGCACGAGCATCCTTGATTCGTCCACATTTACCGTACATGTCAATAAGAGCGTTACTCACAGCATCATCTTGATCATACATTGTTTTGATAGCTACAGAATGAATCTGAATCCCAGCCTCCAAAGCTGCTAAACTCGCAGCAGCGCGGAGGAGGCTCGAGTATGTTACTTGAGTTGCTTTAACTTGTTCTTCCAACATGTCGAGGAATAGTAAGAAGGCTTTCTCTGCATCTCCTTGTTGCACATATCCGACTATCATCGTGTTCCAAGAAACCTCGTTTTTGTTACTTGATTGCACGAATAAATCCTTTGAAAACGCGATTTTCCCACATTTGGAATACACATCCATGAGGGCATTTAGAGCGAATACATTCAAATCAAGGCCAACTTTTATCATGTGGGAGTGGAGTTGTGCTCCGAGTTCTAGGTATTCTAGACTCGCGCAAGATTGGAGTACACTAGCTAAAGTGAATTGGTTAGGAGATACGAACGCTTTCCTCATTTGAAGAAACAAATCTAACGCTTCATCACAACGATCACTCTGTGAGTAACGAGCAATCATGAAACTCCAAGGGACTACATCATCTTTAGGGATCTCCTCAAACACCTTCCTAGCATCACTAATGTCTCCGAATTTCGTATATAAATCGAGTAAAGAAACACCCACGTATCGATCCATCTCATAACAAGTCTTTATAACACAGCCATGTATACTCTTTCCTACATCAACAGTTTTGAGTCCAAGACAAGCCTTAATCACACTTGCAAAAGTGTAATTATTCGGAAGCAATCCTTCCAACCTCATCTGATAAAAGAGATGTAAAGAATCTTGAAAACAGTCATTCTCAGCATAGCAAGAAACCATCCCACTCCAACATACCATATCCTTTTCCACAATCTCCTTGAACACTTCTTTAGCAACATTCACAACCCCGAAAACCGAATAAACATCGATAAGTGCTGTACCAACAAAGGGATTGGAGCCATGACCAAGCTTATGAATGCAAGCATGAACACACAATGATAATTCCAACCAATCCATGGTTACGAGCAGCTTCAACATCGTAGTGAAAACGAAAGGGTTAAGCTCGTGTCCCTCCTTATGAACCCTAAAGAATAAATCAACAGCCTTATCATACTCTTGAAATTGAGAATGCCCTTGAATCATAGTAACAAACGAAACGATATTTCTTTCAGGCATTTCGTCGAACACTTTGAGTCCATCGGATAAAAACCCTATCTTCAAGTAGAGATTCAACAGAATGTTGCGAGCAAATAGATCTAGACAGTTTCCCCTCTTGATGATATCGCAATGGATCGTTCTCGCAGAGGCGGCGTTGTTGTTCTTCGTGCAAAGCTGGAGATTCCGTGCGTATACGTGAGAATCGAAGTCGAGAATTGACGGCGGCGATGCGTTGCTGCTCGTGGAGGTTGAGAGACGATACTGTAGAAAAGAAAATGCGGGGAGCGGGCGATCGTATCTCCATTGCTGCAGAAATCTGCAACATTTGAATTTCATGCCAAGACTTTTCAACGACGGATATACCGCGCTTGCTGCTTTCGAACTCTGCACATCGCATTAATTCATTTCAATAGCCCAAAACAGATCCTCTAAAAAGGCCCAAGAACAAACGTCAACAGTGAACCAGACCCAATAACAAAAGAAAAGTCTTGCTTTTTTTTTTTTTTTTTTCTTTTGTACTCCCTCCGTCCCAAAATTCTTGTCCAATTTCCTTTTTACACGGTTTTTAAGGAGAGTTGTTAGTTGTGTGTAGATTGGTATAAAGTTGTGGGTCCCACAAAAAAGTTGTATGTAATAATTTACTAAAAAAGGAAAGTGGACAAGAATTTTGGGACAACCCAAAATGGAATAATGGACAAGAATTTTGGGACGGAGGGAGTATTGTTTTTTTTTTTTTTGGATAAGATTTGTTAATATGCTCAATTTATTGATAAATAAAGGAAGTTAATATGCTCAATTTATTGATGTCGGCTTGAAGACTATTGTTTGCACGTGCAAAATGTGCATCAGCTCCTCCTAATATATTTGGGGCCTTTGATGAGGAGCATTTTTGATTGCTTTAAGAAAATTGAAGATATTGAACTAGAATATTGTTTCAAACCTTTAACAAGAAAAGAGAGAAAATTGGCTTCTTTAAATTCAAGGAGGTTCATAAAAGTTTAGATCAATTTCAGGAGTAATTTATTACAAGATCATGTCATTTATCGTACTCCCTCATTCCCATTGATAATGATCTATTGACTTTTCAGTACGGAAATTAAGAAAATAGAGTAAGTGATAAAGTAAGAGAGAAGATAAGTGAGATGGTAAGAGAGTGAATAATAAAGTAGGTGATAGAAATAATAAAATATAAGATAATATAGTTTTTTTTTTGAAAATGGGTCATTTTAAATAGGAACAAACCGAAAAGGAAAAATGATCATTATCAATGAGACAGAGTGAGTATATGTTAGTAGTACAATAAAGTCTAACCATGAAAAATAAATATATTGAAAACTAAAAAATACAGTTCCATAAATAATAAAAGATACATACAAATGTCCTATTGGGATGACATAGCGGTTAAGGTGGATAGCCTGTGGCCGGAGTTCAAAACCCACCAAGACCGCCATGTGTGAGTCTGTCACCCCTGGTTAGCCTAGGGTACATGAATCCTTCTGTGTTGTTTGCATGCTAGAGCACGAGCACATGAGCGGAGTTTACCCACTGCGCACTTCGATAGCGGATGCGGGTTACTCTCGTCATTAAAAGAAAAAAAGGATACATACAAATATCAATAAATTGAACACATTAATAGAAGAATGACTTGTGAGATCATGTCTTCAAATCCTATTGATATCTAATGCTCCCGTTCATGGCTGAATATCCACATGCTTTATTTTGGATATACACTCCAACTTCCGGGTCTTGGCCGCAAGCTTTCTGGTTGTCACCATCTTCATCTCTTTCGTTCTAAAAGCAATAATATTTTCTGGGATGTTCTCCAAATGCGGGCAGCTTCTGATTTCCAATCTCGCCAGACCAAATCTATAGTTCTCATCAACTATCTTCCTCAACTGCCACAACTCTTCAACACACAATACTTCAAGATTGTAAAACCTTTCACCGGGAATCACCATCTGTCGACCGGTGTATGCATTCTTCAATTTGAGGTACGATAAATAGTACAACTTCCCGAGTTCCGGCATAGGGTCTTCATCAAGACAGCTGTTGATCAAGCTCAAGTGAGTAATGTTTGGAGGGAAAATATCCGCACAAGGTAGCTTGGTAATGAGCCCATCCAATCTGATTTCAGTGAGATGATGGAGAGTCTCAAGCCCATGCAACGAAGGCAGACTTCTGAAACGAAACCCTCTCAAGATAAGGCAATCAAGTTTCCTCAAATGTGCTAATGATGCAAAGAGCTTACTTAAATCCGAGTTCTCATCCACTTCTTCTATCCCCAATTTGTAGAGACTGGTCATCTTTTTCAAGCTCGAGACCTCGTATATCCAATTATCAACAGAGATGTAGGTCAATGTCTCGAGATTCTTCAGTCTGTCAATCTTCAATGGCTTCTTGCAAATTATATCAGACATGTAGAGATGACGAAGGCTACCGATTTTCCATATAATGTCCGGCACTTCCAACATAAAGTTTAGTGCTATGTCAAGAACCTCGAGGTTTTTCAAGTGGGCCAACGACCGAGGGAGCTCTTGGATGTAGTTGTCTCTCAATCCCAAGTATCTTAATTCAGTTAATATCCCAATTGTTTCTGGTAACACCTTCAAGCCAAAACCTTCAAAGTCGAGTGCCCTAAGTTGACCAAAACGCTTCCAGTAAGGCTCACTAGCATCAAAGTAGCCACCTCCACGGAAAAATAGTGAAATAAGGCATACATCATGATCTGTGAAGAGTCTGAACTCGTCTCTGCTACAATAGATAGCACGATGACGAGGTTCCCAAGAGGAGGGTGGATTACCTTCGCTGTTCTTTAGGGTTCCAAAAACCTTTTCCTCCTCCGCCTTCACCGAGGATAGTGTGTGGAAAGTTGCGTTGATGCGAATGCATTTTATGCGTTGCTTTTTGCTTCGATCAACTTCAATAATGGATCCATCAACTAGTTTCGTTAAAGTTGTTTTGTATCCTTCCAGCAGATCTGCAACATAGCTAACATGCCTCAGACTCATCATACTGCTATCCAAACAAAACTTCACTTCTTCTTCTAAATCTTGTTCTTTATCATCTTCTTCTTCGTGTGGGGCCACTTGTCCAGCACTCCAGACTTGTACCAGCTTCTCTCTCTTGATAGAAATACCTCGCTTGAAAAAACTCAGACACAAGAAACACGACTTCAGCTGTGGAGGCAATCTGTTGTAACTCGATTCCAATGTCGCTAATGTTAAGCTCAAATCTATTGATTCCAGAAGTTCTTCCCATTCGCTCCCGCCTCGTCTCTTTATTACAAATTTTGTTGCCACTTCTTTTATTGCTAGTGGCAGACCGTCACACCTTCTCAACATTTCCCTTCCTTTTTTCTCCAATTTCTTTGGAAATTCTTGATTGCCAAAGAACAACAACTTCAAGAACAATTGCCAACTCTGATCATCATCCAGAAGTTTCATCTTAAGAGTAGAGACATGTGCGTTCAATGCTACTCGATATTTTATACTGTGAAACTGACTTGTGAGCAGCAATCTACTTTCTTTCTCACCTTCATTAAATGTATAAGAACCATCAAATGAAAAGACTAACAAAATCACGAAAAGACTTGTTAAAATCATCTCAAGATTCATCACGAAAAGACTAACTTTCTTTGTAGGGTTATGCAACTCTTAGGAAAAACGATCCATTTTTCTTTTCAGATGTCCTATTTGAAGCGATACGTTTCCTAAAAAGGAAATAACTTTCCAAAAAAATTGATAAATTGTTACTATTTTATTATCTCTCATATTTTATCATTTCACTCTCCTAGTTTATCATCTACTCTCTTACTATTTCACTCATCTTTTCTCTCTTACTTTATCATCTACTCCTCTCTCATACTTTATCATTCACTTTCTTAATAACCGCATAAAAAAGAAACGTGTCGCTTCAAACAAACAGAGGGAGTAATTCATTAAGAGAGTAGAAAATTAAGGATCCTTCATAATTTGTATATTTAGTGACATACTACCTCCGTCCCGCTATTACTGACACAGTTTCCTTAAATGGACGTCCCGCTATTACTGACACGTTTCCTTTATTGGAAATACTACCTATCATCTCTCTCCTACTTTACCATTTATCTCTCCTACTTTTTCTTACTTTATCATTTTCTCTCTCTTACTTTATCATCTTCTCTCTCTTACTTTATCATCTACTCTCATTCATCTTCTCTCTCCTACTTTATCATTTACCCATATCTCAATATTAATCATCTACTTTCTTAATTTCCGCGCCGAAATGAAACGTGCCGGAAATAATGGGACGGAAGTAGTATAAAAGTAGGATCTAGATAAGAAAAAAGCTGACCATACCTTCATTAGGGAGAGCCTTGAAGATAGATCTGAAATATGGAATCTCCCCAATATCGTCCAAAACTATGATAAACTGTTTTCCATGTAGATGTTGGTGAAGCATCCGTTGGAGGCTTCCGTTATCCGCATTCTCCATTTCCTTCAGTAACACACATTGATCCTCGTCCTGTCGCACCTCCAGTATCAGTTTCATAAGCACCTCCTTATTACTCGGTCTGCCAGAGACACGTACCCAAACACGGAGCTCATATCGATCAACGACACTCGCATGGTCAAACACTTTCCTAGCCAGAGTTGTCTTCCCGATACCAGCCATACCCACGATACACAGAGTGGAAAGACGCGTCCTATCACAGAGAATCAATTCTCGAAGCACGATTTCCACGTCCTCCTCCAACCCCACCACGTTCTCATCTCCCTCCTGGGGAGAGAGAGATGTGATGAGGGGGTTATTCACCCCCTCGGCCCCTCCGAGGGAGTGAATCCGCTTTCTGGTCTCACTAAGGGCCCTACAGATGGGCCTGAACAATACACTCAACTCGAAGTAACGCATCGGATCTCGATCGTGGATGAGGAGATGGGCGTCGTGAGCAATCTCGACCACGTCGGATATCCAGTGCTTGAGCCTGATCCTCTCTCCCTCCAATTTCCAGTCCGCGACAAAATCCAAAACCGATCTCAGATCAGTTCTCACCCTCTCCACCCTCCCCATGGTGTTTCCATCGACATCATTAGCCTTCTCAATCAAAAAGGAGTCCAGCTTTTCAATCACCCATAAGATCTCTGCCTCCGCCATGTTTCTGATTTTACTTCCTCTTCCGCCCTTCGCCTTGTCCTCGCTCGCCGTTAGCTCGTCAAATTGGATCTAGTATTGAACTGAGATTAAAACTCACCCACAACGAGGAGAAAGAGGGCGAGAATCTGGTTTGATGTTAAAGATCAGCATGTGCAAATCCAGCTCTTCTCGACGGAAATCGAGGGCATAATCTAACGTGCCATTAGAGTTGACCTTAATTAATTAATTTTGTACGTTTTCATCTGCCATTAATCTTCCGTTAGCAGACTAATTTCTGATGTATGTGTGAAAATTGGTGTCTACACTTGAATTTGCATTTAAATTCTTGATCCAATCTACTCATTCATACAATTTAATACTCCCTCCGTCCCATTATTAGTGGCGCCTTTCTTTTCGGCACGGGAATTAAGGGAATATGTAATAAAGTATGAGAGATGAGTTAGATAATAAAGTAGGAGAGAGAGTTGAGTGTGATAATGAGAGAGTAGGAGAGAAAAGATAATAAAGTAGGAGAGAGAAATGAGTATAATAATGAAAGTAGATAATAAAGTAGGAGAAATAAGATGATAAAGTAGGAAAGAGAGTGATAACTTTTTACCAATTTGGGAAGTCGCCACTAATAGCGGGACATCCGAATTAGGAAAGGTGACCACTAATAATGGGACGGAGGGAGTATTAGTGTTTTTTTTTCCCTCCAAAAATAAAAGCGAAAGTTAAAATGTTCACAAGCATCTAGATAGCACTGACACGAACACGGAATACGATACGAACGAATAAGCGATATGTGACATGGTTTTTTGTGGAAAAAAAAGGGTGATAAATTTATAAAAATATAAGATCATGTGTAAAATAAGCTATTTTTGTTTTTTATTAAAATTGGACATCGTGTTTACTAAAGTATATAGATACCATAATTTGAGTGTCGTGTTGTATCAGAGTATCTGACACACGTTCGACACGATACGTTGAGGTTTTTGGAAGTGTCTTTGCAATATAGACAAGCATTAGGAAACAATATTAAGCTTGTGGAGTCTCTCTAGTCAATGATAATCGGACAAATTACATTTATAACACTAGGATTTAGGCATGTCATTAAATTATTTTTTTTTATTATATGTAATACAAACGTGCATATTATACGATATTTATGCAAATCCAAAAATTTAGATGGCCCACTTAAGGCCCATCAAACTCAATCCGGATCTTCTGGCCCAAAATTAGTGTCCCACTCGGTGGCCCACCAATCACGTCATGCCACGCGTGCATTGGTGGACCATGTTAGCAATAAAAAAATATTTTAATTTTAAAAAGGTGGCCCACCAATGCACGCGTGGCGGAGCGTGATTGGTGGCCCACCAAACTATTTTTGGGTCAGATGATCTTTTGTCCATCAAACTGGAGAGAAAACACAATCAGGCCCCTTGAAGGCCTATTTCTTTGAAATTAAGACAATAGCAAAACCCATATAAAAATAACCTCTTTACTATTATTATTAAAAAATCATAGTCCAATTCTAGACCAAATGTAAATAAAAATAAATAATAAATTGGCTTAAATGGTCATTAATTTTGTGATTTTTTGCCAAATTGATTTTCAAATCGAATTTCCTAGTCAAATTGATCCCTATAATTTTAGATTTTAGCCAAATTGGTCCTTATGTTATTTGAACCAAACTGAGGAAACGACGTGTGTCCCATTCCGGGGACCACCCAGATCGGAAACTTGAACCAGAACATCGGTGCACTGTCCGTGGAGCTAACTCCACAAGACATGGCTGAGCTCAAGTCGTACGTGTCACCGGAAGTGGTTAAGGGAGAAAATCATGCTTTGATGGCCAGCACTTGGCTGAATTCTGAGACACCTCCACTCTCCTCTTTGAGAGCTGAGTAGTCATTAGGATTGTGGGTAGGGTTTTTATGGTTTATGTTGTGTGTGTCTTATTGAATCATTCTCTACTTAACTGCAAGAACTCAAAGAGTGAGTGTTGAGATTTTGTAGGTATGTGTGTGTTCATTGAATAATGGTTGAATGATAATATTAGCAATGGGGATGTTCTTTTTTTTTTTTTTTTTTTTAATTCATGGAACCCGCAGCCGCTACCTTCGTACAAGACAGTAAACCACGCCTCGCTTGTGCGATAGCCACACAGCGGGAGGGTTCAACCACCCTTAATGCAATGGGGATGTTCTGTTTTATGCATTGGCTGATCTAGGAGCGTGTGGGGCCCACGACAGTGACACGCACAATTACAATCCCTGATTTCTTTGTATTTTTTAAGATAGTTATTTCGTTTCCTTTATGAAATTGTAGATTTTGTTCTCCAATTCTAAATCTTGGATCAACGACTCGTTTTTTGATATGAATCTTCCATTCCAAAACTAACAATATGTGTTCCTTAAATGCTTATTAGTTATTAATAATGTTGTGCACATGTTACAATGGTGTAGGAATATGAGATGAAGTTTTTTGTTTCTAGTGCGACGGGGGAAGCTCGTATTCATTATTTATGATACATATTAAATAAAGGCAAATTGGCAAATTTAATCCCCAATGTTTGTCACTTTGGATGAATTGGTCCCTAATCTTTTTTTTTAGTTTATTGGTCCCCAATATTTGCTAATTTGGATAAATTGGTCCTTCTGTCAAATTTTAAGTTAATTAAGTGTTAATCATAGGGGTATTTATGGAATAAAAGTTTCAGGGACCAATTCATCCAATTTTTAAATAAAACTTTAATTTTTTTTTAAATTATGATTTTTTTCGGAAAAAAATTAATTTTTCAAATAATTTTTTATTTTAAAAATTACCTTTTTTTCAACTAATTTTTTTCTTTTTTTTTCAAATAATTTTTTTGGTACACGAAAAAAATTAATTAATAATAATTTTAGGGACCAATTCATCTAAATAATTTTTGAATTAACTTTTCTTCAAATTTTTTTATTTAAATAAAAATTAATTAAATTTAGATTAACTAATAATTTTGCATTTCACGGTGAAGGAGGGGAGCGGGTCAACACAACGGTTGGGGAATGTGTTATGTTCTTCGACCTGCTCCTAGTCGTCCAGTTATGGCCTCCCACCTCCTAGTCGTCCAGCTGTTCTTCTCCTCGAAGAACATAACACATTCCCCAATCGTTGTGTTGACCCGCTCCCCTCCTTCACCGTGAAATGCAAAATTATTAGTTAATATAAATTTACTTAATTTTTATTTAAATTAAAAAAAATTAAAAAAAAGTTAATTCAAAAAAATATTTAGATGAATTGGTCCCTAAAATTATTATTAATTAATTTTTTTCGTTTACCAAAAAAATTATTTGAAAAAAAAAGAAAAAAATTAGTTGAAAAAAAATAAATTTTAAAATAAAAAATTATTTGAAAAATCAATTTTTTTCCGAAAAAATCATAATTTAAAAAAAATAAAAAAAAATTAAAGTTTTATTTAAGAATTGGATTAATTGGTCCCTGAAACTTTTATTCCATAAATACCCCTATGATTAACACTTAATTAACTTAAAATTTGACAGAATGACCAATTTATCCAAATTAGCAAACATCGGGGACCAATAAACTAAAAAAAAAGATTAGGGACCAATTCATCCAAAGTGACAAACATTGGGGACTAAATTTGCCAATTTGCCTTAAGTAAACTGTATAGAAATTAAGATATATTAGATTAATTATGTACGACAAACTGAATTATGAGGTATTATTGGAAAGAGTTTTTTATATTAACCCAAGTTAATTTAATTTGGGCATTATTGAATCAATCAATGGAGCCCATTTTGCAAACAAAACAGGTAATATTCACAAAGATTTGTGTATACCACCAAGCCTTAAGGGTATTGACGTGTGATAAATATGACGTATCTTTTTTAATGAGAAATATCACATGTCAATACCCTTCTAACCACATAATGATTTATCGAAGTAATACATACAAGCCGCAAGTAATACTTAATAATTTCACTTGATTTTTTGAATTTAAGACTGAAAATTGACAAAAGTGACTTCTAACTTTTTAGTCTTTGTTTTGGATTTACTATTAAAGTAAATAGAACATGAAAAGGACATCCACTTAATTTCCAAAATACCTTTCGATTTTTCATATTGATTTTCGTGTTAATTACGTCCGAGACCAATCAAACTTACAAAATCATTAGCCCTTTATGTGGTTTCACGAGACTAATTGTCAACATAATCAAATTTACAAAAATCATTAGCCCTCCTTTATGTGGTTTATGATTATGGATCGGAATCTTGATTTTTCTTTATATTTCTCAGATTTACAGTCTTGAAATTACGAATTTTCCCCTTCCTTTCCTCGATTCTAAAATCGTTATAAATCCTAAATTCATCATTGACTATGAAAATAAGAGGTTTCGGATTCAATCTCCACTTATCTTTCCTTCGACCGACTCAACAAAGAAAAAAAGGAATCAAAGAGTCGAATATTTATTGGAAAATTCATGCATGTCTTTTGTCGCTTGACTAACATGGCTATTCGAATATTTGGCAGGCAGATTGAATTGGACTTGAACCATTAAAATATTGCAACCAAAATTCTATAGAAGCATCCAAATTTTCAAAACTATAT
Source organism: Lavandula angustifolia (assembly GCA_028984105.1). Classification (NCBI taxonomy): domain Eukaryota; kingdom Viridiplantae; phylum Streptophyta; class Magnoliopsida; order Lamiales; family Lamiaceae; genus Lavandula; species Lavandula angustifolia. The sequence continues at coordinate 42,650,755 of CM054802.1, forward strand.
ACTCCCTCCGTCCCATTATTTATGTCCCATAGGGACTCGGCACGAAGATTAAAGCAGGTTGTGGAAAGATATAAAGTAGTGGTGAGAATGTATAAAGTGGTGGTTAAAAAGTATATAATGGTGGGTCCACCTATTTAGATAATTGTGGACCACTCATTTATGTTGACTTTTGAAATGGAATATAAATAATGGACAAACAAATGTAGCAAATGAAACATAAATAATGGGACGGAATGAATACATCGGTTAAAAATATTCTCTAGAATAAACTCTTTTTAGGGTTGATCACTTTTTGGGGCGTGTTGAATTCAAATTGCATGAAAACACACTCATATATTCATATATATATGTATATATATATATATATAGATCTTCTTGCAGTTGGATTTAGGAAAAAGCTTACCATTCTCTTCTTGTTCTTAATTTTCTCTTTCTTGGAGGTGAGAGAAAATTAAAGAGCCATGTTTAGGCATGTTAAGTTGTTTTTGTTTCTCTTGATTTTTGTTGCCAGAAATCATCACACACAAAGCTTTCATGCTACAACTAGTAAGTCTCTTGAGATTCCTACTCTCTCCGTCCCACTCATTTTGACGAGTATTCATTTTCGGGACGTTCCACTTAACATAACACGTTTCCTTAAAAAGAAATAACTTTCAAAAATATTACTAAATTATCTCTTACTCCCTCCGTCCCATTATTAATGTCCCACTTGTTTTTTTTTTGTTGTCTCATTATTTATGTCACATATCAAATAAGGAAATAAATGAGTGGACCACAATCAATCTAAGCAACTGGACTCCACCCCTTTATACTTTTACACCACAACTTTACACCATTACCTTTACTATCTTAATTACCGTGCCCAGTCCCAATGGGATATAAATAATGGGACGGAGGGAGTATTTTTTTATTTCTCTCTCTTACTTTATCATTTATTTTCTCTCTCTTACTTTATCATTTATCCTTCTCTCATACTTTATCATCAGCTTTCTTAATTCTCGTGCCGAAAAGAAACGCGTCAAGATGAGTGGGACGGAGGGAGGATTATTTATGCATTTGTGTTGAAAATGAATCGAGTTTGAGTTTGAGTTCGAGCTTGATCTTAAAGGGTCCAACTCAACTTATTTGATTCTAGCTTACAAATTTGTGTGTTATGGAATATTCAGGAACGTTCTCAACCATTGGGTTAGTGTGTTATTGTTGCGATCAAGCAAATGGGGAATGTAAAGACAAATGGGTGGGCAGCTGCAAACATAAGCTTAAATGTCTTCCATGGAAGCATTATTAGTTATAGTGTAAATTAGTCATGTAAAACCATGTAACACTTCAAATAAGGATTATAATGTGATGTTTTTAATTACTCGTTCTGTAATAGTAAACAGTAATTGTGTTTTACTACTATCTTTGAGGATTGAGTGAATTTAAGGGGCTTGTGGGCCGCTGTCATTTAATTCTTCTCATTTATAAAATTGCAGATGTCGTCCAGTAATTTTAATCATGAACTACTATCATCATTGAAGTCGCAACATATATCGTATGGGGACTTATGAGTGGCGAGTTTCATATATTCCATTTGTCTTTATTTTATACGTGCGTCTACTTTTTCACACAGATTACGAAAAATTTTATGATATGAAGTTAAATAAATATTGGTATTGAAATTTGAATAAATTATAGGAAATTTTTAATGACATAATTGTGTTTGTTATTATAAAAGTTGGATAAGATAATTTTTTTCTATAATATCATATTAATTAGACTCATGAAAATTAGTAAGACATTTAATAAGGCACAAAAAAATTCAGTATATAAATTTGGGATAAGCGGAAAAAGAAAGTAAATATATAAATTTTAGAACTAGGAGTATTATGAGAGAGAGATTTGAAGATGATGGGTATAATTTCTTGGGACAAAGCAATTAATTTGAGAATTAATTAATATAATAACTAAGTGAGATTGGATTTGGATACAACAAACCCAAATCTTGCGACATTTTCACATGTTTGAAATCGAGTGTTTCTTTTTTCAAAGATCAAATATTCGAAGGACAAAAAAAAACACCATATCTTTATTGATGGCACTGCAATTCGACTAGGGCCGGCCCTGAGCATGTGCAAAGGTGCGCGGCCTTCAGGGCTCGAAATTTTTCGGGGTCCAAAAGGAATTAATTTAGTATAAAATGTAGTTAATATGAATTGAAGCACAAACTTTATAAAAGAAAAGACATATAAATTCTGGTGAATTTAAAAAAACCTTTGTATTTTCTATTAAACAAAACATAGTATATAAATATAAAACCTTAATTTTCTATATTAAGGACCAATTTTTTGTTTGCACAAAGCTCTTATTTTTTTCTAGTATTTCACGACCGACCCTGGATTCGAGCATCATTTGCAAGAAAAAAGGATGGAGCAATCAAAGTTGGTAAAGTTGGTGAAGGTGGTTGGCCCGGGACCGATAGGTCCTGGGTTCGAATCCCACTAGAAGCAACTTTGTGGAGCCTGTCACCTATGGTTAGCCTAGGGTGGTTGAACTCTCCTGTGTGGTTTGCAGGCTACTGCACAAGGAGCGGGGTTACCTGCAGCGCACCGAAGGTAGCGGCTGCGGGTTCCACGTATCAAAAAAAAAAAAAAAAAAAAGGATGGAGCAATCAAGAGTCAACTGTTTGAACAAGATATATGACATACATATCCGAATATATAGGCTGCTGCGTGAAAAGAATATATAGGCTGCTGCGTGAAAAGCTGGTAGGTAGGGTAAGGGGTGGGGCCCACAGAAGAAGATAATCCTAGATAACTGGATAAGATTCTCTCCCTGTCTGGAAACATATGAATATATAGGGGTGTAACGGTTCGGTTCGATTTGGTTTTTTATGTATTTTAGGAATCGAACTGAACACATATAAATGATTCGATTTGGTTTGATTCGATGGATTTTTCAATATCAGAACCGAACCGAACCGAACCACTTCTAAATGGTTTGGTTCGGTTCAGTTCCTCGGTTCACCTTTTTATTTTATTTATTTATTTATTAAATCATAAATAATACAAGAATAATAATTTATAGAGTTTCACTCATTCCAAACTCATAAGTATAGAGTTGTTACTTCTTTCTCTTCATTTATATAGATTAAAATTAATCTTAACTTAAATATAATATCTAAATTCAATAATATTCTCATATAAAAAGGACAAATATTAAATAAAAAATTAAAAAATATAATATTGGTTCGGTTCGGTTTGAACCGTTTAAAAAATTTTGAAACTGCGAACCGAACCGAATGTAAACGGTTTCTAAAAAAATAAATCGAATCAAACCGCGTAACCGAACTGAACCGCATTTTTCGGTTTGGTTCGGTTCAGTCCGATCGATTTCGCGGTTCGGAGCGGAACCACTTACACCCTATGTTACACGGACACTCCGAAAAAATCCACCGTACTGTGTCGGACACGTGTCGGACACGGACACGCCCGAACACGCGCCCGACACGTGTCCGACACGGCAAAAACGAGTCCATAAAAAAAAACGGATACGTTTTCGGACACGGCGATTTGTGTGTCCGACACGGAACGGACACGTTTTTTTTTTTTTTTTTTTAATACGTGGAACCCGCAGCCGCTACATTCGGTACACACTGGGTAAACCCCGCTCCTTGTGCAGTAGCCTGCAAACCACACAGGAGAGTTCAATCACCCTAGGCTAACCATAGGTGACATGTTCCACAAAGTTGCTTCCAGTAGAATTTGAACTCAGGACCTATCGGTCCCGGGCCTACCCACCTTCACCAACTTTGTCATCCCAAGAGGACAACGGACACGTTTTTTGGTTTAGTCTTGTAGTGGACACGGTTGAATGTGCCATGTAGTTAGAAATTAGTAAAAAGTAAATAAATATAAAATTAAATAAATAAAGGGACAGCGAGACACGTATATATAATTAGTAATAAGTAAATAAATATATAATTAAATATTACTTACCTTACATTAGTAATAAATAAATAAATATATAATTAAATAATTAAATATTACCTACTTTACTAATGTATTTAGATTATTTACTTATTTTAGTATTTTACATTTTTATGCTATGGTTATCTACTTATGAATTATGACTATGTTGTTTGAGTTGATCATTTGATTTGAACTATGAGTTTGATATTGAAAAACTTGACTTGATCATTTTTAAATAAATATATATATATTATTAATAATTTAATATTTTTTATATCAGAGCCCGTGTCGTGTCCTAAATTTTTCAAAAAATGTTGTGTCTCGTATCCCGTGTCCGTATCGTACCGTGTTCCGTGTCCGTGTCCGTGCAACCTTGCTTACACCCCTATGAATATATGCAGACTAGGTCAAACATTGAGAGTGACCCTTTATTTTTGCGTCCCATAAAAAGCTTCAAATAATTTGTTTAAAGTAATTAACTTATGGACTACTTGATTGGATTCTAATTTGAAGGTAGCATATAGTATTATGTAATTCCTCCATTTCGTTAAAATCTGTCTTGTTTTTCTTTTTGCCCAGTTATTTAAAAAAGTTGGTTTAGATCGGTAAAGATGTGGGACCCACGTTATTAATTAATTATTTATAATTCATTTGTGTGGTAAATATGTGGGACTTATACAATATTTTAGAGTTGATTAGACTTGGTAAATGCGTAGAACTCATTTTCTTATTTAGAAAAAAAAAAAATCGGTGGAACAGTTCGAAAAGGAATACAAGACAATTTCGTTGGAAAAGAAAGAGTATATGTACATTAAAATTCAACTATGATGGAATATGCCCCCAAAATGAGAATTAAAATTAGAATAATTTAGGCATGCAATGTGCTCAAACCGCCATTTGACACTTACCACTAAAGCATATCCATGAGAGAGAGATATGAGGTTTGCAATTGTCAAAGGACAAATTAAAATGACATCTTAATATATCCTTTAACTAAGATTTCATGGAAACAGGCAAAGATACGGGTGGAGAGAGATACCGAAAAATTGATATGCCGCATTCATCTGGAAAAATATCAAAAGTATTGGTATATAGTAATTTTTAGTTTCTTATGGTATCATACCATTAGAAGACTTAATTTGATATTTAACGCTATCGATTTTTAAATATTGCAGTATATATTGAATAACGAAAATTCATAATGCAATACCGTGAGGTTTCGTCATGAAACGACATGCCTAAAACACAATATATTAAGGAAGGACAATATATTTTGAAAGTACAATATACGGGTTTGACAAATCTTAGATAGAATTTCGATATAATTTTTTTTCATGCCGCAATTTCAGTCAGGTTATATTATGGTGAAAAAAACTACCTTGACCAATATTCGTATGATTTTATCACTAATACTGTCATGTAGGATTTCGACAGAGAATTTAAGAAACGTGACTTTTGCGTGTAAATAATACGGGACCACATAACTTTTTTCGATCGATAGTGTTATTTTATTTTCTTTTCGAGAAATATGATAGTATTTGTTGGGAATTAGGTTCACTACGATAGATTTGAAGATCCCAAAACCCTAGCTGGATGATGAGCTTTCGATATTGTTATAGCTTAACTGAGTTCACCGTGTTAGGAACTCAGTAGACTAGCTAAAGTTCAACAGCTGTGCATTCAGTAGAAGACTCAGTAAATACTGGACTCAGCAGGAGCAGTATATTGAAAGGAGTCAGTTGAACTGAACTCAGCAGGAGTAGTTCACTGTACTCAGAGTTAGGGGTGTGCGCGGGCGGGTTCGGGCGGGTTTAGACGTAAAAAATGACCCACCTATATATAGGCGGGTTAGGAGAATTACAAACCGTGGCGGTTTAGTTTTTTTCCAAACCGTAGCGGGTCGGGTAAGCGGGTAGGCGGGCGGTTGCGGACGGTTTAGCGGATTGTTACTTTCTCTAAATCATATTGATAAAATTAATCATTCCATATCAATAAGAAGTGTCCAATGCGGAAAATGAAATAATAATAAAGAATAAATATGATATCACTTTAGCAAATTTTGATGAACATAATTAAAATCCTACAACTTGAAAATTAAAGTCCTTCAAGTAATCTGAAAATTGTATTCTGCAACCAATCGAACATAGAAAGAAAAGAAACTTCGAAAAAGAATAGGAAATGGACTTAAATTGAAGGCCATGAATGAATTTTAAAAAGTTAGAACTTAAAATGGAAGAGGAAGAAGGATAACAAGGATGAACCAATTTCTCTCAATTTTAAAAAACACATACACTAGACAATATTTTTATTATTTATGTATTTAAATATTATATTTTAGCCTAAAAAATTAAGATAAATAGGAGGCGGGCGGGTCGGGTGACCTCAACTCGTAACCGCCACCCACCCACCAAATGGCGGTTTGTTTAAATTTCAAACCGCGGTTCATTTTAAAAAATCTCAACCGGCGGGTACGGGTTGGAACGGGCGGTTTAAGCGGGCGGGTGGCGGTTTGCGGTTTTTTTGCACACCCCTACTCAGAGTTGATCTTCAGTAAAGCAGACTCAGCAGAAGTTATCTACTGAATCAAGATCAGACTCAGCAACGGTCGGTCAGTTACTTTAACTGACCATGGACTTCAGAAGAACAAATTCAGTAGAGTTGTCCGAGGTCATATATCTGAGAAGTCAGCTTCAGTATTACCTTGAAGTCTGAATAGGTCTCAACCACTCTCTGTACCTCGACCAACGACAAGGCCACCGTGGCAGAGAGTCTCTCGACATAAAGCCGCAAGTCAACCACTTTCATTAAAGTTAGTGGACTCTACAGAATTCAAATAAAGTCGTTTGCTACCCCATAGAGTGACACTTGGCATCGTCCTCTCCAACGGACATATGCCTAGGTCACCTCTATAAATAGAGAAGAGTCTTCACGCAAAGCAGAAGATGTGAGGTCAATCATGACGATGATGGACACATCCAAGGAACCGAGCTCAACCGAACAAACACTCTAGAAGATTCAAGCCATATCCAGAGAAGAACTTAATCTTTCATAGATATATTCTTATAGTTCTTCTCTCTAGAGTTCTATCTCGTTCCTTATCTAATCTAAGCTGATCTTATTGTAATATCCATAGCTTAGATGAAGGAGTTCATATTTGAACTTGTTCCTTATTGTAAAAGGACTTCTTCATAGTTGGAGAGTTTGTCAAACACTTTAGTTTGATAACTGTGTAAACTGGGACTTGCTCAGTATAATCCCCAAGCCGCAGTTTGTCCTGTGTACAAGCTGACTGAGACTATCTCAGTATAATAAATAGCCTCCTGATCTTTTCAGGACAGTGGACGTAGGATCGTTTGATATCCGAACCACTTTAAAAATTGTGTTGATTTATTGTCGCTCTGCTTAATTGTTCACTTGCATAAAACTGACTTTAAATCAAATAGCATAAAAACGGTGTTTTCAGACTTAGACGAATATTCTTTTGGGCCTACTCTTCCGCACTCGAAACCTGATACTGAACTATTGTTCTACTGACTGAATTCAGTAGACCGTACTCAGTATAAGGATTCTCTGCCCACGCGTTCAGCTGTACTGATTCAGCAGTACTGACTGTCGCGCTCGTTGTTGAACTTTGACTCAGGTGTATTCCAAACCTGAAGACTCGTCTACTCTCGGGACCAACAGTATTATTGGGACGGTCAAATTAAAAATACACCACAATATTAGTCGGACGGAGGGAGTATATTTTTGGGTAGTTACGTATCACGAGTGTATACTTTTAAATACGAATATTATAAAAAGTGTGTATAAATATGGGTGATAGAGCTTCCATTTTTCTTCACACGCACAACTTCACCATCTTCTTCTTCCACACATTCAGAGCCGAATCTTCTTCTGAACAATTAATTCTTCGGAAAATGGAGAGAGAAAATAAGCAATCATCGTCGTCTTCTTCCTTTGCAGTAGATCTGTTTGGTCCGAAAGATTCAACCTCAAAATCTCCGAACTCGTCTACTGGTTTCTTCGGCTCAATCTTAGGCCCAGAAACATCCATGGTATTCTTCTTCTTCTTCCCCATCTCTTAGTATTTTAGATTCTTGGATTTAAATTATGATTTTTTATTTTTTTTCCTTTTTTGAATTATATCAAGAAAGTGTGAATCTTTGATATATTTAGTTTTAGTGCGAGAGATTAGAGAATATTCGTCCTTGTAGGGCATACAACATGAATTATTGCACATCATTGTCACTGCGAAAGCGATAAATAACATAATTAATTGTTAATTTACCATAAATAAACTTTAATTGCATTATTTTCATGAAATAATATTTTATAATTGCAGGTTCATGCTCCACAAGGTTATGACAATGCCCCACAAGAAACTTATGCAGGTTTGTTGTTAAAAAAAGAAAAAAAAAATCATATTTCATTTCATCAATACACGACGTTCTAATTGCTAATTTCCCGTACCTCAGATTATAAGAAAGGGAAGGAAAATCCGAGTCCGGCGGTTGATCCGTGCTACTACAACTCCTCCATCTATTATGGTGGCCAAGAAAGATATTCTCCCTCTACTCGTAATAGTCCTTCAAAACATGTAAGTTTATATTGAAAATGATTAATATATTATACGTTATATTTCCATCGAATTAATTATGAAATTAAATATAATTCTACTTTGATCAGTTCAAGAATGATGGAGAAAATGTTGACCAAAATGAGAGCAATTCTAGTGTTGGTGCCTCGAGAGGAAATTGGTGGAAAGGTATGATCAACCATTAATTAGTACTCCCTCCGTCCGCCACTATTGTCTTATTTTATTAATCGGGTGGTCTCAATATTACTGTCCTATTTTCTAAAATAAGAAAAAAAGTTACTTTTAAACATAAAAAATCTACTCACTACTTACCCCACATTATTATATTCTCTCTCCAAAAATTTATATTTCACACAATTATGTTCCACTCCTAGCTCATAAATTTATGTTTTTTCACTTTAGATTATTTTTTCAATTATGAAATGAAAAAAAATAGAAAAAAAAATTGATTGCTTACTATGCTTTGCAAAAATTTGGATGAATTCTCAATCTCCGAACGGACAGTAATAACGGAACAAATGGAGTATATATTTCTTTTCTTTTTCCATAAAATATATTGGCTGAAAAATAAAATAAATTGTTGCAGGATCTCTTTATTACTGAGGATCTAAATTAGGAGTTACTTAAAAGAGTGAAGGTAATTCAATGAAAAATGTTATACTGAATTTAAGTTTTTGTGTTGGGTACAACTTTGTCTTGATGGCATGCTAACTAATGTTGCAATTTTATATTTGCAGGTCCATAGCAGAACATAGCCTTAAGCATTTTGCTGAGGGCAGAGATTATTAGAGAAAATTATGTAAAGTTAAATCATTGTAACATTCCCATTTCCTATTTTAGTGGAATCGTAATGTATAAATATCTCCTTCTCTAGATTATAAATAATAATATTCTTGGTTATCTAAAATCAAATCATCTCAATATTTTATATATATTATTGAGCCAAATAGAAAAAGGAAAGGAATTAGGACTCATGAGCATAAATCTACGTTGAAATAATAAAATTTTAAAAACTAATTAAAAATTTGAAGAAAAAGAAACTATTATTTGAAAATCGCCATCTACATATGAATAATTAAAAACGTTGGGCCCGGCCATCCGCGGGCCTAAGAGGAGAAAGGACAATTGGGCTTGTCGAAAGTAGGCCCAATTAAAATTTCTTATATTATATCCATCCGAAAATGACATGCGATACTTGTAAAATCATTCATTATCATGTTCGTGCATTTTCATCAAGGATTGAGAACCCCGATTTAGAGTTAGTTTTTTATGAGTTGGGGCTTTCGGTTACAAAGAAATATTTACCGTCAAAATTATGTAGATCAAATTTAATTATTAAAAAATTCAAGCATAGTAAAATATATAATGTCATTTTTTTAATTCACGTGTCAAAAGAAATAGGTCGTACATAGCGGGACAGTGGGAGTGTGTTTCAATTCTCGACGGGAAATCTGCCTCTGATGCTTGAGGTATGCACGCATCCCATCCCTCCCATTGAAATAGATCAGTACACATTTTCGGATTGTCTCATTAAAGTTGTCCAATTTTTTTCTTTTTAAACAAATTATAGTATAAACAATTTCTTTTATTAGGGACCCACAATTTTATATAAGGGACATTTCTACTGTTAGCCAAACAGTAGAAACGAAAAACAAATTTAGCCTATAATTAAAACAAAACACAAAAGTAGCCATTTTATCTTTATCCGACGGAGGGCCGATGGGGGAGTCCATCAGGCGTGAGAAAAAATTCGAACACCCTCCCCCCCTGAGGGCCGCTGGACTTCCCTCTTGGAGGGCCTAAGGAGGGTCTAATGGATGGCTTAATGGAGGGCCGATGGAGGGCCTAAGGCCCTCCATCGGCCCTCCATTAGGCCCTCCGAGGGGGGAGTTCATCGGCCCTCCATTAGGCCATTTTTATGCCCTCCTTAGGCTCTCCATTAGGCCTTCCATCAGCCCTTCATTAGGCCCTCCTTAGGCCCTCCATTAGGATCTCCTTAGGCCCTCCATTAGGCCATCCTTATGCCCTCCTTCGGCCCTTCATTAGGCCCTCCATTAGACCCTCCAAGGGGAAGTCCATCGACCCTCTCTTAGGCCCTCCATCGGCCCTTGGGGGGGGTGTTCGAATTTTTTTCTCATGGCCGATGGAGGGCCGATGGACTCCCCCATCGACCCTCCACCGGATAAAGACAAAATGACTATTTTTGTGTTTTGTTTAAATTTCAGGTTACATTTGTATTTTTTTTTCGTTTTGGCTAACAGTGGGTATTCCCACTTTATATAACTCTATATTCATTAATTACCCTCCTTAAAAAATCGCGCCGAAAAAAATTGAACTGTTTCAATGGTACGGGGGAAAGTACTAAACTAATCATGTGTGGAGCCAAAACCTAGGTCGACCAAAGGAATCATTCAACGTGACTCGAAACCTCCAAAACCCAAGAAGCCAAGATTTAGATCCAAAAATTAAACTCCATGGATAACACAACCGAGCTTCCTCAACAACGAATCGGCCGCCGTCTGATCTTCTTCCCACTGCCTCTCCAAGGCCACATCATCCCCACCCTCCAGCTGGCAAACATCCTCCACTCGAAGGGATTCTCCATTACCATCCTCCACCTCAAGCTCAACTCCCCTAACCCTGCAAACTATCCCCACTTCTCCTTCCGCCTCGTCGATGATGGCTCGACTGAAATTGACCAAACTGACCTCGTCTCGCTTCTTGCGGAGCTCAACGATAAGTATGTCGAGCCCTTCAAGGAGGCGTTGGCTGAGGCGGCGGCGGATGCCTCCGGGGATCCGGTGGCGTGTTTGGTTTCGGATGCGATTCTTCACTTCACGGCGGAGGTGTGTAGGGATTTGAAGATTGTGAGGATGGTTTTGAGGACTGGTGGGGTGTGTTCGTTCTTGGCTTTTGCTGCTTTTCCGCTTTTGCTAGAGAAGGGTTATCTCCCTCCTCGAGGTTTGCCTTTATCTCCTCATTTTTGTTGCTTTTATTTTTATTATTATTAAAAATATGTCTTGCCATTGTTATTAAAAATTGAGGTGGATAGAGAGAAATGTAGTTTCGGAATATATAATTTATTTTAATTTTCGCCTTGCAAAACATAATGAAATAAATCTTGAAAGACATACAATTCATAATATCTACTCCATCTATAACAAATTAACAACTCTTCAAAATAAAAATATATTTTTGATTTTTGAAAAAAATAAATAATGCAATTTTCGAACATTTTTAAGTAAAGGTGAATTAAATCCATCACTATCAATTTTATTGTTTTAACCTTGTGTGAATCTCGCTCGCTACTAATGTAGATGGGCGCGATTTTATGTATTTTGTTTGATTTAATATATCTAGAGTACCTCTTAAAATTAGAAATAAGAAAGAATTACAAGTTGAAAAAAATAGATATTTACATTAATTAGGGAAGGTTGAGGGTTTTGATTTTTGGTTGAATCAATTAACTCTCGGATCTTCAAAGTCTACGTTTTCTAAGAGTTCTCTGCTTTTTCCCTAATTCTATCTAAATTATTCGAGGTTATTACTCTATCGAACATTATTTTAATTTATTTATCTAAATTGAAACTGCAGGAAATTAATTATTATCTAAATGAGATTATTACTTTATTGAATATTACTTTATCGAAGTTTAATTGTAGATGACAAGCTAGAAGATCCGGTTATGGATCTTCCTCCACTACGAATCAAAGACCTACCAGTGATCAAAACCACTCACCCAGAGAAGCTATACAAGCTAGTTGAAGGAATGGTGCAAGAAACCAAATCTTCCTCTGGCCTAATCATGAACTCTTTTCAAGAGCTAGAGGATTTGTCAATCACCAAACTCCACCAAGATTTCAAGATCCCAATCTTCCCAATAGGCCCATTTCACAAACACAAAGCAAACTCATCAACCCCCTTGATTGAAGATGACACTTCAATCTCTTGGCTGAACAAACAAGAGCCCAGATCAGTAGTCTACATAAACTTTGGTAGCATTGCAGCTATTCAAGAAACAGAGTTTCTTGAAGTGGCTTGGGGTTTGGCTGAAACCAAGCATCCCTTCTTGTGGGTGGTCCGGCCGGGGTTAGTCGGCGGAAATTGGCCGGAGTTGTTGCCGGAGGGTTTTGTTGAGAGGGTTGGTGGAAGAGGGCTTATAGTGAAGTGGGCCCCTCAGTTGGAAGTTGTGGCACATCCTTCTGTAGGGGTGTTCTGGACGCACTGTGGGTGGAACTCGACTCTCGAGAGCGTTTGCGAAGGCGTGCCGATGATCTGCACGCCTTGTTTTACGGATCAATTGGTGAATGCTAGGTATGTGAGTTGTGTTTGGAAGGTTGGGATTGGGTTGGAGAATGGATTGAGGAGGGAGGAGATTGGGAGGGCTATTGAGAGGTTGATGGAGGAGAGAGAAGGGGGAGAAGTGAGAGAGAGGGTGTTGTGGTATAAGGAGAAGGCTAGTGTTTGTGTTGAGGAAGGTGGATCTTCATATGAGTTGTTGAGCAAATTGGTGAATTATATCTCATTTTTTTGAATATTTTAGGGTTATTTATGTATGACTATCTTTGTGAGATCTTCAATTGGGCATTAACATTATTGAAATTATATGCAAGTATGTCCTTCAATTTTATTGCAACGAGCATTAATATATATTTTGCACTTGCAACACTCAATATTCAATTCGAAACATATTTTATGGTTTATATTGTTTGATTTTTGAACACCTCAATAAGAAATATAAGAATAAGGTATGTTTTAGTACAACTTCCATCCCAATTAATTTTTAACTAAACTTATTATTTAATGTTGGAAGGGTCGAAAAGAAAATCAATTTTTAATAATTTTTATTATTTAATCTTATTGCTTTAGGCATATTTGTAAATTGTAAGTATTAGTTGATTTTGTAATGTGAATTTTTAGAATAAATGTATCTAAAAAAATCTAATCACGTAATGACACAAATATTTAACTTCTTTTTTTTATTTGATGATATTATATTCATTATTTATGTCTACTATCGAAAGTGGGAATAAATTACATCACTTTTCGACTTTTTGGACCCACAACTTTTTAACTTTATACCACTTTTCAACCTTTGAACCCACCACTATTAATTTTACGTCACTTTTCAGCTTATATGCTTAGTATGTGCATACACTTTGTAAATAAGAACAAGCAAATTAATTACGTATAGATTTTGGTGTCACACAATTATACTCCACTATATGTTATCTCCACAAATCGTTTGACATGTGAAATATATTTTAATTAAATAATCAAATCAAAATCAATTATGGTGGGCTACATATATCACATGTCAACACCTTATAAAATGTGACATACAAGGGAGTATATTGTGTGATACTCCCTCCGTCCCAAAATTCTTGTCCGCTATTCCATTTTGGGTTGTCCCAAAATTCTTGTCCACTTTCCTTTTTTAGTAAATTATTACACACAATTTTTTTGTGGGACCTACAACTTTATACCAATCTACATACAACTAACAACTCTCCTTAAAAACCGTGCAAAAAACAAATTGGACAAGAATTTTGGGACGGAGGGAGTATATAAGTCTTTTGTGAATTAAAACACATTACAAATAGTCGGAAATATGCATGCAATTCAAACTGCAGCCTTCATAATAAATGAAATGATATGAATACGACCAAATATTAAATCTTCAAACGACACAAAATACTATGAAATGCTCGGAAATGATTGAAGTATGATCTTAATAAAAGACACGAACTCAAATGGAGAATCTTTAGTTTGACGGCGGTGATGAAAGGAAAGGAATAGAAGGCATCGTAGTCGGAAACGTAGGCATGGGGATGGTGGGCAAGGTGGCCGGCATCGGCGGCAATGTGGGCTTAGGCAGAAACGGAATGCTCGGCATCTGCGGCATGCCGGAGGGCAAGTTGGGCATCTGCGGCAACGGCGGCAATGCGCCCTTGGGCAGCTGCGGAATCATCGGAAAACCTTGCAGTAGGTGGCGCGCCGCCCTGCTTCCGTTGATGCTCGAGAGAGAGACGGCAAGAATTAAACACACAACTATGTGAAGGTTAGAGGCAGCCATTCTTGATTTCTTGAAGATGGATTGAATTTAGAGATAAGAAATCACTTTAATTGATTTTGTGATTTTTAATTTGGATTTGTGAAGGGGTTTTATAGATGGGAATTGTGATGAGTTTGGTATGAAGAGGGGGAAATATTAGGTTAATTAACTTGTGACGATGAATGTAGACTTTGAAAATATGGGTAGCCTAATTTGTGTAAATCATGCAATGTAGGTGGTTATGTGTATGATTTTGCGGTCAATTTGTGCATGAGATAAAATTAATTGTCGCAAAATGTAATGTCTAACCGACTTAGAGATTAATTCTTACTACTTCCGTCCCGCTATTTCTGTCTCACTTCTTTTTGGTACGAAAATTAAGAAGGTAGATGATAAAGTATGAGAGATGGGTAGATGATAAAATAAGAAAAAGAAGATGAGTGAGAGTAGATGATAAAGTAAGAGAATGACGATGGTAAAATAATAGAAAATATGAAAGAAAAGATGATAAAGTATGAGAGATGATGATAAATTTTTTTTCCAAATTAGTAAATGAGAGAGAAATAATGGGACTTTTATTTCAAGAAAGTGAGATAGTAATAGCGGGACAACGGTAATATTTAACAAGACGAGCCTCATACTTCCGTTTGTGTAATGTAGGTGATTTTTTTTTAGGTTAATTGACCAAAATCCGGTCGAGCACATACACCTCTATATTCTTTATTCCATGATCCACCAATGAAATAGTGATATGTTAACCTATAATTTTAGACTAAAAAATGATGTATATCACCATTATATTAATAACATAAATTAGACAATAATTAAAAATGAAAAAAAATTGAACAGCTAATCTCATCCAACAATGATCCACCAATAAAATAGTGATGCATGTCCCTTTTCTATATTCCATTGATCCATCAATGAAATAATGATACGTGTATTTTCCACAGTTATAAAAACTCTGATCTGAATTTGTTAACCTATATTTTAGACTAAAAAAGTGACATACATCACCACTATATTAGTAACACAAATTAGACATTAATTTAAAATGAAAAAATTGAAACTAATAGATCCATAGCTTACTCATGTGCAAGACTTTCTTGATACTAGTCTGCCTGCTCGAGTTGGGCAGTAATATCTCCAAAAAGATTTTAAGAGTTTTATGCCAAACTTTCTACACAACAAATCAAGTGAATATACCATCTCTTTCTCTTTTCATGACAGAATACTCCCATCGTCCCGCCCGACTTGTCTTGTATTCCTTTCCGGGCCGTCCCACCCGATTTGTCTTGTTTCCTAAAAAGAAAATAATTACTAAATAAACTCCCACTTTCTATACACTCAAAATGTTCGTGCCCAAACCAAACAAGACAAGTCTGCTGGAACAGAGGGAGTATATAGATTTCTTCCCTCAAAATGTACACACCACAATCAATTTCCATGTTATCTTATGCTTTCACACACAAGAGGTCCCTAAATTCGGTATACGGTCATTGTCAAGAGCACGTACCTCTCCAGCATTCTCGAGACCTCTCCTTATCGAGGCAATATTGGTCAGATCAGTAGCAAGTGAAGTCAAGTTGGGACTTTGACGGATAGGAAGAATCTTCATAATCCATGAACTCCGGCCCCAACAATGAGCTGTGTGAAGAATGCTCACTCGAAGATGATTCACAGCAGCCGTGGCCACACTGCAGTGGGATTAAAGGCTCATCAAACTTGCTGTTAAGAAACTTTAATATTCCGAGTTCTGGTTTGGAGAGTCGAGGCAGTGACCCCTGCAGCGGTATTGTCCTTGAGAGTGTAGAGTCGCGGATAGAAGAATTGCAGACGGTGAATGCACCAATTTTTTCAACCGGATGTAAACCCTTTAGATGGTTCCGCTCAGCCGAGTGAGAGATTGCTCCAGTAGTTTGAAATGTGCCTTTAAACTGTTTTGGTTCGTTTTCCATCATTCTTGAGTCCACTGTTTCTGAGCATCTCAGTGATACAGAGGCTTCATTTGGAAAAAACGACGGTGGTGGTTTGAGAGAATAATGCATAGAGGTCTCAGCTCCGTCTTCAGATTGTTTAGGGTGGTTCTCCATAGCTTGACCTGAAGAAGTTGCTTCCGATGACGCCCCTGTAAACTCTGTAGTGCAATCGTGCCCAGATTCTTGTTTCGGTTTCAGATGCATACGCCTTAAAGTAGAGTTCCAATGGTTTTTAATAGAATTGTCTGTTCTTCCGGGGAGAAGTTTTGCAATCGACGCCCATCTATTTCCATGTATTTTATGAGCTTCAATAATTATACGATCTTCTTCATCTGCAGATAGCACACTCAATTAGCCTTCAGGAGTTGTAGTATATCACATGCTAATAATCTTCACCAGTTACAAGCAAAAGAGAACTTATTCATGGGAAAATCACACCATGACTTGGAAGAACAGACATGTTCGAGGCTCTCCTACTTTTTTGCCACCATATATTTGAAAAAAGAAGAACAAAGCAAGACTGGTAGTGAAACACATATACTTCATCTACGTTCCGAGTAAGCACAAAAGAGAAGACCATGTGAAATAGCTTGCATGAAAACAGCAAAAGGAGAGGCATACTTCAATTGTGAAACAGAAAAAGGTAACAGCAGCTTAATAGATCATTTAACAAGACAACAATCTGTAATGTGATTAACTGCTTCCCGAAGAAAATGGAGAACAATGAAGCTTCTTATTCAGCATGGCTTGAAACATAACTCAATGGGGACAATGTTGAAGTTTGGTAGGTAGCAAAGACGGAATCGGTTTAGAACAAACGGAAACACTTTGTATGGAGCTTGGCCTAGATTCGGTAGTTGAGTATAATTTACAATATATTATTAATTTAAATCAACCCTAACGGGAATTGAACACTAGCGAAGTGAGAATACCAACAACACTACATGTTGCCGGTATGATTTGCTTACAATATTAGAACTAGAGCTGGTGATTCCTAACTCCTAACCCTCTCCTTGCTGAAACCTAGTTTATCAATAGTCCAGTTACCTTCCCCCACCATTGAAATGTCAATTAGAGGCTGAAGCATTTCTAAGGCGCCATTTAGGGCTAGCGACTATCAGAATCAAGATCGAGCGAAATAATTCATTCAAATAACCACAGAATTAGAATCACCATTACCAAATCAACGATTCTGCCAAACATAATACCAAATCAGAAAACATGATATGCTTAAATTTGATCTCGCTCTACACATAAACGCAATATGCAAATCAGTAGCAGACATTGAGAAAACAATTACAAATCAGAAACTGCGTAGCACAATTTTACCGGTGAAAGGCTTGCGCTTGAGGCAGGGGTTAAGCTGATTACACCACCGGAGTCGGCACGATTTCCCAGACCTCCCCGGAATTCCGCCGCCGATCATGCTCCAGTTCCTCGGACCGAACTTACTCACCAAATCCTTCAGAATCGCGTCCTCCGCCGCCGACCACGGTCCCCGAACCTTCTCCCCAACTCCGCCGCCATTCTCCGCCTCGCTCCCTCCGTCCCCAACCTCCGCCGCACCACCGGTCACCGACTCAACACTTTCTCCCACCTCCATCGCCTCCTCCTACACATCAATCCTCGCTCTCCGCTTTAAATTCCTGCGCTGGAAGCTGTCTCGTCTTCTCTGGAACAGACTGAAAGCCGTGTAACTGAAAAGGGTTCTCTGAAAAACGGAAAGGAAATAATAATGGAATCTTTTTTTACCGCGATTTTCGTCTGGACTGTTTTGGACGAAGCTTTCTCCGAAATGACACTCGTGTCCTCAAACTGACATGCATGATGTGGTGCGTGCACCGCCAGGGGTAGGTAGTGTAGTAAATGCGGCTATTCATGGGGTCCACGTGAGTAACAACCAAGAAAACAACTTTCGTGTTCGCCTAGGGTGGCAAAGTTGGTGAAGGTGGTTGGCCCGGGACCGATAGGTCCTGGGTTCGAATCCCACTCTGAAGCTTTATGGGCGCACTCGTCACCTATGGTTACCACAGGGTGGTTGAACTCTCTGTGTGGTTTGCGGCTGCTATGCACGAGGAGCGGT
Organism: Lavandula angustifolia; assembly: GCA_028984105.1. Lineage (NCBI taxonomy): Eukaryota > Viridiplantae > Streptophyta > Magnoliopsida > Lamiales > Lamiaceae > Lavandula > Lavandula angustifolia. Next base: position 42,669,419 of record CM054802.1, read on the forward strand.
TTCCTCCATGTACGAAGGTAGCGGACCGGCAGGGGTCCACGTATTAAAAAAAAAAAAAAAAAAAAAAAAACTTTCGTCGTTGTACCAAAAATTGAATATTTAATTTTTTAAAGCAACTAAGAATTGAAGAGTTGGGAAATAAATATGGCGTGAAAAGATTTAATTCTAAAAGTCAAACTAAATCAACTAAATCTTTTGTCCTACAATCTCATATCTCATTAGTGTCCTTTTAATATTTCAATTATAAATATTTAGACATTTACGATAATTCTAAATTCAAATCACAAACACTTGAGTATTTAAAGTTGAAAATAGTAGTGGAACACCACTGCACATCCTCTATCCCATTTTTGGTGGACCATTCAGTGGCCCACCAATCACGCGGTGTCACGCGTGCATTGTTGGACCATATTTTTACCAGTAAAATATTTGTTTACTGGTAAAAACACATGTGGCACTGTGTGATTGGTGGGCCACTGAGTGATCCATAAAAAATGGGCCAGAAGATCCGAATTAAGTGGAACACAAGTGAAACATGAGAATATGGGATAAAAGACCATGTTGGAGATTTGTATGTTTGGTTGTAGGGGAATTGAGAGGAAACAAGCATAGAGGGGAGAAATAGAATAGAGGGAAAAATATGTTGTTTGTTTGGAGGAGAAAAATGGTAGAGAAAGAAGAAGAACGAGTGGGATCCACACGAATTTCCTTTCTCTCCAAATGTTTGGGTGAGTAAATTATAAATATAACCTTAATAATGTTTCTCTACATTTTGCTTTAAAGATATTTTTGTCTTTCTATTTTTATTTCTCGTAACAAACATTATATATAAAATCCATTATATTTCTCACATTTTCTCTTTATTTTCTTTATCACTTACGAAGATGAGATTTCCTGTCCCAAATTCATTACTCAATATTGTTTCACCACAAAGAATGTGATGATGGGGCTTTGAATATTTATTTAGTTACATCAGCAGAATATGATCGCGGGCCCATTTTGAGCCGGATATTGCAAGTTTCAAATTACAAGCTGCGTACCTATCTTTTTGTCCCAACATTAGTGGATTTTTTTAACAAGAAAAATCTATATTCGGTATTTAAATTGCGCATTGGTGAATCATGTTCCTCTGTATAGTAGCATGTAAACTATATTTAAACTAACTGACTAATCATATGTAACAGATTCACATCCAACGTCGATAAAATTAGAACATGTGACTAGGGGTGTAAGATGTTCCGGTCCGAACCGCGAAACCGAACCGAACCAAACCGAAAAATGCGGTTTGATTCAGTTTCGTGGTTCGATTTGGTTTATATTTTCCGAAATCGTTTACAATCGGTTCGGTTCACGGTTCCAAAGGTTTAGAAACCGCTCAAACCGAACCGAATCAATGGAACCGAATGAAATATAAAGATTTTGTTAATACTACATACTACTTACTTACTAGGTAGTATATTAATATGTAAATATGTAATTAAAAAAAATAAAAAAGAGATGTTAATACTACAATTACACTAGGGCAGTAGGGCACGCCGCACAACTGAGTCCTGACTACACCACTCTTCTGTCTTCTCAATTCTCATTTTCATCATCTTTCTCATTTCTCAATTCATTCTCAATACTATTTTCACTTTTTCTACCAAAACGTAAAAGTTGAATAAGTCCTCCATTCGTAGGAATTTTTTCTGAGAGTTCTTAGTTCATCCGTTTACGTGGAGTCATGAAATTGTTTCATTTTGCTACTGCATATGTGGATTGTGGAGTCATGAATTTGTTTCCCATAGTTGGAGATTAACTATTGCAGTTATGTTAAGTATATTTATATTTTGTTAATATTTTGGAGCCCTAGTTGGAGATTAACTTTTGTAGTTATGTTTAGTATATTTATATTTTGTTAATATTTTGGAGTTGTCGTGCTTGGATTTCATTAACGTTAAGCATGTATGAAATATTATGTTTCAAAAAAATCTATTTAGGATTTAAAAAGGTAGAACCGATGAACCGAACCGAACCATTTATAAGCGGTTCTGTTCCAAAAGTTAAGTACACCTTAAACCGAACCGAACCAAACCACTTTCATATGTTCGGTTCGGTTCCTAAATGGTACTAAAAACCGAATCGAACCGAACCTTTACACGTGACATTTAGCGCAAGACTTTTTATCCTTTTTGCTATTTCTAGACACTATGATCATGGGCAGATACAAGAGTACCAGCAAAGTCCATCGCACGTCCAAATTATTAAATTTTATTCATATAGTTTAAAATTTTATTATTTCCTCTCAAATTATTAAATTCATAATATACCGACAACATGCAGCTAGTTGATATTCTCACTTTTGTGTCAGTGATTGATCTAGTGATCGATTCTCATTAACGTCGATTTAAATTATTAATATACTAAATTAATAATTTTGCCGCCGAATTTAATAACATGAACTTGTGACTATAATATAAAATCAATTTTTAATATACATCACTCATAATAAAATATTCAATACAAATTGCAATCAACTTCTTAAAAATACTATTTTCAGCAACTTCTTAAAAAAGATTACAAAAAGAAAAAGAACATTAAATTCCATCACATTTCAACACTCTCAACGTCGAAGTCCGTACAGCACGTGGTGTATACGGTGTATTTAAACACTCCGTAGTTTGTCGCCGCATCGTAAGCAACGGTGGTCTGCACCGCGTACCCCCGCGCGAATCGGAAGGCGCCGGTGCCGCCGACCACCGACAGCTCCCGCTGCGCCTCCATGACCTCGTTCCGGCCTAGGATGCTGATCGTGCTGCCGCTGAATCGCCCGGCCGTGAAGTATATGTTGAGGTTCAGCGCGACGCCTTTCACCGCCAGGTCGGCGGAGGTGGTGAGACCTTGGATCCGGCCGATCTCCTTCGAGTTGATGTCCGGCGCCGCCGTGATCAGGTCGTCGACGACGTGGACGCTGCCGATCTCGGTCGGCGAGTTGCTGGTGACGGAAGCCGTCGCGACCTCGTACACGGTCGGGTTAGGGCTGCCGACGCGTAAATCGTGAACGTACAGATCGAGCTTCAGTACTTTCTCTTTTCCTCCGCCGAGGATTAATGTTTCCTCCGCCGCGCCGGAAACTTGCTCCGCCATGTTCGCTTTCACTTTGCTTGTAATTTGATTGATTGGAGGGAATTGTGGAGGTGGGTTTTTATAGGGGAGGGGGTTCGAGTAATTACCGATTAGCAAATGGGGCAAAGAAGTAATTTCCCGTTTTCTCATAACAACCCATGTTAGTAATTACGTTATTAATTAATAAAATAACACATAATTCGAATAACTGATTAAATTATGATAATTATTTTAATCCACGTAAAAATTATTGTTGGTACCTAACAAATTAAACTAATTAATTACCAACTAGGTTATATTTATCTGGTCTAAAAGTCTTGTTAGAACAAAACTGGAAGAAAGAAAGAATAATAACTAGAATTCCTGTTAGATCGTGTGGGAATCCCACCATATTAAATTATACGGTATACGATTTAGTCCAACATTATTTAGGAATATGGATAATTTTTTATGTTCCAAGTAGTTTCTATTAAATTGAAGGGGAGTAGTTTTTAGCCCAGTTAACTACTCCTTCCGTCCTATTATTTTCGTATTCCGTCCTATTATTTTTGTAAGGTTTCTTTTCAGCATGAAAATTAAGAAATTTTATTTAAATATTTGTTTTATGAGTTTTAATTGTAAATGAACACAATTTTGGATGAATGATTGATAAGAATGAATGAGAATTCGTCCAAATTCTATTAAGGCGTAGTTGAAGAAATTGATTTATTAATATTATTATTTTCATATTGTAGTTGTAGAAATAATCTAAAGTTTCTAAAAAGATAAAAATCATAATTTTTTGATTTCGAAGATAAACGAAAGTCGTGTAATAGAGATACTTTTAATTAAGAGATAGAGACTATTAGAATGTAGAATGTCTAGTGAGTAAAAAGCGATTCACTTCATTTAAGATTAGTAGTTTAATTCTTTCCATTTTTAAAAACATAAAAAAATAAAATAATGAAACAACCTAATTAGGATAAATAAAATAAAACGGATGGAGTATTAAATTTGATCCAACATCATTTAGGAACACAAATTATTTTCTACATAAAAACAAACACAAGATAATTTCCCTACAATTTCTGACAAATCCAGGGTAGCTTTTAGCCGTTGCCGCCTAACATAAGAGTAAATCCTTTTGAAATATTACTCCTTCCGTCTCAATTATTTTGTCCAGTATTTCATTTTAAATTGTCTTCAATATATTGTTCAAATTTTTTCCCTAACAAACTTTATTATAATCCACAATTTTACACCACCCTACACACAACTAATAAGTGGGTGCTTGCAACTGCCTATCATAAACATTTTTTATTTGTTTTTGCTTAAAATTTAAAATAATTGATTTTAAGCAAAAATAAGTAATTTTTGGTATTAATAATAAAAAGCAGATATATTTGGTAGTTTCATAAATTATGGTGTTTTAAGCACCCAAAAGCATCTCAATAGATACTTAAAAAAATTGCTTAATTAAGCAGTTTAGTTGCTTAATTTTAGAGAAGGCTCCTTAAGCAGTTGATTTACACAAACATGCATTATTATTGTCAATAAGCAGATAAGTGCTTAAAATAAGCATTTGCAAACACCACCTAATTCTCTTTAAAAATCGTATCACAATGAAAGTAGACGAAATAATTAGGACAAAGGAGTACTATACAAGCTAAACAACTTTTAGGATTTTTTTATATACAAAATAGAATATATAAATTTTAAGGGCTCAATTTTTTATATTAGGGATACATTTTAACTATTCACCCTGAAAATGTCTTTTTTTTTTAAAAAAAAAAAAATCAGGAATGGCCCGAGAGTAATACTACTCCCTCCGACTTGTCTTGTATTCCTTTCCGGGCCGTCCCATCCGACTTGTCTTGTTTCCTAAAAAGAAAAATAATTACTACACAAACTCCCAATTTATACACACAATCACCTACTCTTCTACACACAACCACCCATTCACCAAAATATCCGTACCGAAACCAAACAAGAGTTACAAAACAAGTCGGTTGGGACGGAGGGAGTACTAATATATAAACCCGGTGTCGAACTAATATAATTACTGAAATTTAACAGTATTATGATGAATAATACAAGTTCTACTTTGAGAAAATTGCAGAAATATAGGTCATACAAAATCACCACTTGAAAACAGAACAGTCGTACAAGAAAGTGGAGAAAGAATCAGATCATAAACATCCATTTTAGTAAGAACTAGGAATCAGCTCTGGTTCTGCTGGGACACAAACTCCATGGAGCTGGGATAAAACTTGATATCGACGATCTACCTGCAACTGTTAACGAACAACACCGACATTTATGAACACAAGAAGGGACTCGGATAACAGGAAATAACAAGGGCTGCATAATCTAGCATGAAAGAAGATTAACATCTGATACAAGCTAAAAGATCACAGTAATCTTAACCAAAAACATTGTAAAAGTAAAGTTTAACTATAATCATCTTAAAAATATATGATTTGCACTGAGAATTGCAGTTAGTACCCAAGACAAATGTGTTCTGCCTCATATGTTAGAAATGTAGTTATGAATTCTAAGACTACTCACAAATAATAGAAACAATAAATGCATCACTTTATGAAGAGGAAAAAACTAGGTACTCTACATTCTTGTCATGTAAATAAAATAAGGTCGGAGACGAAGAAAAGATCCAAAAACTCAACCAGAGTAACTACTTGTTAGCCCATAGGAATAATTTCTCAAATCCTAACCAATCATAAATCTCAAACTTATTTTGACTAATAAATTGCATGTCCTCCATTGTTAAGCCATTTATCTGTGTGTGGACCGAGTTATCACCAAGTTTACGATGAATAGTTCGTAAAAATCAAAATATAAGCTTTCAGAAGTACTGCAAGTATATAATAAGTTCGAATCATCCAATAGAAAGATAACGATGTCTAAGTGCAACTTCATACATCCTAGTTCCTTTACTGACTCTTCTCCCAGTACTAAACATATATGATGCCGAGTAACCCCTTGAAGTCTTGAACAAAGAAAAGTAGATTAAGACTGGAAAATTTAAACAAACCCTACTTACCAATTAAAACAATCCGTTGAAAAAGGATCAGAAGCATCAACCCGATACCATTTTTACGATGATACAGAGCAAATTGAGAAGTATAAGGGGAACTCTTAAGTACTGAGTGGCATAAATGAGACCAAGTATCTGCCCCTTGAAAGAGTTTCTCTTAATACCAGAATACTCCTGGAAGCTCCATCCTCGAGGGGCAAGGAACCGATCTTCGTTTAGTATGGCCAGGGCATTTGCAAGAAGCAGGCAGCCTTCTAGAAGCGTCCACAATCCCATTCCTACATCATATTAGCAGTTCAGTATCTCTTTTGTAGAATAGTTTCTTGCATAAACAGACTTTCTTCAACTGATTAATGGGGAATAGAGAGAGCTATGTACGATAATGACGGAATGTATTTCAGAACAATCTACAATCCTGTTCTACCAAAGTAACATCCTACTCAAGAAACACACGAACATACGTAGTCCTCTTAATGTAAATTATCAAAACCAACAGTCTTCCATGTTCTGTGGTTAGGCGTGGTATGATATACTACCTCCGTCCCACTAAAGTTGGCCACATTTCCCGATTGGGACATCCCACTAAAGTTGGCCACTTTTCGAATTTGGCAAATAATTAATATCATATCTCCTACTTTATCATCTTCTCTCTCTTACTTTAACATCTACTTTCGCTCATCTTCTCTCTCCTACTTTATCATCTACTCTTCTCTCATACTTTATCATCTATTATCTTAATTCCTATACCGAAAATAAAGTGGCCAACTAGAGGTAGTATCTATAACCGCCAGCAACTGCGGCTGAGGAAGTTAACAAATTTTGATTCTCATCCATCAATATAAGGATATCTCTCATTATCAACACCCACAATACATAGTGGAGAAACATTAACTAGAAAGTTTATCACTTACGAAGAGTGCTTCGATATCAAGGTGTACTGATTAAGGGTAGCATAAAAAAGAAGACAAACAAATCTTATGCCAAAACACAATCACTACATTCCATTTTGTATGCAGCACATGATCCAACAAACCACACGGAATCACTAGCAGGTCGCAAAAGTCTATCCAAAAAGGTTGAGATTCGAATTACTTTCACTAAATTCTAAATCTTAAGGAACTGAGATGAACCCACGCCCTGAAGAGGGGTAACAAGTAATGAATTTGCATTGTTCCAGTCAAACTGAGTTAGGGTTTGTATTTTCCTGAATCACATAATTTGAATCTGCATACAAGCAGGATGCTAAAACCAGCACACTAATCCACAATCGAAGATATACAAAAGAAAACCTAGAACACAAGTCCAAAAATCAATCGAACCCAAATTCGTACCTGCAGCGGCGTTCCTTAACATAATACTTCTATACAATCAAAATCTAGGTTCTAAATCTAATGAGAAATTCTCCGAGATATTTGCATAAATCAAGAATATATAACATCCTACCGAGAAAGAAGGCAGAGAATTGATGGATTTGAGTCGGAAGAAACCGGAAATTGACGACGAACTGAAGTAAGAGTGGCGGATCGGTGCTGGCGGAGAAGTCTTCAGTTTGGGGGCTTCCCAGGAACAATATACGTATATTTGTTTAATTTGTTATTTTTTTATCAATATAAATATGCAGAAAAGTGTATAAATTGCTACTATTAACTTAAATTAAAATAGAAAAAAGGTTATGCTAAACAAAATAAAATTAAAAAAAAAGATAAAATGAGATAATTTTATGCGGTATAGAGAGAACTGGTTATCAAATTATATTTTAGTTAATTGCAATTAACTCAAAATTATTTGATAGTATTAATAATAGTAGACTTATTGTAAATGTAGATAAAATTTCGAATTTGATCATTTAATGTGATGGTGTATATTTTCGATCTTGTAATATGAGCGATTATCCCTTATCCACATCTTCTTTCATCGGTGGCGGATTTACGATTACGAGGAAGGGGGGCGAAATTTAAAAATCGATTGAAAAGAGGACGAAGTATAAATTTCGAGGGGCGAAATATAAAAAAAATTCAAAAATCACTCATAAAAAATCGAGTTTCGACATAAATCGAGGGGGGGGGCGACCGCCGTCGGGCGCCCCCCTTGGATCCGCCCCTGGTTATATGAATGTTGACGCATCTTTTTGCAACACTAAGAGTTCACAACAGTAAAGACCTAAGAGAAATGAGCTACTATCGAACTTATACCTTCTTTTTCTTCAACTTATAATATACTTTGGCACATCTTTTTTATCCTCTTAACATATTTTCGATTAGTGATACAGGGTGCAAAACGGTTGGCGGTAAATCGGTTAATACCGTTACCGAACCAAAATCGGCGGTTAACGGTAACCGATTAACCGTTTTTCGGTTAACGGTAACGGTTGCGGTTAATGGTTACAAGATACGAACGGTTAACGGTAAACCGTTCGGTTAATCGGTTAAAACCGATTAACCGTTTTTTAATAATTAAATCACAAATTATAAATTTATTATATATTAATATACTAATATAAATATATTATATATTAAATTATTAATGCACTAATAATATGTTATTGTTATGTTGTGAGTTGCGTAGGGGTGTAACGGTTCGGTTCGGTTCGGTTTTTTATGTATTTTAGGAACCGAACCGAATACATATAAATGGTTCGGTTTGGTTCGGTTCGATGAGTTTTTCAATGTCGGAACCGAACCGAACCGAACCGCTTATAAATGGTTTGGTTCGGTTCGGTTCGGTTCCTCGGTTCACCTTTTTATTTATTTATTTATTTTTTAAATCCTAAATAATGCAAGAATAATAGTTTGTAGGATGTCACTCATTCCGAACTCATAAGTATAGAGTTGTTACTCCTTTCTCTTCATTTATATAGATTAGAATTGATCTTAACTTAAATCTAATATTTAAATTTAATAATATTCTCATATAAGAAGGACAAATATTAAATAAAAAAATAAAAAAATATGATATTGGTTCGGTTCGGTTCGAACCGTTCAAAAATTCTTGGAACCGCGAACCGAACCGAATGTAAACGGTTTCTAAGAAAATAAACCGAACTAAACTGCAAAACCGAATCGCATTTTTCGGTTTGGTTCGGTTCGGTCCGATCGATTTCGCGATTCGGAGCGGAACCACTTACACCCCTAGCGTTGCGAGACTCAAGTCAAAATGGGCGACTCAAAGTCAAAACTTAGAAATCTTCTAATCTGAAATCTCTACCTCCGAGGCCCGAGCTCCGACCGACAGGGCGACGTCTCCGGCTCCCACCACCACCAGCCAGCAGCCGCCGCTCGCTCCGCCTGCCCTGCAGCCCGCCCAAACGCGGCACCGCTCTACCTGCCCGCCAGCCCGCCCAAACGCGGCTCCGCTCTGCCTGCCTGGTTAGTGGTCAGTTCATGTTATCTTTCTAAATTCTAACTTTCTTACTTCTTCTTTCAATCCTCAATTTGGAGAAATTTTCGGCCAATTGAATTATGGAAAAAAAGGAAATGTCAAATTATCAAATTGGGATTTAGGACTTTTTTTCAACCCTCAATTTAAAACCGAGAATTGGTGAATTGGTGAATTAGACGAAACAATTGAGAAAGAATCAGTTTTGCTAATTACGAGAAATGAGAAAGAATCAGTTTAATTGAGAAAGAATCAATTTTGGTGAATCAGTTTACTGTTTATTTTTTTGTGACTTTGTTCTCATCATTCAACAAGGTAAGTTGATGTTGATCCACTGAGATTTTGTGATTTCATTCGTGAAACTGTGAAAGACTGAACAAATAAATTTTGTGAGCTGAATGAAGGAAACCAACAACTTGTCTCGTGGCCTCTCTGCTTTAGGATAATTTGGGAATCGGTTAAACGGTTAATCGTTTAACCGTTCGGTTATTACCGAATGGTTAATCGGTTAACCGCCTACAAACGGTAACGGTAACGGTTACCGTTTTTTACTGTTTTTCGGTAACGGTTAACCGAAAAACGGTAACGGTTAACCGTTACCGAACCGTTTTGCACCCCTGTAACTCGTGCTATCGTGTTACCAATAAGCCTTTTAAGTTGTCGGTATCATAAACTTTGCTAAATTAAACAACTGAAAAATAGAGAAGAACACATTATAGGATCGAAGTCGAATTCTCTACCTTTTGTGTGACTTGATGTGAAAATGTGTTTTGAAATTTTAAATTTATTACATTTTCATTAGAATAACCACTAAAAAAGAAAATTTAATGATTTTTTGTACTTTAAATTAGGGGAAATTATTCTATAATATGGGAAAATGACGAGCATTTCTAAAATCTAATGTCTCTACATTTATCCCAATTCTCTAGCCCTAATTCTCATAATAAAATTTAGAACGATTCTTCTAAGATACAAATATTTATAACTAAGCCAGATTGATTCATCTCTTGCCGGATCGTTCTCTCTCTAGAAGTGCGGTTTTGAGGTACATCTATCTCCCATTTGTTTGAATACCTAAACGATATTCTGATTATTAGATTGTTATCTGATGAGAAATCGCCGACTCAATTGCGGTTCTACCAATAATTTTCAATGTTTTGGGATTTTTGTTTCGTTGATTATGAATCCGCGGAGTTATAGCTGTTATTCGAGTACGGTTTCGACATTTGAGTGAATTGAATTGTGATTTTCTCGATTTTGGCCAGCATTTTCAAAATTTACGATTCTAGAGAGACGGTCGGTCCGCTCCAGCTAAGCAGGCTTTGAAGGTATGGCAAAAGTTAGAGAGAGAACTGAGGATTTTAAGGATGCTGCTCGGCGGGCAGCGTTGAATTTGGGATATGAGGAGGTACTTCAATTCTCTGAATTTTGTTAATTTTCGTTTCTTAATGGTGCTAAGGATTATTCTAGATTTTTCAACTCCGTCAAAGCAATTGGAATCAGTATAAACTAGTTGTTAACATTTTACATTGAATCTGTATACACTGGTTGTTGACATGTTACATTGAGTCTCTTTCTTCTTGTTGGTTGGTTGCTATTTCTAAACATTGTAGCTCTATCTTTGCTAATTTGTGATGTTTTTGGCAGTCTAAAATTGCAGCTATAATGGCGTCTTTTATCATGCATAAGTCTTTGGAAAGATCATCTTTCACCAAAGCTGCGCTAACAACGGTATGTTATAGCTGGGAGCAATATTGGGTTGAGTACTTAAGTGTTAGTATGTCGTTTTTTGAATTTAAGTTTTCTGAGTCTACTTGTGACCGTTATCTGCCAGCTCGAAAGTATTAGAGCACTAGAGCAGTTCCTCCTGAAGCATAAGAAAGATTATGTAGATGTACACCGTATTACCGAACAAGAGAGAGATAGTATCGAGCATGAGGTAAGATATCTTAATTGTTTTGCTTTCTTTTAAAGAAAATGCATTATTTCCTGTCTTTTTAAAGTACTACTTTTCTCTTTCTCCATAAAATTCGTCCTTCTTGGCCCCTGTTTTCCCTATTTTTACAAAGACTGTTAATGATTTGTGCTTAAGTTCATGTTTTCGTAGGAATAAATGATGAAGGTATTGATATTGATTGTTTTTGGAAGATTCTTCTGCGGGCATATTCTTAATATGCAGTGTGATATCAGCTTTTCCTGTATTTATGTCATTTATATAGCTTGCATATATTTCATAATCCACCATTTTTCATTTGATGATATAGCTGTAATTGCATTCCTTATAAAGTTAAACTGCCACATGTTGCTACTGTTATAGTTTTTCTGAAAAATATTCACGGATAACGGGCTTGGGTGTTTTGACTTAGCTAGATGAATTATCTACTCATTAATATTCTGAGTTTCCATCTTAGAATTGAATCTTGTTTCAAAATTATATTTTTGAAATTGTTGGGGTTCTGGTGCTGGAGGCATCTCACCCTAACCTTCGTCTCATTTCAACTTTAGCAACCTCTCTTCTTTGAAATCCTCGATTTTGTGCCTTATACATACTTTATTGGCTTTCTATGTGTATGCAATCCCATGGTTAGTTTCTTGTCAAGTTAGTATTCGAGTCTCTGTTTTCTGTACCTGAAATGTCACATATAGCACATGTCTCTTAATTTCCCACTAGGAATACACAACCCCTACATTTGCAGAGTGCTGCCATTTATGCTTACTTGTCTTGAGACCTCATGATATCCCAACCATTATTTTGGGCTGTAGCAGATTCTTTTTCCGTGTTTTACTACGATAAAAGTTCTCTTATTTACTCTGTAATTTCTCTTACGAAGAGTTTGCTAGTGCAATTAGACAAACTTCTTGACAAAATCTACGTTCTGCAGGTTACAGTTTTCATCAAAGCCTGCAAAGAGCAAATAGATGTTCTCAGCAATGGCGTAAATGATGAGGAAGCAAGCTCAAAGGGATGGCTTGGCATAAGGCGTGACAATTTGAATGCTGATACCATAGCGCACAAACATGGAGTGGTATTACCTCTATATCTCCATTCTTTCGACATGATAATCGTAATGCACTTAGCTTATTTTGCAGCTGCAGCCGTGACTACGTTTGCATTATCTTATTTACTCGAGTTCAATCTTTTGTATAATCTTTTGTATAACTAGGTTCTGACCCTTCAATGCTTTATACTCCCTCCGTCCATTTTGACTTGTCTTGTTTTCCTTTTCGGGTTGTCCCACTTGACTTGTCGAGTTTCCTAAAATGGAAAATAATTACTGTACAAACTCTCACTTTTACTTTATGGGGCCTACCTTTCTACACACTTATTTAATTTTTGTGTCAAAAAGAAATAAGACAAGTTGGGTGGAACGGAGGGAGCACATGAAACGAGGACCCCTTTTTTGCTTTTGAATTGTGGAGGTCATGGATCGACGTTCTAGTGATAAATGTGTGCGGTCTATAAGTTGAAGAATATTATGATAGCCATGATTTGCTGGTGATGCTAAAAGAAAGACCAAATGCCTAATTTATCATTCTTTAGTGAAATACATTCTTGTCCAATTGCAGGTATTGATCTTAAGTGAAAAGCTTCATTCCGTGACATCTCAATTCGATCAGCTCCGAGCTATGCGCTTCCGAGATGCAATCAACCGGGTGACACCAAGAAGAAAACCCAGGCGGAGCGTCCCTTCTGCTGGAGAGAGCTCAACTTCGAAAAATATTGGACCCGTGGACTCAAACAATTTCGAAGTAAGGCGGACAGATGATGTGCAAGCAGAACCGATCAAATTCCAGCAACAACAATTAGACGATGAGACACATGCCCTTCAGGTTACCAGCTTTATTTATGGCTCAAGCTATTCAAGCCATAGTTTCTCAAAAGCCATTTCTTGAGATTATGCTACAGTCAAACCTCGATAAATTAATAAATTTCACTTAGATAATAATTTCTTCCGATCCCGATATGAGTCCATGCACTAAAATAATATTCAATAAAGTAATAACCTCGTTAAATAAATATTTATTTTCAGTCCCAAGGTTATTACTTTATTGATGTTTAATTGTACGTTCATCGTTCAGGTAGAGTTGGCCAGCATGTTAGACGCGGTTCAAGAAACCGAGACGAAGATGATGGAAATGTCTGCACTGAACCACCTCATGTCTACTCATGTTTTGCAGCAAGCCCAGCAGATTGAAAATTTGTATGAGCAGGTCAGCTCTGCTCCATCCATCCATCCACTTTTCTGAGTTCATAAAGTTCGTGTTCTAGGTCGAATTAGATCGATACGCCTCGTCTATATCCATTCATGCCATGGATGCTGAATATATACTATTTTGCATTGCCTTTTGGATATTAACAGGCAGTTGAGGCTACGACAAACGTGGAGCTTGGTAATAAAGAGCTCTCTCAAGCCATCCAAAGGAATAGCAGTAGCAGAACATTTCTTTTGCTCTTCTTGTTTGTCCTTACCTTCTCAGTTCTCTTTCTTGATTGGTATAGTTGAATTAGAACATTTACCGTCCATGTTATACAAAGATCTATCTATCGGGGGTGGGGCCCGCCTCCTAAATCGCTCGAACTCCCAAGTTTTCTTTGTATTTTTTGAAAATTTATTATTTTGCCTCTCTTTGAATAGTCGAATTAGAACATTTACTCTACATGTTAATGTTATACAAGTATCTGTTTGGGGTGGGGCCCACCTTTTAAATTGTTCATACTCTCCAGTTTTTTATATATTTTTTGAAAAATTATTATTTCGCCTCTCTTAAAATTTTATATAGTTAAACTTCGATAAAGTAATAACTTTGAGATCTATAAAAAATATTCATTTAACAAGGTTATTACTTTATCGAACATTATTTTATTGTATTGACCCATATCAGGATCGAAAGAAATTATTATCTTAACGAGATTATTATTTTATCGAGGTTTAATTGTATTTCAGTGTTTATTCAATTTGGGTTGGTTTTTCATGTACATGTTGATTATTATTGTTAATTGTTACTCCCTCCGTCCCATTATTAATGTCTCACTTGCCTTTTTTGGTTGTCCCATTATTTATGTCTCATACCAAATAAGGAAATAAATGAGTGAATCACAATCAATCTAAACAAGTGGACCCCACTTCTTTATATTTTTACACCACAACTTTACACCTTTATCTCCACTATCTTAATTATCGTGCCCAGTCCCAATGAGACATAAATAATGGAACGGAGGGAGTATATTACAAGTTGCATTTGCTCCCAACATTTGACCAAATCTAGGCACGCTCCACCACACATATGAAGATGTAATAAGTCAAAATTCCGCATTTATTGCTCTTGGTAGGCTACCAAGTAATCCGGATCTTATGGCCCAAATCCGGTGGACCATTCGGTGGTCTACCAATCACTCGGTGTCACGCGTGCATTGGTGGAACATGTTACCTTTTAAAAAATATTTGAGTTGTAAAAAGGTGGTTCACCAATGCACGCGTGGTGCTGCGTGATTGATGGCCACCGAATGATCCACCGGGAATGGGACAGGGAATGGGACAGATGATCCCACGCGGCTACCAAGTCAAAACTTTCATAAATGTCCCCACTAATTGTTAGTACTATTAATTTAGTGAAGTGTCCACTATCAAAAAAGAAAAATCTTTTTTTATGAGAATAAATTTTCTCAATTGATTAAAAAATTATAACGAGTCCACTATTACCGTTGGTTGTGGACAAGCATGTGTATTTATAATACCACGCGTGGTGAAATTGCTAGCAAATTAAGCACTTTTGTATATTAATTGAAAATTAGAAAAAAATCGATTTTGGTTATGTTTTGTTGCATCGTTCTTATTTTTTTAATCTTATAATGCAATCGTGTCTGTTATTGTTCATACATTTTTTTTAGAAGTTCGTTTTTTTGCCTTCGGACGAGATTGTATTTTATGCCCCTTTTGCATTGTCTATTTTATCGGTGATTTATTTGTGTTATCAGTAACTTGAAAGTTTTACTAGTAACAAAAATTAGATATTCAATGTTCAATGACTGAAAATGCACTGCGTGAGTAAATTCTCTATCAGAGTACAAAAAAACAGATGCAACCACATTATAGGATAAAAACGGACATCTGCCACGTTAGAACATCAAAATCGAGATTTTCTTATAGTAAATGTTGTGAATATTGTTTTAAATAGTCCCATTAAAAAAAACGTTAAATAAGTTATTTGCGTGTAGATGTATATATTAAGAATAATTTTTTAAAATAAACTAAAATAAAGGAGTAAGAATTCGATGAAATGATCTTTGCATTAGCTATTAGTATCCGCTTATAAAAATAAAAATAAAAAACTATGAAGAGTTTAAATAAGCTTTATCTCAAAGCATAAAAGAACTTTTTTTAGCATAAATTCGAATAAGTTATTACTCCATCCGTTCCATAGAAAATGCATTGTTTTTCTTTTCGGGTGTCCCATAGAAAATGTAATGTTTCTAATAAAGGATGTGAGTTCCGCACCTTTACAAACTCAAATCAATTCAAAATCATTAATTAATTGTATGAGTCTTACCTCTTTACTTCTCAAATCAATTCTAAATAATTAATTAATTCTATGAATCTCATATTTTTACCCACTAAAATCAACTTTTTTAAAACTCCGTGCCCTATAAAAATATAGCATTTTTCTATGGGATGGAGGGAGCATTAATAACGGAATAAATATCTACAAGGAAATAAAACTTGCTAGAAAGATATTTTTATTATTGATAAGTAATTAATGAATTAAGACCAAAATATGTGGCTACTAGCTACTAGGGGTGTAAGTGGTTCCGCTCCGAACCGCGAAACCGACCGGACCGAACCGAACCAAACCGAAAAACGCGGTTCGATTTGGTTTCGCGGTTTGGTTCGGTTTATTTTTTTAGAAATCGTTTACATTCGGTTCGGTTTGCGGTTTCAAGAATTTTTGAACGGTTCGAACCGAACCGAACCAATATCCTATTTTTTAATTTAATATTTATCTTTTTTATATGAGAATATTATTGGATTTAGACATTAGATTTAAGTTAAGATCAATTCTAATTTATACAAATGAAGAAAAAGGAGTAACAATTCTATAATTGTGAGTTCGGAATGAGTGACATCCTATAAACTACTATTATTCTTGCATTATTTTGGATTTAAAAAAAAATAAAAATAAAAAGGTGAATCGAGGAACCGAACCAAGCCATTTATAAGCGGTTCGGTTCGGTTTCGATATTGAAAAATCCATCGAACCGAACCAAACCGAACCATTTCTATGTGTTTGGTTCAATTCATAAAATAAATAAAAAATCGAACCGAACCGAACCGAACCGTTACACTCCTACTAGCTACTATCATTTTGAAGTAGTCTAGTCTCCTACTAACGTGCACGCATATTTAATTAAGGAGATTAAATTGAGATTAGGAAATTAATTAATGGCGATATTGTTAATTACTTCTTAAACCTATTTCGCTTTTCCTTCAATGGCCGGACCAAATTTCCCAACTACTGTAGCTATTCTCCATGAACTTTTTCAAAGTTCAAAATCAGCAGGCCCTTCCGCGCACTCTGAACTGCAAATCATCTTCATTGATTCTCGCTCTCTCGTGATTGCGGCTCAGTAGAGATATGGCGGAGCGGAGTCGGAACGACGGCGCTGCGTCGTCGCTGTCGGATGTGGGGATTCCGACGGGATTGAACAGGATTAGGACTCGAAGAGTGAAGTCGAATTCAGGGGATGAGGATTCCGATCAGACGAACGAGTCTCCGGGTAGTGGATTGTCGATGTCGGCAGCTCATGTGAAGCAGAAGCTCCAGGGTTTGAGCAAAGGGCGTGGGAAAGCTGGTGGTGCGAAAGAAGGTATTTGTTGTTGTTGCAGGGTGTGTGGGTTTGTTTTTGCTTGGATTGGATGACTTAAATTTGATAAAACTGTTTGTTGAGGAGAAGTTAGAAAATCCAATTGTGATGATGGTGGAATTCTTGTTGGATTTGTGTAGGCAAGTCTGCTACTAACCTCTATGTGGATTGTGTTTGTGGAGGGTTTATGATTATTAGAATGAGAATTCAAATATGGTGTTAAGTGTTTGTATGGTACTCCTCTCTTATGAACTGCTAATATCGATTTGATTAATTCGAGGTTATGATATTTTCGAGTGGCTTGTTGATGTTTCAGGACTGAGCTTGGTATTTTCGATACATTATGTATTACATACATACAACATATACATTATATATTGACATTAAAGCATGTAGGTTGTACTTGTCTCTTTTCATGTATTTGTTACACTGTGTTAGGATATCAACTTATTGGATTCTTCATTACTATGAAATGATGCCTTACCATTTACTAAATTGTTTACGAGGTAGGATTCCGCAAAGGAAGGAAGATAGCTCGGTGGTTTTCTTCATCCCTTTTTAAGGATTCTGATCAGCCTGTAGGTGATTTCGCAAGCACCAAGGTCCGACTATTAGTGCTTCTCGTTTTCGATACTCACATAATTCTTTTATTTTACATTCTCCAGCTGGCATTGAGTTTATTCAACTAATATGACAGTCTAGTCAGTTGGAGTTCAACAGGGCTGCTAAGGAGGAACCACGAAGAAGTTTGCGTAAGATACGGATAAACCAACCTGGGGATTCACCAAATGCCACAAGTACTTATGAAGTGCCAAAATCCATAAAGAGTTTTTCTCATGAATTGGGACCAAAAGGTGGAATTCAGTCTCCTAGCTCTAGGGCTCACAGCTTTAACGATTTGAAGGTATAACTGGCATCTATTGTATGATTGTTTTGGGTTTGGTGGACATATAAATGCAATGTAAATGTTACAATCTTTTCAAATTGGATATTGCTCGTTGGTTTCAACTTTCAAGCATAGTTTATTGAATAATCTTCGGAAAACCAATTTTCTTTTGGAACCAGTACAAGCTTCTTTTTATTGTTCTATTAACTTCCTTATCTCATGATATTCAGGAGCTCCTGGGATCACTTCGTTCTAGATTTGATGCTGCGAAGAAAGTTTTGAATATTGAGCTTGGTTCTTTTTCACGGGAGATGCTGGAAATTTTGCAGAAATTGGAGATGCTAACGCCAGATGAGTGTAAGATGGCTGAGGAACTTTATGTTCTTGCACAACGATGCATTGACATGCCATCCTTAGACTTCCGTACAAAATGTGAAACAATTGTTCAAGATTTGACTGCAAAGAGGCAGACATGTCAGACTGAATTACTGAAATTGTTATTCACTCGTATCTTGTTCATAATGACACGGTGCACAAGATTGCTGCATTTTGAGAAGGATAGTTGGCCTGTGAACGAGCAATCAGTTGGCAAGTTCCGAGAATGTTTAGAAAGGGTCCCTTCCGTAGACATGAATTGGGTTGTAAATAAGGGATTTGTAGAGGCTGAAACAGGTGATGACTTGCGACCCAAAGAAGATGCCATGAAAAAGTTCCATAGAAAAGATCATTCATGCAATGCTTCTTCAGAGATCAGGAGCATGTCTAACAATCCTGCTGAAAAGCACGATCTAGAAGTAATAAAAAGTAGCATCTTAGCTCAACATAAAAGATCTCTAAATGCATTTGCTAATTTTTCTGATAGTGACCACATTGATGACATGTTTCAGATGGAATCCATAAATGGGGAGAAAGGGAGCTATTCAGATGATTATAATTTAGTTATTTGCCGCATATGTGAAGAACTGGTTCCTGCTATTCATTTGGAGCCACATTCTTATATATGTGCATTTGCAGATAAATGTGTTTTAAAATATTCTGATGTGAGTGAACGTCTCCTGAAAATTGCTGAGTTACTGGAACACCTGTTAGAGTTGCGCAATTCAAGCAATCATGAAACTAACATAAACCCTGAGATCTTGAGGGTGCGGAATACTAACTCCACAATAACTACAGAAGGATGCTCGCCGAATGGAAGTGATTGGAGATGTAAAGGAATGGATGGAATGTTAGAGGATCTCCATGAGATGGACACTGCCTGCATTGAAGATTCTCATATTGCAAGCTTAGTGAACTTGAAAAGCCATTTGCTCAATAAGGTAAACCAATATGGCTCACCATCCTCTAATGCAAGTATGGTGTCAACATCGACTGCAAATAGTCCATCTGATGGAAATCTCGATGTCTTTTGGTTAGATCAAAACAATTTTTCGGGGCAAGAGGAAATAGAACAGGTCTGTCGCAAATACTTATGTTCATATGTAATATACTAGGCTCTTTTTTTGTACAGCATATTAACCTGTGACATTTCCATTAAATTACTGTAATTTATGTTGGCAAAACATTTAGTAGTGTATAGTATGTCTAGACATAATACCAGGAAATAAAACTCAATGCTGGATTACCATAAGGATTTTTTTTTAATGATTGGTAAACCAAGTTATAATAGAATGGGTCCTCATCTCGGAATAGCTTGTCATACATCTATCTGGAAAAGTGATCTTTTTTAATTTGTATGAACAATTTAGCATGTGTTGCTTTTGCTTATACTCCGAGTTTCACTTACAGATAAATGAGCTTGCTGGTATTGCCCGCTGTGCTGCAGGAACTGATATTTCAGAAGTAGGATCCCATGAGTTTTTACTTGCTTGTATACATGACCTGCAAGATCTTTTGCAACATAGTAAATATGCTGCTCTTCTAGTGGATACATTTGGTGGTCGGATAGAAAGCCTTTTGAGGTAATTGGCTAGAAATGATATAGAAATGTACTTATGAAGCTTTACTGAACGCTGAAGCCATCTACATCTCTGATTGCAGAGAGAAATGTATGCTTGCTTGCAATCAAGTTGGCATAACTGATGATACCGGATGTCCAGAAAGTGCCAAATCTTTGATGGATAGTGGATCTCAGAGTAGTACAACATCAACTCCTTCACATCCTGCACATAAAGATCGTACAAGCATTGATGACTTTGACATAATTAAGCCAATCAGCAGAGGAGCCTACGGGAAAGTATTTCTGGCTAGGAAACGAGCTACAGGAGACTTGTTTGCTATTAAGGTAGGAAAGTCCTACTTGTGCATTTCAGTAGTTAAATTTCTATTATTATGCTTGAAGACTTGGTTTGATAATATTGACTCTTAGTGACTTGAAGAGTTCATCATATTTATGTTTCTTATGGATATCTCTACTTATTATATAGATTTTTTATTATATTGAGATTATAACTATATACTGCTTGATTATATAAATAAGCAGAATATGTACTCTTTTACATGGTATCACAACAGGAGTATCATTCAGTCATTCAAAGACTTAAGCTTCGCTTTCTGGAAAAATACTAAAATCATTAGAAATTAACGTGAGGTTCTGGACCATAGTATTTTTGTCCTTTCTATTTACCTCGCCGTGTAAGTTTTTCATTCCTACATGAGATAATTTTATATTTAATTTAAAGGATTAGAAATATTTGCTTGTTGACAATTACATGGCATGTTTACATCTTTCCAAATATTCATCATGTGTCTTCCTGCTACTTATTCTGGTACATCTGTTATTAATTTTTGGAATTGATTTGATTTTTGTTTGGTACAGGTGCTGAAGAAACTAGATATGCTGCGGAAGAATGATATTGATCGTATATTGGCTGAGCGTAATATATTAATCACTGTGCGGAATCCTTTTGTGGTAAATTGTCTTCCTATTTGAATTGAACTACATCTTTATTTCAAGTGCATGTGGTCGTTATGTTGATTTGTAACATGACTAGCGGAAGCAATAATAAGAGGATATTCTTTGAACAAAACATTATCACAAACTTGTTTGCATGAAAACATTTTTGTCTTGCCAAGCTAGAAAATATACAAGGTTTGTCATTCTTGGTGCTGTGTAACAGACAAAAATGTGATATTTACTTTACAGGTTAGATTCTTTTACTCGTTTACCAGTAGGGACAACCTTTATTTGGTCATGGAATATCTCAATGGCGGAGATTTATACTCTCTGCTGAAAATTGTTGGTTGCATTGAAGAAGCCGTTGCTCGTACCTACCTTGCAGAGTTGGTAAATTATGAAATTGTGTGCATATGTAAGCGCTTAATTTTATTGTATCAAATTTGTAATGCATTGGCATTATCTAGGTGCTTGCCTTGGAATACCTTCATTCTCTTGGAATAGTGCATCGCGATCTGAAACCAGACAATATACTTATAGCCCATGATGGGCATATCAAGGTATTGAATACAATAGAGAATATAATATTCTTCGTTATCAAGGAACTGGTGAGGAAAAAGTAACTTTTGATTGCATTGAAAAGATATACTTTAGAATGTCTAAGCATGCCGCAGACTTGTTTTCTTGCTTCTTTTGGTAATAGGGCGTAGAAGTGCTATACTTACACACTTGTATCTAATGCATCATGCCTTATTAGGTCTGCAGTAAATCCTTTCTCCAATATCTTTAACATCGGATGTAGAACGTAAAGATTGTGTGCTGAATACACAAGGTTTGAGAACATTTACATAACTGTCTACAGACAATAGAGATCTCAATTGTAGACAAGAGTTTAATCTATGCACTTTCAATTTTAAAAGGAATTATACACTTTCACTTTCAGTTATGAGTGACCATTTATTTTCGTGATGATCTACAACTACTAAGCCTTACAAAATTTGATCAGCTTACTGACTTTGGACTGTCCAAAATTGGTCTCATGAATTGCACCACTGAGCTATCCCAACAAGATACAGGAAAAACTGATGCTCTAGATGCAAATGGTCAGCTCAGTGCCGACGTACTGGATAGTCACCAGTCAGCTGTTGGCACCCCGGATTACCTGGCACCTGAAATTCTTCTTGGATCAGAACATGGTTATGCAGCTATGCAATTTTATTTTATTTTACCAGGCGATTGATACTCTTCATCTTTTTTCTTTTTTGTCCTTTTTCATATATCCTAAACCCACCAAAAAACTGTGAGAAGAAAGACATTTACGATAGCTTATAGTACTTTTTGGATTCATCCACAGGTTATGCCGCGGATTGGTGGTCAGTTGGAATTATCTTATTTGAATTAATTACTGGAATTCCACCCTTTAATGCTGATTGCCCGGAGGTATTTGATAAAATCTTTTTCACAAAGTTCATATATATCCTATGCTTTTTATGTGTCACTGAACATCTTTTCAACTGGCCAAGTATGCCATAAAGAAAGAAGCATTCAAATTCAGTCTCCTGAACAACAGAGTGTCACAGTTAACAATCACCCGACAGCAGCATGATATATTCAATCTCAGAACCTTGCTCTAACATCCTTCTTAGTAAAGGCATCTATATTCTCCTCTATGTGTATACCAGAACTTTCACTACTGCCCACTGTATTGAGCTGTGGGCTGAGTCGAAGAAAACTCTTTAGGATCCCTTTTTTGCCTGCAACAGTTTGCGTACTTTTTTTTCTTGCACCACGGTACCAAATATTCTTGGTACTCAAATGTCAAGCATCATTGCTAAATGAAAATTTCTTTTGGCCTTTATGCGTCAATATGACTTACGCCTATATTTGGAGCTTATACCATTGTGTAGATTCATATTCGGATCATTTTTGTCCCATTTTTCTTTTCCATAAAAAATAAGCATACTGAAAATCGTCTTAGGAAAATATTGAAGCGTTTATGCATCCCTATCCCATGGATACATCTCTGAACAATCTGTTGAAATTTACATGAGAGCATTAAATTCTGATATAAATATCAGTATGGATTATCTATACTTTATCAACAAAATTCGCTTTGATCTGTTTTCTCTTTGTATTTATTGTTGGCACTCAGAATTTTTTTGTGCATCAATTGCTGCTATTGCTTAGAGATCTCTCTGGCCATTTTTGTGCTGACAAAGTTACCTGAATGTTTTATTTGTTAATCAAAGAGTTTCCCCCGAATATTCTGCCCTTTTGGCTTTGCAGAATATCTTCGACAACATTCTTAGCAGAAAAATTCCCTGGCCATCAGTTCCAAGCTATATGTCGTATGAGGCACAAGATCTGATCGACAGGTTGGTTAGCATTCATACACAAATAAGTCAAAAGGAAAACACAAAATAACTTTTTTATACTTTAGACTTGGAATATCTAGTGTTAGTGAGCTCCTTGCACACTTCTGATCAAATAAACTGCTGCTGTATTTTATCTTTGCATAGTTTGATAGTTCTAATTAGGGTTCTAAAATTAAACTCATAATCTATGGTATTCCTTTTTACTAATCAAAGCTAGAATTCATAATAAAATCAGCTCTTTTAGGTGCTAATTGCAAAATTTTATTGGTAACCTCCGTCACAGAAATCGGTTAAGCTTATTTCTCTTTGATCTTTTTCCTTTTTGGCCTGCATAGCTGAATGACGAATCTGTAAATGAACATTCACAGGCTTCTCGTTCACGATCCAAATGAGAGAGTGGGGGCAAGAGGAGCATCAGAGGTTACACATTTCTGATTAGCAAAAATCCTAATAATAGAAAGATGTACAATTCCTCACTGAACTGTTGCTATTTTTTTCTGATTCAAACCAGGTGAAATCACATTCCTTTTTTGCTGGAGTGGACTGGAATAATCTTACCTTACAAAAGGTGGGTATTTGAGATTATTATGACCAAAATTAGGCATATACAATTTATGCAAATGCTTATATAAAAATCCGAGGATATATTTCTAATGGTGAATTTCGGTGGTTGATGTTTCTCAAGGCTGCCTTCGTACCACAACCAGAGCGTATGGACGATACGAGCTACTTTGTCTCACGGTATAACTCAACTGGAATGGAGATTGGTGAAACTTCCGGGGACTCAGATTCCGACTGCTCCGACTTGCATGCGAATACTGGATTAGAGGTGAACACTTGCTCGTAATTACTCTTCCGTTATCGTACTTTCTTGCTTTGCTTTATGAGAAGCTGAGGCTGTTATTTAAGATCCAAATTTGGAAGGTGAAAGATTTAGGTTCCTTTTGTATCAGAAAATGGATGAATGTGGGGATCTTGCTGAGTTCGAATCTTCGCCTCTCGATCTTTCATCGATAAATTTCTCTTTCAAGGTACCTCACTTTTTCTACATCATTACTGACTCAATCCACTGGTCTGAGTTTGAATTTGGGTGGTTGATTATACTAGCTTCAAACATTTTATTGCAGAACTTGTCACAGCTAGCTTCGATTAACCAGGATGTGCTGTTACAGAGTGGGAAGGAGTCATCAAAGTGTTCTTCTTCATGCAAAGGTTCAAAACCGCCCACTTCTTGATTTTTTGTTTGTTAGTTGAGTTCAAATGGGCGTAGAAATGTATAGAGAAGAATATTTTAATTTCTTTTTTATTTTTTTATTTTATTTTTTTAAAGAAGATGGATGAGATGTCTAGTTAGTATTTTAGTTGTACATAAACATTATAGTCCATGTCACATTTTTTATTTTTGCATCCATCCATCTCTTATATACAAGATAAATTTCAAAAGGATATTTTCTTTTTAGCCATATGAAGAGTGAAGAATCTAAAGGATTTTTTACAGTTATTTTCATATTTTGACTATAATGCTATTAAAAGAGATGCAAGATGTTTGGTAAGAGTGTTTCAGAGATTAAACTCCGTATAAAATGTTTGAATTTGTATTATCGAAATTAGGGATGACAAAAGGACCCGGACCCGTCGGACCCGATCTGGACCCGCACGCAATGGGGCGGGTAATACCCGCCCCGTAGGAGTGTGGGGCGGTTCCGGACCCGACCCGTACCGGGTTCGGGGCGGTTCCGGTTCTAGCCGCGGACCCGCCCCGCCCAGTTTAGACCCGCCCGTATAGACCCGTATAGAACCACGCAATGGGGCGGGTAATACCCGCCCCGTAGGAGTGTGGGGCGGTTCCGGACCCGACCCGTACCGGGTTCGGGGCGGTTCCGGTTCTAGCCGCGGACCCGCCCCGCCCAGTTTAGACCCGCCCGTATAGACCCGTATAGACCCGCCCCGCCCGGACCCATCCCGGACCCGCCCCGTAACAAATTAGAATTTAGAAGTGTAAAAGTGTTACTTGTGAGATTCGAACCCGTATCAATAATTTCTTTATATGCACTTATGCCGTTTGAGCTAATGTTCACATTTGTTAATATTTTACATGTATAGTTATATATAAGAATATTACATACTAAAATAAAAAAAATTGATACATCTAACAAAAAATTAGCTTATAAAATATAAATATTAATTTTCTAGAATTCAATATACTATATTTAAATTGTAATTATCTATGAGGATATGAACATCTTTATGACTTTATGATTTGGACATCTTTATGACTTTATAATTTGTATTTTGTTTATTTGGTAATATCCGAACATATGAAATTGTGTTTATTTTATGTTTGTTGTAGTAGTATTGACGATAACAGGTTTTGCAACTTGATTAGTTCGTAGTTAATAGTATTTTTGTAGTAATGAGAAGCAAAAAAAAAAAAAAAAAAAAAAAAAATGGGGCGGGCGGGTAGGACCCGCCCCATGCGGGTCCGGTTCCGGGACCAAAGGTGCAGACCCGTACGGGTCCACGGGGCGGGGCGGGTCCGCAAGTCCGTTGCGCGGGGTGGGTCCGGGTACCATTTTGCCATCCCTAATCAAAATGAAGATTTTCGAATCATATTTAAACACTCCCTAAAAGAAAACAAAAGAACAATTGAAGATTACCAAAGAGAAGAGAGCATGTGAGCTCATCTCTATCATCACTTCTAAACAATTTTAGATCAAATTTCAGTAACAAAACAACAAACATTTATACTAACAAAATCAGAATCCAATAACACATATATCTATTTGTCTCATTACACCACCTGCTCCAAAAAAATTTGTGTATACCACTTTCGTATACCTTTATGTATACCACACTACAAAGGTATTGACATGTGTTAAATAAGGTCCACTTGATTTAATGAGAAATGACACATGTCAATACCCTTGTGGTGTGATACACACAAAGGTATACGAAAGTAATACACACAAGCCGCTCCGCTAAAAAACTGATTCTTCATGTACTGGGCTCCTTGTGCACAAGTTCATCAGCCGAGTCACCAAATGAGGAAGCCAAATACTCAGCAAGGCTTTGCTGAGAAATAGATGCCTGCGGAGATTCATTACAAACTTTAGCTTTCTTAGTAATGGATTTCGGAAGCCAAGACTTATCATCAGCGTCTCCGGCAAGACTATCCTTACCCTTCCAAATAACCGGAGTTAAACCCGCCCACGGATCTTCCACCATCTCCTTCTTGTAATACAAATCCGGCCGCGTCTCTGCTGAAACAGACCCGTGTGAACCTCCTCCTCTCCACCCACCCGTTCTTGCACCTGGTGATCGACCCCTGCCTCTATTAGAATCCGGGTACCTTCTCCCTCCACGACCAGAGTCATAGTGGGGCCTACTATTATACCTCTGATCTATGCCTCTGCCATAATTAGGAGGACCCTCATGTCTGAAGCCAGGGTTGCTGAAATTAGCACCTCTTGGCATGTTCGGTGGGGTTGCGTAGTTGTTAAAGGCGGGGCCCGGTCCAAACCGGTCGTTTGGAGGAAACCCTTGTGGTCTACCGGGAGGGTAATTATAGTTGAAGGGGCGAACCGGAACGCCCGGTGGACCCCATGTATTCGGAGGATTGCCTTGTGGTGGTACATTAGACGGGGTAGCCATTTCCATCGGTCTCCAAATCGGTCTTTGATTAAAATGGGCTCCCAGAACTTGGGACGTGTTCTGATTTGGAGCGTTGAGAGCCGGAGATTGATATGCGGGTTGTGGAGTCATATTTGGACGTGAAGGTCCTGTCGAGTACAAGGAAGGGCGGTTAATAAATACGGGGAGCCAACAAACACAACCAACTCAAGAATGGCAAAAAAATCACATTTGTTTCTTGCAAGTACACACCAAAAGGTTTCTTGCAAGTATACACAAATCCAAACTAACCAGTAATTAGTTCATTTAACAAGACAAGATAGGTTGGAATGATCTTGCTAGGATTTCTATGCAACTCCAAAACCTTGATTCGATTGTCAAGAGAAATGGGAGAAAATTATCAGGGAGAAAATCAGATTATTATTTCCATAACTCAAATTGAGTCCCCCTCAAAAACAATTGAAATACTCCCTCCATCTCACTTCATAAGTCCAATTTTCATTTTTGGATCGTCCCATTCCATTAGTCCATTTTCTCTTTTTAACTTAAAATAATACTCTAATATATTTTAGTGAATCCCACTACTTTATACTCCCTTCGTCCTACAAATAATGTCCCTTATCTTTCTAGCATAAGATTTAATGAGAGTGGTTGCTTGTGAATAAAGATAATGGGGACCTTAAAAAAGAGTGGTTGATTATGTGTAATAATTTGCTATTTTTGGAAAGGGGCATTATTTGTGGGACGTCCCGAAAAGGAAAGAGGGACATTATTTGTTGGACGGAGGGAATACTACTTTACACACAATAAACAACTTTCTTAATCGTCGTGCCGAAAAGAAAGTGGACTAATGGAGTAGGAAGGAGGGAGTACTAATCTTTGTCCTAAAAAACTAACTCCTATCAAACTCAATTACTAATCCCAAACAAACACAAATTCAAACAACTCAAACTGAATCTAGCCATCTTTTTCACCATCTTAATAACCAAGATATAACCCTAAATACTGTTCATGCCAGAATGACATTATGAAAGTGAAGAAAATTTACCCTTCCTAGCGCCAGAGAAAGCTGCCATAGGGTCCGTGTAATAATCAAATCTTGGAGAAAAATACTGAGTTGGAGCAGAAGAACAATCTTGGCGTTCAACCAAAGGGTTTGAAAGGCAAGCAGAAGATGCCAATCCTGAACTATCATCAACTGCACCAGCAGCTTCGATTCGCATTGCCTTGAGCCTTTCCCTTCTTTTCTCAGACTCGTCCATTATCGCACGAACAACTGAGAATCAATCTGCTGCGGAAACAAAATTCTTGTTAGGATCCGGAAAAACCTAATTCTAATAGATGACCAGTTACATGAAATTAACCCTAAATACGTAAAATTAAATCAAATGTGAGTACAGAAGGAATTGAAAACCAAACCTCGACGCAGAAAAGCGATTTGATTAGAGGAATTTGAGATGAACACAGACTAGGGCCTTTTCTGGTTTTGGGGAGGAGGAGGCTAACGTTTAACGGAGTTGCTAATATTTATTTATTTATTGAAAATTTGAAATAATCAACAAAAAATAAATCAAATGCGATTACAATTTTTTTTAGGAGATAGTCACAATTTTTATAAGGTGTTGATATATACATATATGGTCCATTATAATTGACTTTGGTTTAATTATTTAATTAAAATATATTTTACGTGCTAAATATTTTGTGGAGATGATATAGAAGGTAGAATAGTTGTGGACACCAAAGTCAATTTAGTTTTAATAGTAACTTTCTATTCATTTTTGTTTAAAGGTGAAAAAATTGATTTTTTACCAATTGTCGATAGCAGATAATGTTTTGTGTCAATACTTAAAATCAATTTCACATACAACTTTCAACTTTTCTTGATAATCGTGTAAAAAAAAAAGACACATTCTTTGGGACGGATGGAGTATATAATTATACACATATCGCATTTGAAATGAAAGGACCACGACTCATACATTAACATCAAAGAAATTAGGGTTGAAATCTATTGTCCAAAAAATATAACGTCCCAATCATATCCAGTTAAAATTATTTAGTTTTGATATAAACTGTGTAGTTTTCATAGCAACATGATTAGTTATTTTACTCTTTTACCGTTTATTTCTATCAAAACCACGTAGTTTTGATTAAGACATGAAATTTTAGAACATCGATTCTCATCCACATAAATCGACACGAGATCATGTATCCAAAAAACTCTTCTCCATAACTGAAGGCATCTATCTGTCTACTATACAATTTTAATGTAGACTATCTAGATTTCTATTCTATGGGCAACGTTGGGACAAATTTTAAAACAAGTGATCAGATCCCTTATAAACCACACCCTAATCCCTGGATATTAGCGAAAGTCAATGGCCTAACGAAAGTTGGCAAGTTGTGATTGTACATTGAAATGTTACACATCCAATTCCTCAATTAACAATTAATGACTTAATTCGTCCCATGAGATGGCGTAGCGGTTAAGGTGGGTGGTCCGGGATTGATAGGTCCTGATTTCAATTCCCACCAACCAAGACCGCTATGTGATTTGTCTGTCACCTTGTCACATTAAGGGTGGTTGAACCCTCATGTGTGATTTGCAGGCTAGTGCACAAGGAACGTGGTTTACCCAGTGCGCACGGAAGGTAGCGGCTGCGGGTTTTATGAATAAAATAAATAAAATAAAAATTAATGACTTAATTCTATATTTAATTTTATTGAGAAATTGTTAAATTCTATATAAAAAGTGTAAATAGGGAAATTAGTTTCTCCATCCTTCATGCTAACAGTTTTCGCGGAATCTTCCTCTATAAATCTTAGGAAGCAAACAAATTTTGGGATTTCATGATTAATATTCCGACGTTTCCGTGATTATTATTTAATCAATTCTTCGTCGGTCGGCCTCACACCACCACAGAAACACCACCAACGGCGCAAAATTGTACCCTTTTTTTTCCGATCGATCTCTACTGTGTATTGCTGTTATCAACGATTCAAGATTAATGAGAGGTTTAAGCTTCTAGATTTCCGGAGATTTCTTTTGAAGTTGCTGACTTTGACGGAGCTTGTGCTGAATCTGAGCCGTGAATCTGGCGATTCGACCAACAATGTAACTCAGATCCGTTGATTTTTATTGCACTCTTTTCGAGCCGTTCTAGATCCGTGCAGAAATTAGCAGTAAACCGCACCGGAGAAATTGGTTGAAGCTTGATTTGAGTTTGGAGTTTGTACTTTATACAGTTTTTGTGGTTTAAATTGGGGGTTCGATTAGGTAGAAGATGGTGGCAGCGAAGCAATCGGAGCGGCTGTTCACGATCGGGCTGGTGGCGTCGTGGTACTCGTCGAACATTGGGGTTTTGCTGCTGAACAAGTATCTCCTCAGCAATTACGGATTCAAGTACCCGATTTTCCTGACGATGTGCCACATGACGGCGTGCTCGTTGCTCAGCTACATCGCGATCGCGTGGATGAAGATGGTGCCGATGCAGACGATAAGATCTAGGGTTCAGTTCATGAAGATTTCGGCACTCAGCTTGATCTTCTGCGCCTCCGTCGTCAGCGGCAACATCTCGCTCAAGTACTTGCCTGTCAGCTTCAATCAGGCGATCGGCGCAACCACGCCGTTCTTCACCGCCGTGTTCGCTTACGTCATGACGCTAAAGAGGGAGGCTTGGTTGACTTATTTTACCC
The DNA here is from genome assembly GCA_028984105.1 of Lavandula angustifolia. Classification (NCBI taxonomy): domain Eukaryota; kingdom Viridiplantae; phylum Streptophyta; class Magnoliopsida; order Lamiales; family Lamiaceae; genus Lavandula; species Lavandula angustifolia. The sequence goes on from CM054802.1 coordinate 42,700,277, forward strand.
TGGTTCCTGTTGTTACTGGAGTTATCATCGCCAGTGGGGTATGTCTTGATCTTTCAATTGAATTATGGTTTGGTTGATTTGATCTAAGTTTTGGTAGTATAACTTCTTGGAAATTGTTTATTGTTGAGTTGATTGGATGGATCAATTGGGTGATCCAGATTAGGTATAATGTTTGCAATTTATCTGTTAAAGAATTGTTCTGCTAATCTAGCTAGTTTTTGATGAAATGCCTATTTTGCATTTGCCAAAAAAGAGCTTCGTTTGTGTCTCCATCGAACCGATGTTATCAGTTTATGGGAGCAGTTAATTAGTTCTGTATTTTAAGCCATATATTGCTCTGTCTGGATCAGATTGAGATGAACTTTCTGGGGTCGTTATATCGATGTTTATATCTCACCGTTTTGTGAGTGTGATTTTGTTCCCTGATACTTATGTAGTTTCTTTGGCACAAATGCAGCATATTTCTCTATTTTCGATTTATTATGAAAGTCGATGCTGTTCTGATTGTCTGCCTCTAAATGGTGCAGAGTGAGCCTAGTTTCCATTTATTCGGGTTTATTATGTGTATTGGTGCGACGGCTGCAAGGGCACTCAAATCAGTGGTTCAGGGTATTTTGCTTTCTTCTGAAGGGTAATATTTCTATGCTCAGGCATACCATATATCGTCGTGAATTAATCATATGGCTTAGTTGTTTATGGGCTATATTATTACTTAGTTATGCGTTCTGAAACGGCTCTTTGTGTTTGAAGGGAAAAACTGAATTCTATGAATCTTCTCCTCTACATGGCTCCTATAGCTGTAGTACTTCTACTTCCTGCAACACTCTTCATGGAAGAAAACGTTGTTGGTATCACATTGGCCCTGGCTAGAGAAGATACCAGAATTATTTGGTTACTGCTGTTCAATTCCGCCCTTGCATATTTTGTAAATTTGACGAATTTCCTGGTCACGAAGCACACAAGTGCCCTAACTCTTCAGGTAGTCTTTCTCTTTCCCCATCAAAAGTACTCTTAAGTTCATAGTGATCATGTTGAAAAAGTGATATTGTTGCCCGATTTGATGCCCAAAGTACTTTTGTTGGATTGAATCATAACTTTCACTAGCTGCCCTTGTTTTCAGCTGCTTCCTATTCGTAAAATCTTTAACAACTTTATGCAGAACAAGAACAAGATATATATTTTTCTCCATGTGCTTTCTGTGATTGTGAGAAATGTGTGCATATCCTATCGACTGCATTTTATGTTTTGTTTTTCATAATTGGAGAATAGTTATAGCGTAATACAGTTATACGTTTTAATCTAAATCTCTGCTTTCTGAGTTGGATAACTGATCCATTCACTATCTACTGAAATCTGCATGTGGTCATGTTCAGTCATCATGCACTATTTTAGACTTTTAGTTCTGTAAAATGCTTGTAGGAAGCTTTACACTTATTTTAGTTTTGAGGGTCTTTCGATGTAAGATTCAAATGTTAACTTGGTCATCTATGAAATCACGTACACCAAAATATGATGTAGTTTTGATGACTACAGATCCTTCCACCATTGAATCCGGGTTATAGAATGTTAAGTTTATACTTTATGCAGGACATCTACAGCCTGGGAGTATGAGAATGAAGATACTTATGATATCAGTTTCATCTTAGTAGTCCCCGTCCCACTAGAAACAACGCATTTCTTGTGTTATCTGGTGTAAGATTGTTTGACTTTTTAGTAGTTAAATGTGGTCAATACAATCTTTGCCATTTTTAGAAACGTGTCATTTTTAGTGGAACGTCCCGATAAGGAAAACGTGTCATTTCTAGTGGGGACGGAGGGAGTAGTATAACATATGACTGGGGTTACATTCTAACGAGTCCCAAATAAGCTCTACGGGTTAAACTAGTGAAACTTGTAGTGTGATTCTCATGAACTTGTTCGAAATTACGGAAAATCTATGACTAGGGTCGATGATTTCTAGGATACCCAATGTGTCACATCTTGCTAAACTACATTAGAAATCTACTTCAGGCGCGGTTCTGCAGAAAAGTACCGTAATATCACTTTTTCGTTACTAAATCCTTATGACTAGGAAATCTTGGTTGCTAATGTGATTATGTTCCTCCAGGTCCTGGGAAATGCTAAAGGGGCAGTAGCGGTGGTAGTCTCCATACTAATATTCAAGAACCCGGTCTCTGTCACCGGAATGCTCGGATATACGCTGACCGTATTCGGTGTCATCCTGTACAGTGAAGCCAAGAAGCGTACTAAATGAAGGACTTCTATTTTGTGATGGGAAGAGGTCTGATGAAAGCAGATTCAGTGAGACAGAGGAAGCTCTGGTCTGGGCAAAGGCTCAAAAATTGTACCAATAGACCAACACCTGTGTAGGAGTTTTTATATTACTATATGATGAGATCCTTCTTTTATCACTGTATTCTTTCCTCCCAACTCTACACTTGATGTTATTAAAATTCTTTTAACTAATTAATTAGTGAAGGGAAACCATAGTGTATTTTAAGCTCTCCTCAATTCATGAAGATAATACTCTCTCCGTCCCGTTAATAACGGTTTCTTTTTTGGGCACGACTGTTAACAGGATGGTTCAATTGGAAATGTAGGATGTTATTAACAGGACGATTCAATTGGAAATATGAAGATAATCCGCCGTTCTTCCTTTAATAATGTCTTTTTTTTTTTGGACACAACTATTAACGAGAAGATCCAATTAAAAATATAGGACGGTATTAATGGGACGGACCACCATCAATTATCATCTTCTCCAGCTACTCAATTTCATCAAAAGATCAATTCAAGAAAATACATTCTAAATGCATTCAACAAGATTTCATATACTGATGATATTGACAATTCCATCAAACATTACAATCAAGACCAAAAAAAAAAAAAAGCAGCTGCAAAAGCAGAGCAACTATGTTCCAAGCCACCAAAACCATCAAAATGAATAAAGCGACAATCAGTCGATCCGTGAATTTCTCAAGAATCCGCTTCGAATTGGAGAAATCGGTGCTGTATTCATGCTTTCCGGCGGCGGCGGCGCCACTCGTCGCTGCATAACCATTTCTATCACTCGTATTGTTGCTGATACTCCATTGAGTACTTTCATCGAACACTTTGTAGGCATAGGTTTCATCCGCCCCTTCTTTCATAGAGGCGTTCCTGATCCAGATCTGAGATATTTCAGTAGCTCTTGCAAGTAAATCTCGGCGGCCGCCTTCGGATCGCTCGGCCACTCGGTCTCCTCCTCCTCACCTGAAACCGCCATCGGGGCTTCAATGGCGTTGACAGTCATGTCGAACAAGTTGCGGTACATCACTCCAGTGATATCGTTGTCGCGGAAATTGAACGAACCTCTCCGAAACAAGACGAATCCGACCGGAATTTTGGAGTTGATTTGGCGGATGTTGAAGGGATGAAGATTGATGAGGAAAGAGGAGTTCGTTTCGTCGAGGAATTGGAGAAACGGGCGGACGACAAGGAGATCGGTGGCAGAGGGAGGAAACGTCGTCGTCACGACGTCAATGGAGGAAAAGGCGGCGGAGACGGAGATAGTGCGGACGCCGAGGTCGAGTAGGGCGAGGCGGATGTTACGTACGGCAGGGGAGGGGTCGAGCGCGCGATCCGAGGCGGCGGAGGGAGTAACGACATCGGAACGGGCGGAAATCAGGGCAACGCGGCTGCGGGGATGGTAGGGGAGGACGCGCGAGTTTAGCCATAGCGCGGCGGCCGAGCGATTAGCGGAGAAGCTCGGAATTAGGTGGTTGGGGACGGCGAGGAGGAGACTAATTTTGGAGAAGACCAACGCGTTGACGGCGGCGGGGCTCGGATTGAGGAGGCGGCGGCGGCGACGAAGAGTGATCGGAGCACTCGAACAACGCTTTCGGACGGTGGAAGATCGGAGGCGGAGGAGCTGTAGTTGACATCTATGGCGGCGGCGGCGCAGAGGAGGAGGAAGAGAACGGAAGCGTAACGCCGAGAAACCATTCTCGCCGGAAAATGTACGGGCGATGGAGGCGCCAAATTCAGTTACTTCTCGTTTTAAACGAGGGAGGGGAGAAATACTACCCTACGCTCGGTGCACGGAACGTACCGGTGCACCACACCATATCCCCAATACCGCAACACTACCCATTAGAGCCACAAACTAAAGCGATAACGAAAACCAAACCCTCCTCCTACTGAGCTACTTCCACGTGTCACCACATCAGAAGCTTCTTATCTCCTATCCCTCCACTCCACTCCACTCCCCCTTCTTCACCATCCAACTTCTCATCAAACACCATCAAATTTTCAGAAAAAAATGGAGACTAGCATAGCATGCTGCGCACGTGGAGGAATCTTCCCCAACGTTTCTTCACAGCAATACTCTGCTCCGCTCGCCGCGCCGCGCCCCGGTTATAACCAATCCTTCACCTCCAAGGTTTGTTGTTCTTGATGTCTTTTTCATACTTTGAAGATTAGTGTTGTTCTGCATGAAAATGGTGATGGGATTATGAATTGCAGAGCTCGATTTTCGGAGAGTCGTTACGTGTATCACCACGATCATCGATGAGGGTTGTGAAGGGGAAGAGTTCTTCTTCCCTTGTGACCAAGTGTGAGATTGGTGACAGTTTGGTGAGTAAGAACGGATTAGTTAGTAGATTTAAGAACTTTCTAGAATGTTCCGATGGGCTAATTGATTGATTGTAGGAAGAGTTTCTTGCTAAGTCTACCTCTGATAAGGGGTTGATTAGGCTTATGATGTGCATGGGAGAAGCTCTGAGGACAATCGCCTTCAAAGTTAGAACAGCTTCTTGTGGTGGGACCGCCTGCGTTAACTCGTTTGGAGACGAGCAGCTTGCCGTTGATATGCTTGCTGATAAGCTTCTCTTTGAGGTAGGATTGGACTTATTTAGGTGTGTCTTTTAACAATTTTCGACATCCGTAAAGACGAAAAACGGAGTAGTGATTGGACTTATTAGGCCAACTTAAGCTGATGTTTCAACACTCTTTGATTCAAGAAAGTGATTTTAACTTTGAAATAATGAAGTATGATTCAAGAAAGTGATGTATAATTGGCTTGATGATTTGCAGGCATTGCAATACTCCCACTTCTGCAAGTATGCTTGCTCTGAGGAAGTCCCGGAGCTCCAAGACATGGGAGGGCCAGTTGAAGGTACATTTTACTTGTAATCTCGTACTCCCCTCCGTCCCGTTTGAAACGACTCGTTTCTTTTCGGCGCAGAAATTAAGATAGTAGATGATAAAGTATGAAAGAATAGTAGATGATAGAGTAATAGAGAAAAAATGAGTGAGATAGTGAGAGATGAGATAATAAAGTAGAAGAGAGAAAGTGAGAACAAATATAAAGTAGAAGAGAAGATCGTAATTTTCTTGGAAAATTATTTCTTTTTTTTGGAAACGGGTCATTTTCAAATGGAACGTCTCAAAAAGGAAAACGGGTCGTTTCAAAATGGGATGAAGCGATAATTTTATTTCATCAACGATGATTTACTCTTGTTGAGCTTGATTTTTTTCCGGATTGGAGCAGGAGGGTTCAGCGTTGCATTCGATCCGCTCGACGGCTCCAGCATTGTGGACACAAACTTCACAGTTGGTACCATCTTTGGAGTATGGCCTGGTGACAAGCTCACTGGAGTGACTGGAGCTCAACAAGTTGCGGCAGCCATGGGGATCTTCGGGCCCCGCACCACTTACGTCCTCGCCCTCAAGGATATCCCAGGAACCCATGAGTTTCTCTTGCTTGATGAAGGTTTGAGCCATTAGCATTTCCCAAATTGGTATAAATGTGTGTTATTATTTGCCATAATTTGCAAAATTTGCATTCATTCTTGAAGGAAAATGGCAACATGTGAAGGATACTACTTCAATTGGGGAAGGCAAGATGTTTTCACCTGGTAATTTGAGGGCCACCTCAGACAACCCTGATTATGCTAAGGTTTGTGTGTACATAGATTTTTCGGGTTTTCGGGCGTACATATTTTGTGATTCTTGTAATGAAAACACTTCTTGAACCGCAGCTGATAGACTACTATGTTCGTGAGAAGTACACTTTGAGATACACTGGAGGAATGGTGCCTGATGTTAACCAGGTATGATGCTTAGGTCCTGTTTGGGAGAGCTTATCAGCAGCTTATTTTAACTTATTCTAAAAAATGAACACTTTTACACGTGTTTTGGAGAGTTTATGACAACAGTTTATTCTAAAAAATAAGTTGTTTTTGACTTATTTTCATAAGCTGATAGAAATAGCTGACAACAATTTTTAAACTATATATTTTTTTTCTCTATTTAAGTGTTTATATATTAATGTATCCAAACGCATATAATTTATTAAATTTAAATACTTATGACATAAACACTTATTTAAGCTGTTTTCGCAAATGGGGTAATCCTTTTTAAAAAAATAGTTTTACACGCGTTTGGAAGAGTTTGTGGAAACAATTTATTTTTAAAAAATAAATATTTTTTGACTTATTTTCATTAGCCTATCAGCTTATGAAAATAAGCTCAAAATAGCTTATGAAAATAGATCTGTATATCAAACCCCATTGACAATAATTTTAAAACAATATTTTATTTTATTCTCTATTTAAGTATTTATATATTAATGTATCCAAACGCATACAACTTATTTAACTGACATAAGCACTTTTACCATAAGCACTTATTTAAGCTGTTTTCGCAAACGGGGCCTTAATCCTTCTTTATAGTCGTGTGCAACGAGGTTTTTATGAAGGTCTAATCGGTACGAGTTTGTTGGGATTAGATTATTGTGAAGGAGAAGGGAGTTTTCACAAATGTGATATCACCATCTGCAAAGGCCAAGCTGAGGCTGCTCTTTGAGGTGGCTCCGTTGGGGTTCTTGATCGAGAAGGCAGGCGGTTACAGCAGCGATGGCAAGCAATCTGTACTGGACAAGGTGATCAACAATCTTGATGAGAGAACCCAAGTTGCTTATGGTTCCAAGAACGAGATCATACGGTTCGAGGAGACTCTGTACGGATCGTCCAGACTCAAGGCTGCTGAGCCGGTTGGCGCTGCTGCTTAGTTTAGTATCTACTGCTTGTACACAAGACTCATAAAGTGTGATGTTTTGTTTACTATTTTGAAGATGCAACTTGCAAGTTTGTTATCATCATTAGATTTCAATCTTTACTTCAAATTATTCTACGACAAATTGTCCTAATTGAGGTTCTGATCTTGATAATAATCTTTATTATGAATTTATGATGATTGGATTTCAATCCTCAATTCAAATTATTATACAAGAAATTGTCATAATTAAAGCTTTGATCTTGATAATAGTCTACTACAAGAGCAGCATTGCGTATCTTTGTTTGTAACGAATTTTCATTTAATAATTTAAATTAAAAAAATAAAAAATATCATATAAATTTACATTTATCTTTGTTTGTAACAAATCTTCATTTAATAATTTAAATTAAAAAAAATAAAAATAAGTTCCCACAAATTTTCATTTAATAATTTAAATTAAAAAAAATAAAAAATAAGTTCCCGCGCCAGGTAGGGGTCGAACCTACGACTTTCTGCTTAGGAAACAGACGCTCTATCCACTGAGCTACAGGCGCTGTATTATTAATTTTATGTTGAGCTTCAATTAATATTCTTTCCACAATTTTATTCTCACAAAAAATTGTGAAAAATATATCAAACATAAATTAACTTTTTTATTATTATTATTATGAAGGTAATCCAAAGCTACTACCGAAAAAACATGTTCTAATTTACTTGAAAAGGTTAAGTAATCGCAATAATATATTTCGAAAAACTTGCTATAATTATTAGAATTACAGAAACTAATGACAGACAAATCAAGAAACATATGAGCATCCTAATCCTGCTAGAAGACATTATTCATTATTCAACAAAATCAAAAACCTAATTACACTTACAGAACATAAAACTTGAACTAATGCATCATCAACAACTCCATCAAAATTCATTAGAATCATTACAACATTTCAGCATACCAAACAACAGAGGTAAATAAATACCCAGTAAACTTACGAGGAAACCCGCAACCGCGACCAGATCTAGCCTTCACGAAAAAGCACTGGGGTCCAGAGGAATTACACTACCAGGAAAATCAGTTCTTTGGCCTGCAAGAGAATAGTAAGCAAGTATATGAGCAGGATCCTCTACTATCACCAACCGTTGCCTCTCCGCATCGTGAACAATATGTCGCGTAGCAGGTATCAGCTCGATGTTCCAGTTAGGCCTCGCCATGGCTAACAGATCCCGACCATTTTCAGACGAAGGACAGTATCCCTGCACCCACAAGTATCGAAGAGCGGACAGCTGCAGAGCCGCCGTAGCTAGCGCTCTTTCACTAAAACAACAACCTCTCATCTCAAGCTTCTGTAGACTCGGGCACCCTTTAGAGAACTCGAGAAGGCCAGCATCCGACTCTCCCACATATCCGAGAAGCATCCATCTCACTTTCGTACTGTACTGTCCGATATAACCGAGTCCCACATCGGTTAGCCCCCCTTTACGGAGATATAGGGCGAATCTGATGAGCTTTTCACAACCTAGTAGTAGAGATCGGACACCATTGTCGAGAGGTAGATCTGTTATTGTTTCCTCTCGGTCGAGTAGGACCAGCCGGAAGTCGCAGAGGTTTTTCGAGTGCGTGCCCATGCATTCTAAAGCTGCGTTTGTGATGTCGGAGACGTATACTGCTAAGTATTCAAGTTCCGGGCATCCTTGAGCGAGAGCAATTAGGCCGTTCTGCGAGACCACACCTTCTACATCTTCCATACCTTGCTCGTCGGCTCCCCTCTCTATCCTAAGCCGTTTCATGTTTTTGCAGTTTCGGGAGAGAACCTCCAACCCTCTATCTCCAATGACATTTCTTGCCTATTGCATAAAGACAGAAACAAATTGATAACTGTAGAAAACAAAATGGCAGATAGTCGGAAAAAGTACTCCCTCCGTCCCGCTTGACTTATTTGTTTTCCTTCTCGGATTATCCCACTTGATTTGTCTCCTTTCCTAAAATAGAAAATATTTACTACACAAACTCCCACTTTTTCTTTTGTGGGGCCTACCTCTCTACACACAACCAACTACTTATCTTAATTTATGTGCCGAAAAGAAACAAGACAAGTCTGACGGAACAGAGGGAGTAATACTTTTTAAATGAGAGGCTTTAGTCAGTAATTGTCAAAGGGTTAGCTTTCTGGGAGAGGGGTGGGAGGGTATACCCAGATATGCAATTGAAAACAAAACCAGGACTGATTACTCTCGGTGCATTAAATTTAATGAGGCAACTTCCATTCTTTTAAGTTTTTTTTTTTCATATTTGTGCTATTACAGATGACCAGAATAAGATCCATAGTAACAAAACCAAGAAACAAACACAAATGAACTAAGTATAGTTTCATATTATAGGAATGTTCAGTTGAGATCATCCATCAATAACCACAAATAAAGATTCTATGATACTCCCTTTGCCCGTTAATATCGTATACTAAGAAAAGTGATTTAGTTGTATATTTTATGTGTTTTAATTGTATTAAGAAATTAACATAGCTTTCGAGGAATGGTTGCTGGGAAGGAATGAGAATTCATCCAAATTTTATTAAGGGATAATTGAGGCAAATGTTTTTTTCCCGGTTTTTTTTTTTCATGTTGTAAACTTGTAATTAAAGAAATAATTTAAAGTTTTCAAAAAATTAAAAATCATAATTTTCCAAATTCGTAGCAGAACGGAATCGTGTGAGAGACAAAATTTTGAAGAGAGAGAGTGTACAAGAATTTGGGGTGAATAGTGAGTAACGAGGGGTCCACCTCATTTTTTATATAGAATGTTTTTTGCCATTAAAGGAAACATGACGATATTATTGGGACGGCCCGAAAAGGAAAACAAAACAATATTAATGGGATGGAGGGAACATGATTTTAGCAGGAAACTCCATCAAAAAATGGATAAAAAAAGCATCCCAAGTTCCCTAATGGTACAAAATGAAGGGAAAGTCAGTAACTATTCACTAAAATAGGTAAATCAGTCATTTATAGTCATTTCTGGCTGTAGTTTCTGTCTGAACGAGGCGGCCTAAAGATGTTAACATCAAGCTATTGTCAACTATGAATCAGGAGATGCATGTGAACTATGAAGACTTCGAACAAATAAAGACTTTTGACTTGCAGGCAGGAAAGGCATATTCATGATAAGAAAAAAGGCAGAACAAAAAGCTTAGAAACTTTACCTCAAGAACTTCCAGATTTCGACATAACTCGAGTAACTGACAGTGGCCTTCAGTATCGAGCAGGGCGTAAAGTAGATCCAGCTTCTTCATATTGGCAGCCATAGGATACACAATTGGCAGTTCTTCCCTTCCCAAATAAGTAAGTCCCAACCGGCACAATTTCGCTGGGAACGAAATAGTAGTATCCCTTCCCAATTGCTCGGTTGAAGCTCCTTCACCATCCCCTGCCAGAGGCTCGGTAATACAGCCGCCAGCAAACTCTTCCAGCGCAGCGGCGTTCTTGAAAAACTCAACTAGCTTCGAAATATCGCAATCACTAATTTTCACGGAGGTTAAAGACGGGCATCTCCGCGCTAGCAAGTTAATGTCTTCGGATCTAACTTTCTTGAGATCAGTCATGTAAAAGTTCAGATTCTCAAGAACACTATTGTTTGAAGCAAGGTGATACAGCCACTCCCCATCAGCCTCAGTTATCATGCTTTCTTCCATAAACAGAGTTTTCAGGTTCCTATGGAGAAACACACTATTGAGTTTGGGATATAGAAAGAACAAGTGAAAAGAGCTATTCTTCACAAAAAATGGAAAATAAATACTTCCTCCGTCCCATAGAATGTGTCTCCTTTTTATGGGGTACGGAGATTAAGAAAATGAGATTGTGTGGTATATATTATTTGACTTATTGGCTTGTTAATTTTGGTCCATATATTATTTTCCTTTTTAAGAAACAAGACACTTTCAATAGGACGGCTCAAAAAGAAAAACACGACAGTTTCTAAAGGACGGAGGGAGTAACATAAATGAGTAATGAATTACTCCCTCTATTAAGCTATTTGTGGCTCCACTAAGGTAGTGTTTGGAACAACTTATTTAAACTGCTTCTGGAATTTTCTTCCGCATAAACACTTTTTTTAGTGTTTTGGAACATATGCTTTTGCTTTTTTTGCATAAAATAAATCAGAATAAAAAAGAAGCCTACAATTTTAAAAGCAGAAGCTAAAAAAACTGCTTATGAAAGTATTTGCAAAATTATTTTTTTTCTAAATATTGCAAACACTAACTTTAAGCAATTTTAAATAAAGCTACTAAAAATTGTTTATAACAGCTCTTCCAAACACTACCTAAAAGTGGCTCGGACTAATTTGACAAAAAAATTACTAACTTATCTCTTAATTTATCACCATAATTATATCACTCATTTTCTCTTTCATATCGATCCCACCCCTTTTCTATCTTCACTTTTATCATCTACTCCTTAATTCTTCCATCTATTTTCTTAATTCTCATGCCGAAAAGTTTTGAGACGCTCATAGCAGACGGAGGGAGTAACATTTAATGAAGCATGAAGAAAGAAACAGATCTGAACTGATTCTCACTCCAAAAAATCCCCAAAGAAGGGGGAAGTCGAACTCTAGATTCAAAAATCAAATAACCAAATCCAGCAATTATCAAAATAATCCATAACAAAATCATTCATACTGAAAATGAAAGTAAATCGAATTTGAATACCTGCAAAAGCGGCCGATATGCGCGAGGCCGTCGGTACTGAAACCGGAACACTTATCAAGCTTCAAGACCTCGAGCACAGCGCCGGCCGGAGACGTGGCGAGCAGGCGGAGATCGGAGTCCGAAACAATCATGCGGCGGAAGTGCAGCGCCTTCATCTTGGCGAAAGATCTGGCGACTTCCTGCACCCAGGGGGTCACATACCCGCCCCAATCCTCGCCAATTAGGTTGAACATGGCGGCGCGTGGCTTGCCCTTGATCTTGAGCGACTCGAGCTGGGGGAACCGGCGCGAGAGCTGCTGCGGCGTCGCGGTGTAGCAGAGCGCCATGGTGACGTGCTTGCGCGTGATGGCGTCGATCTGGTACCATCGCTTGCACACCAGCGAGATCGCGTCGCGGTCACGCGCGTAGGGGATGACGCACTCCCATACGGTGTCGTCCTGTCCGCTGCTGGTGGTGGGGAGTCTTCGCTGAGTCGTGGAATCCGTCATTGCTGGCGAATCTTTTTTTGAATTCGATTTCTCCAGTGAATCGGAGGTCGGGAGGAGAGAGAATTACGTCGGGTGAAGCGCCGAAAGAGATTACTCCAATAACCAATCACTGTATATCATATCACTCAAGATTCCAAGTCTCCTGACCTTTTATTTCTCGTTTTTCTTGGCACGCCCGCCCTCTTTCATCACCCGGCCCGACCCGAACCGAATATTATTCTTGATTACTTCTTTCCGTCACGGTTAGAGAGAATAGTTAGTTGCGGCGAGAGAATCCTTAGTTGTGAGAAGTGGGTGGATCACAAAAGAGAAATATTAGTTGTAAATATATAAATTGTCATTTTCTTGATGAGATAAGATGGATAAAAGTTAGTTTATCAACAACTTATTTTTATTTATTTTAAAAAATAATCAATTTTATACGGGTTTATGAGAGTTTATTAAAACAGTTTATTTTAAAAAATAAATTGTCTATGACTTATTTTCATAAGTTGATAATAAAAATAAATTAAAAAAAAACTTTTGAAAATAGATATGCATATCAAATCCCACTGATAATAATTTTTTTCACTATTTAAGTGTTTACGTATTAATATATCCAAACACATTCAACTTATTTAACTTAAGTACTAATGACATAAGTATTTTTACCATAAGTACTTATTTTTTATCGTTTAGAAGAGCTTATAAGCAACTTATTTTATCTTATTCTAAAAAATAAGCATTTGTATGAACGGAGGACTAATGAAAATAAATTATTTTGACTTTTTTTTCATAGGCTAGTATAAATAGTTTATGAAAATGAGTTTAAAAAGAGTTTATGAAAATATATCCTCATATCAAAACCCAGGCAACAATTTTTTAATTAAATTTTATTTTTTCTCTAAAGAAAAATACAAATACAAACAATTTATTCAATTTATACTATAACTTAAACATTTATTTAAGTTATCATAATACAAATGTCATATTACAAAACCCGAAGAAACAAAATCCACAGGTACTAAAATTATTTTAATTTTACCAGCATTAATTATATCATTATACTGTCAAGGAAAAAATAGTAAGGAAGAAGGAAACCAGTGAAATACCTGCATTTTCACATTCATTTCTAAAAAATGGATATTAACTATATTAAGCCACAAGCTGATACATACAGTTCTCATATCAATCTACATTTCCACGAAGAACAAAAACTAGATTATATTCTCAACTTTCCTATCAGCATCATTCCGTAGCTTCTTTAGAACTAGATGGATCCGAGCTAGACCCCTTCTCCTTACAATCACTCAAATCATTCCTGCCACCAACTCTTTCCGCAGCTGAATTCTCAGACAACAAAACAAGCTCGAAACTCGACATGCTACTCCGACTCGGATAAGCTTCGACATCCACCGTTCCGCTGTAAAGGCCCCTGCTCCCAGTAGCAAGCATGTTCTGATTATCAAAGCTGCTGCTAAAGACAGAAGGGAGTACCCCGAGTAGTTGCGGTTTGGCTTGGTTGGAGCTGCTGATGAGCATGCGGAGAGTCTCCCTCGCGCTTTTTTCCACCATGGATTCGGTGTTTGGGAGTAGAGGGTCGATGAGGTTCGGGTTTAGTGGTGGAATGGAGGTGGGCATAGAAGGGCCAGCACTGACTAAGTATCCTTGGCCGGATGAGCAGATGTCGATAACGGGGATGTGGACAATGGGGTCAGAAATCAAAGGTGTGAATGTTGGGATTTGTTGTGAAGATGGGTCTGGGAGGAAAGTAGGGAAGTTGAGAGGTGGAATGTCTGATAGATCTATCAAGGGATTTGATGAGAGGAGTGATGAAAGTGGAGGGAGAGAGAAGGATTCAGTGGATGAGATGGGAAGGAGTGGGATTCCTTTAGTGAACTGCAGTGATGATGCAGGAGGACACCAGCAGTAGTGAGGAGAGAGAGGAGGTGGAGCTGAAGAAGGGACATCAGTTTTTGGGCCGGAGAGCGGGAGCTCGGACATAAAACTCAATGAAGCCAACTGGAGAGTTTCATTCACCTCAGGGGGTTTCTCTTTCTGAAAGGAAGTAGAGCTTGAAGCGTCCGTAGATTTCGATGAAGGCCGGGGTAAGATGTCGATACCGGGAAGATAATTCTCGACACGGCGCCTCAGTTTTTCTCTGACGGCAATCCTTATGTCTGATAAGCTTTTCTGCATGCCTTCTTTGAAAGAGTTCGGCCTTGGACTCAAACAGCCTTGATAGATAAGGTTTGTCTTTGATCCTTGACTGCCGTATTGTCGGACGCGTGAATCCTTCGGGCAATTGATAAGTTGAGAAGAATCGGCTGAGCCATGTGAAGCTGACTGAGTGCCACTCGCTTGAGCATTATTAACTGATCCAGCAAGGGAAGCTCGAAGATGAGTTACAAAGGAGTTGAGTCGCGACTCGCTGATTCCGGTCAATTTGGCCAATGAAGGTTTTCGCACGAGCAAGTCCTTCAACTATTAATACAAGAAATTAAAAGCTTAGGAATGTCTCCAGCTACATCAGTAAGCATGAAATATATTATTAGTTCTTACCTTCCTTAGCAATTCGGACCCCAAAACGGTGGATTTTTCGGAGCACCAAAAATAAGAAACCACGCCGTCTGAGTTATTTACCAAGAAGGACCTTCCAGACTTGTCAGCAGAGATCTCCTCAATTTCCACATCAGTGCACTCTGTCTCGGTATTTAATGTCGCCAGCCTCTCCTCGGAACCATCATCTCCAGTAAACGAGATTCGCAAATCTGAAGTTGGTAAAAGTGCGAGACATAAATTCCCCCTGTTCAAAGAACAAACACACACAAGGTTCAGAAAAAGACCGAGCACAGATAGAAAGGAAGCCAAAAGCAAATCTAACAAAGAAAATGTCATAATAATATGACTGCATTTTGTTTCTCCTAATACCCAGTAAAATAACAAACGACAGTCGAAAACCAAAAATTTCAAGTTCAGAAAAACCAGTCAAGCCCACTCCTACTTGATGTCAGAAGGCAAAGTTCTAATTTGGCCTTAGTTTTAGTGGATATTGAACTCCCATTCATGTATTCTATGTTTCCATCTAATAAGATTCAGTACTCGTACAATTTTCTGCAGTAAAAAGAGTCCTGATTTTCTTTCCCAGAATATTTCTTACACACTTGAACTGAAGATCTTATGCTAAGTTTCTTCATGGAGAATGTCAAAACCAATCACGTGAAGCTATATATTGAAATTGAACAAATATCAAGCATTAATGACAAAATCTCACATAGGAAATCTCAAGAGGGAATGCCAAAATGTGTGACCATCTTGAATAGACTTGGGGAAGTAGAACATCACTCTCAAAGTTTATAAACATAAAAAATCATCACATATATAACAAATTTATAATCCATTAATTAGCAAAATGGAACAAATAGCTCCAAGCAACAGGAACTTGAGGTACACTAAAGAAAGATAGACAAAACTTACAAAGGAAATTGAGTTTGTGTAAATATCAAAGCCCGAAAATACAACTAAAAAACAGTAACAGCCTTCAACACAAAGTTATAAAACATATACTATGTCAAAGAACTCTGACAAAGCATGATATAAGTAGAAGCATGAAGCTACCTTTACATCTTCTTAATTCAGAGATCATTATAGTATACGCCAATTTACCTACAAGTAAAAAGATATTTCACTTGGAAGCACGAACAATGTTACCATTAACAATCTAAAATGCAGCACCTATGGCATTCATGGATCATATTAAATTTGAAAACAACAGACATGATTTATGTTAGCTTCACCTCACAGCAAAAAAAGAAAAAAGAAAAAAAAATCTTGCATAAAACATTACATTATGAATAAAGAACACACAAGACGTAATATGTCAACAAATCCTGGAATAATAATTCAGTAAATGAGAAAGTCATCAGATAATATACAAAGGCCATGAGATAAGAAAAAACCCGCTAAGATCCCCATCACAAAGACAATCATATGTACCAGACAAACCTTGCCTGATGTTTGCACATGGTAAATGCACCTCCTAGGTATGAACAACCATATCAAGACACAAGGGGAACAGAGCATGTTATATACGGGGTGTGGTCGTTCTATATAACTATATAAAGTAAATTGGAGTGAAGACAAAGTGGGATTTATTTGAATTGTTGAATAGGATAAGTGCACATTTAGGCAGGATGATTCATTTTGATTAAATCAACATCATGACTTTACATTTCAAATTCAGAAAATTTTAGTTTTGATTTATAGGCAAAATTGTTGAACTTTGCGAACGATATTATGAACTAAATTTATTCTTATAGCTAAACTTACGCCCCTTGATGCTGAATTTTAATTTTAAAACCTACAAAGTAACACTCAAGAAGTGAACCTAAACAAGGTCAGATGACAAATTAACACTATTCCCATCCGCCACTTTTCAGGTAAGGAGATATTGTTTTACCAATATAAGAGTAGCATTCTATAAAGTAAGAATCAATTCTAGGACATAGACGAACCAAGAAAAGTTAGCTCTAAACAAAGAATATGATAAAGTTGCAAGAAATGTAATTATTCTACTAAACACAAACAAGCATGTGTTAAGCAAGATTATGAAAACCACACACGACAATACATACAACCAAAATATAAATATGGGTTCATTAGCAAAGCAGAATGATCAAAAGGTCTCAACTAATTTTCTTAACAACTTTGTGTGTTCTTATCAATTGATATATACACCCTTAGGCAAACATATTAATTGCATTTGAATGTAAATGGGTATATCGGTTTTCAATTCTGACCATTCTTTCTCAATTGATTTGTTATACTTCAATTAATTAACAGCTAACTGATTAATCAATTGAGTCTTGAAGCAGGGAGATATGGAAATACACCATATGAAAGCCCATCCCAGCATTTAGACTTCTAGTATGGCACTGTTTATCATACAATATGGATATGGACAATTTCTAACCCATTCATACATAGAAGTGATTTCGAGATGAATGATCTATGATACAATTATTTCGGAACATTGAACAATATCAATGACCCTAAAAGAAATATGCTCTTGCAAATACCTTACAGATGTGGGAGACAGAACAGTTCCTTGCTTGTTGATCTTTCCAACCCGGATTGAAACCAGCGGTGCGCACAAGCATCTGGCTAGCATACCAACCTCTGATGGCTCAAAGTGCTGTCCATAAAAACGTGTGAGCGGAGAATGGCGCGAAACTGAAAACATCAAGTAACAGATTCTATCTAATTTCTGATTAACAAAACGAGGTAGCCCTATTAAAACATTAAGGCACCAACCACACAAAATCACTGCTAACACAACAAACAAGACAAACATGCATAGCTTCCTATTTAAATATTCACACATACCTGACTAAGGTGAGCTAGCAGACCATCATCAGCCACACCAATTGAGGCATTCATCTTCAGAAGAGGCTTCAGCCTCTCGTCCGCTCGGCAAGCCCCCATCACCTGCAAATCCAACGCGCGAAGCCATTGGATAACGCCATCCTCTCCCTCTCTCCTCTGCAGAAGCAGATCGCCGTCCCTATCCTCCACCAAAATCTCCGTCAATCTCCGCGTAACCGACCGACTCGCACTCACCGACGTTTCCTCGCCGCTCGAAGACACGTCGACGGAACCATCACCGCCGTAACTCTGATCGGCGCAATCTACGTCGTCGATCCTCCGATCCTCCGCCGATTGCTGCTCCTCGGAATTTGTCATTTCCTCAAATCTCCTTGATCAGTCGAGAAATATCTACCGCAACAATCACAATTCCCAAGGACGTGAACAGATTAAACCGGTCGCGTGAATACCGATGTGAAATTCTAGTGAGAGACAGATAGGAAGGAGAGAGAGAGAGAAAAATATCTTCGCGTCCGGTAACAACCAGTCTCAAAATGCAGATAAGGAGGCCGTGAGGTTTTAATTTGTAGGCAGGGACGGACGTGAGAGATCCCTTTAAATCCGCCTCAATTTCTTACTCAGTTCCGAAAGTACGTTGTCAGTTTGTGGGGCCAGTGGGCCCGCAAAGTGGCCAATGGCGGTGGTTGTTTTGGGAAACGAGTGACCTTGACTTATTTCGTAGATTTAAATAATTTTTGTACCCTACAAAATAAATTATTAAATTTTGATTGGCGGAGGCAGGCGGCTGGGGCCTAACTAAAAATAGAACCCTTCCACCTTTAACCTTTCGATGCCTAAATAGTCATTGTCAATTTATTTCTCTATTACTCTCTACGTCGTAGAAAGTGTGTTTGGGGATTTCTTATACGAATTATGAGGATCACTATATGGCTCACCACCCCACCTGATAGGTTATATAGTGATCCTTTTGATTTCGGACCAAAATATTCTATAAAGAAAGTTATTTTTTTTTCTTGGAATAACGTAGCGATGAATGTGGATGACCCAGAACCGAAAGGTCATGAATTCAAATTCTACTGAACCGCTATGTGTGTCTTTCACTTATGATTAACCTAAGGTAGTTTAACTCTTCTGGATAGTTTGCAGGCTATTGCACAAGAACTGAATTTACTCGATACGCACTTCGGTAGCATATGTGGGTTACCCTCGTCATCCAAAAAAAAAGTCTTTTTTTTTTATATGGCACGGAAATTAAAACAATTATATTGTGGTATATATTATTTGATTTTTGAATTGTTAGTTTTCGCTTACACATTCTTTACTTCTTATACAAACACGACATTGGACGATCCAAAAAAAAAGTAGAACAATTTTTATAGGACAAAAGGAATAAATTATAAGTAACTCCGACTCAATTTGGCAAAAATTTTACTACCTTCATTCCTACTTTATCATTTCAAAAACCACTATAGGATTATGATAAATTATTGTATAAACTTTTATGAACCCCTCTGTCTCACAATTGTTATCTCATAAAATGTTTGGAGGACCTTCAAATAATGCTGATGAGACCTTCAAATAAAATGTTTGTTATAATTTTTATTATTTTAAAAACTAAGACAAGTTGTGGACCAACTAATAAATGAAGGTGAGACAAGAATTATGCAATGGAGGAATTATATTTTTTTAAAATATTTATTAATTTAACTAGAGTTGTTATTAGAGTCTAAACGTTTTTTGATTTTAAATAATGCTATCCAGAAACTACACCAACAATTCCTAAACCACTGGCATGTATTGAAATTGAGTTTTATTTGCTCTTCTTAGATTGTTTGGCATGGTCATTTACAAGACCCTCCACGTCCTTCCACAAAAGGCCCTCCACCAGAACGCCATCCTTGGTAAACCTGCAAAAGTATACAAGAATAAGTTGAGAGAAAGAGAATGAAAGTTCCTACTCCCTTTATCTCATTTGATTTGTCTCAATTCTTCGCGGCACGAAGATTAAGATAACTAGTTTGATGTGTGTAGGTCCCACAAAGAAAAAAGGAAACTTGTGTTGTACTCTCTCCGTCCCAAAATTCTTGTCCTATTCCATTTCGAGTTGTCCCAAAATTCTTGTCCATTTTTCTTTTTTTAGTAAATTATTACACACAAATTTTTTCTGGGACCCACAACTTTAAACTTCTCTACACACAACCAACAACTCTTCTTAAAAACCGTACAAAAAGCAAAATGGACAAGAATTTTGGGATGGAATGAGTAGTTACTATTTTTCATTCTGGGAAAAAAGACAAGTCAAGTGGGGCAGTCCGAAAAAGAAAACGAGACAAGTCATGGGGGACGGAGGGAGTAGTTTATATGGTGGGAATGCAGGGCGGTTACCACTTAGCGACGCTTTTGGTGAATTCAACTTGTGGTTTTGCAGATACGGACTGAGGGTCTGCGCTGGCTACAGTAAGTGTGTACAAATCTGAGAATCTTGGCATCTTGGAAGATACTATTAACCCAGTGGAGTTGAAAGAGTCCTGTTGAAAGAATTGGACATATATACATCAGACTCTGCAACATGTACAAAATAAAATGCTAATAGTCGGAGGAAAAAGATCAAGAAAACCTGAACATAATTCTAACATGAAATTTAAGGGAAAAGGAACATAATTCTTGTCAAAGATTTTGATTGTGCAGTTGTTGCAGCATCAATGAATGAAACCCCTGCTAATGGTAAAACAAGAAACACTTCTTAAATGGCCCCAAAGTAAGCGTTTTGTATACGTTGATCTCGATATAGCTGGTTTTAGGGAAGGTCAAGTTATTATATAATTGAGAAGTAATGTTGAGTACAAATCCCAACAAAGAATAATAGGGAAATGAGCGAAATCCAAGCAAGCGAATACAGGACCTAAAGCACCGATTTTCCATTCACTAAACCTAATTGTCGTGCCAAGGAGTTTAGTAGGAAAATCGCAAGGAGTAGGCCCAGTATTCTGGATAGTGTAGTAGAATCAGATACATTATATTTCTAAACTTTATGTATAGAGTATGCCAAATCACATGAAGTTCTACTCAGCTCTAACGCTAGCCGACAAGGATTATCTTAGAATTTCCATTCTCCATCAACATTTTCTCTCGTTTAATCCATAAACAACATAGAAATCCCAAGTTCCCAACATCAATTTATGTGCTAAATTACCAGTTAGAAGAAAATAAGTTTTTACTGAGGCAGATAAACAGTTCTCTCTTAATTAAATTTCAGTGAACTGGTGTCTAAGATTTCAACAGTGAAATCGAAGAAGGCAAAAAGATGAGGCAATCACGGATAAGGATTGCAAATAAGAAACCTCCTCTTAATATAGCAACAAAGACTGTTAGGAGGGAATATACTCAAGTAAAACACATTGACAAAGCCAAAGACGAGCAGTATTCAAAACAATCAACAAGTCACATAAAAACCACTGATAAATACAGTAATTACATTGTGCCACTTCAAATCCGAAAGTAAAACGGATTAGAGATAAAGTCCAAAAGACCCGCAAAGCACATAAAGATCATCAAAGAGAAGAGCCAGAACTTACAGGCGGAGGATAGGTGAATAGAATGGCATTCTTTTCCTTAACGTATATAACCAGTTGTAATACCACGTTCAAGAAAATATACGTGCCAGCGTCAAGGAACCGATAAACAACAGAAACAAATGAATCCTCAAAACGAAAAATCATTAATCAGCTCGAAACAACATTCCCAAATCCCTAAAGCAAGTATTGCCACGATAACCAAAACATCATCCTCTTTTGATAATTTAGACATCTAATCATTCAATAAGCTAATTCTCTCTAGCAATGTCAACCAAATCAAACAAACAAAACCGATCAGCAAAATAAATTAAACAAAAAGTGAATTCACATTTCTATACCTGTAACATCAATTATAAGAAATTAGGCAAACGCAAAAGGATATAAAGAGATGCAACTGATTAGGAAATTCTTGTTATCGGGAAACTTCTTGTTGTAAAACTGAGCGAAAAGTGCAATAACGATTATCGTTCCTCCAATCAACAACCGGATGTTACTCATCCTCACATCTTCAGGATATCCTTTGCTAGTCACGATCTACAATCACGAGAAGAAAGATCATTCAGAATCCAATTCGATCGCCGACAAAACAATCATACAGAGCCCTAATTCAATGAACAACGACAAAAATCGATCGCAGGGAATGTGCGTTAAAGCGTAAACCTCAGTGACAGATTCATCGAGAAGGTGCTTGACGGCGTTATGATCCAGCAGATTGGCCTTCTTACCGCTCTTGTTGGACGGCTTTTCCAGTTTCTTCTCCGGCATTCTCTCGATTCTAGGGTTATTGTCTGAAAAGGAATTTGATTCTGCAGTTACTGAATGACTGAAGGAAGAAAGAAACGACTTGTAGTTATAATCGGGCTCGTGGACTTTATTCGGGCCATGGCCCGTTATTAATTATAATGATCTGGGCTTTAGGAAAAGAATCTGGCTTAAATAATTTAGAAATAATTACAATTAAAAAAAAATCAAGTGTTCCGAACCATTGACCATAATTTTGGAACTGTTCACCACGGTGCCGAACCGGAACCGACTGATATGGTTCCACGGTGTGGTTCTGGTTCTAAGTTTTTAGAACTTTCTAAATTCAAAATCGGCATCTAAAATCGCGTCAGAGGGGAACCGGTGGTTCGAATGGAACTTACGGTTGCGCGGTTCTAGCTTGAGTCGTAACCGTGGGTAATGGTTCACGGTTTGGTTTCAGTTCTACCTATTTGGGAACCAAACCGGCGGTTCTGGAATCAAAACCGACAGGACCCGTGCAAGCGTGATACACATAAATCGATAAATGATTTTCCTACTTACTAAGAATGTGTCACTTAAAATAAGTTGAGACTTTTTTTTATATATAATGAGGGTGACCCGCAGCCACTACTGAAGTACACACTGGGTAAATCCCGTTTTTGTGCTCTAGCATACAAATATAAGTTAAGACCCTTTTATTTAATGCGTTGTTGTCTTGTGGTCAAAGATCACATGTTCAAATCTCACCAACATTTAAAACATATAAAGATAAGTCGGGCGAAAATACAATTCGGAGGGTACAATCCCCCCACCCACGCCACCCCAAGTGATTCGCCACTGCCATTCTGGCTTTGGTGGTGGTCAGGTGGTCGGAGGTGATGCCGGATGCCGGTGGTGGTGGTGGTGGAAGAGGCATAAAGTTTTGGGGAGGGAAATGGAAATTAGATGTTGTTATGGCTCCAGTTGAAATACACAAGTTGTTCAATTTGGCCATAAAATGTTTCAATTAACTTCAGATCCCTTAATCAAGTATAACGAAATTCCAATTGAGTCCTTAGGATTATATTGAAGTTGTTTAGAAAGTTCAATCCAGTCCCACAGTTTGGGGGATTTTCACATTGAACCCAGGAGATTCCGGATATGTCATATCATCCCAAATGTTGTAATTTATACTTCAATTCAGTCCATTAAATCCTTTTACTTCACATTCATCTTCAAGAAACCAAACTTCAGAAGAATGATAATTCTACACTATCAAATAACTATCACGAAAAATAATAGGTCTTCCATGATTTCGACCTCACGTGAGATCAGATAAGATCCTATTTTAACACTTTGATCAACCCCACAAATCCGAACCCCTTAATCACTTAATTTAATTAATGTTAAATTTCCGATTTAAAACTACCCGATCTTACCGACCCCACCCAAATTTTTGTGCGTGAAAGATTATAAGTAGGGGCATTTGCACTACTAGCCCTATACACTATGTGAAAAGCAAATATAGCCTAACAATTAAACAAAACACAATTCTAGCCGTTTAGATTGTTTTTTGTCCTCCATCATATCTCTCCAATCATTGAATGCTTTGTGTTGTAGGAATTTGTGCCAACATTATTTTTTTTTCATTTGAAATGCAGAAGGCCGAAGGAGGCCCTCCATCGGCCCTCCATCGTCCATCCACTTGCAAGAGCACAAGCAATTACCAAGGCCAATGGGGGTCGATGAGTGGGCCTAAGGAGGGCCGATGACCATCGGCCATGCAATAAGTGGACGTGTGTTCTCTTTCGGTCGAAAGAAGGGAGCCGTTACAAAAGTTAGGATATCAAAAGGGTCGATGGGTGGCCGATGGCGATGACTATTGGCCCTACAATAATTGGACCTTATCTAATCAGACAAAGAAAACAGACAAAAAAATTATTTGCAGATAAAAAAATAAGCTACAATAACTATATTTATAATTTAATATAGTAGAAGACTAAAATTGCGTTTGTTTTATGATTTTTGGCTACCAATATATATTAATAATACTTATATACCTAAGGAGTCTACTAGGCACGAGACATACACTTGTCGGAAGAATTGGAATCACCTTTTCCCGCCGGCCCCCCCCCCCCGCCCCCCCCCCCCCCCCCCCCCCCCCCCCCCCCCCCCCCCCCCCCCCCCCCCCCCTTCTGCTTATCTTATTATCAACCTCAACTGCTCAGAAGATTCTTTTGACAATACCCCATTTCACATCTCCTGTCCCTCATATTTCTTCTTCCTCTACCATTATTTCAATACTTCTACTATGTGGGAACCTCATCCCAGACTCTGTTCAACGTATTTATACTACAAATAACTACTCCATCGGTCGAGTTTGTTTCCTTTTTTTTTCGGCACGTATGTTAAGAAAAGTTATTAGTTGTGAGTGAATGGGCGAGTCCCATAAAAAGAGAGTAGTTACTTGTATGTAGAAAAGTCGTCATTTTAAAACAAGACAAGATGATTGAGACAACCCGAAAAGGAAAACAAAATAAGATAAATGTTGCGAAGAAATGATTATCTATCTAATTAAAAAAATATATAAAAATTGAATAGCATAACATTATCAGTATTCATGTATCTAAAGAATGGAGAGGTGAAATGTTCTCCATTTTTATGCGTTAGGGAATTAACTTTTTATTTGAATAGGATCGCGATAATTCAAGTGTTATGAATACGGATTAAAGAAAAACCCTAATTTTATGCGTGTAGGATCTTATGTCCCACTTTTTGCGTCACACTCATGTCCTACTCGTATTTTTAATGATAGTTATCTAGATGGTTATGATTTTAAATTTTAAAATTATTATAGTTATGTAGATGACTACCATTAAAATATGAGTGGGACACGAGTAAGACATAAAAAAGTGCGACAGAGAATTCGGACTAAATTTTACGTGGGTCGGTTAATGTAATTAGGGGTTCAAGTTTACTCAAGTTGATTTCTTAGCTCATGATCCCTAATTCCCCAATTTGGATAAATAAATCTTGATTTTGATGCTACAAAATCAGGATTAACAACAAATTAACAGCAGTAATCCAGCATATTAATTCATCTGGGTTGGTCTTGAACTGTCACACATGTTAACACAGGGATCAACCCATTAGAGCCCAAGAACTTAGACTATGAAAGACTAAAATATTAGATGAAATTAAAAAACTCCCAATTAAGAAATAATTAAAATCCACATACATAGGTATTAACCAATTAAATATTTGAAATTGCACGCCGACAAACCAGAAATGGCGGTTATGAATATTAATAATCATATTATTAAATTAAACCGACATTTTGCCAACAGGTAATCGTTAACATAAGCTAAAGTTGTGATTATTATTAAAAATTAAATATTGCCAAGTAGGATTTGAGTTAATTGTATGGATAAATAAGGGAGAATTAAGAGATTCCCACGCCGACTTTTTTAGGGATCGGAGGAATGACAGCCAGCTTACAGAATGTAAATAGTCGGCGCTCGAACAATTTTCTCTCTCTATGATCTTGCCTTTGTCCTACTGTAGTTTGCATAGAGTTAAAGATTTTGCAAAATTTACGACATTGCAATTGTAATTCAGTCGTTAATATTCGGGAAAGTAGAAACATTTTTAGAATTTTACGGGAAGTAAGTAGGAGGTCCCGGACTCTTTAAGTATAGGTTAATAATGCAGTTTGATTTAGAGTTAAGACATCTTGAGATATTAATTAGTTGAATATTAAGTTTTAAGATAATTCAAGATTAGAATATGTATTTAATTTAATTGTTCTTACAAAAAAAAAAACACCACTATTTTTCCTTTTTTTAATTTATTCAGTTATTGACGGATACAGGGGCGGGTCGGTGCTACTGCTTGCCCCTAAAATCATGCCGATATAATATTTTTTTTAGTTTTACTATTTCAATCATTCATCTTGAAAATAGAGATTATGCCCTTTCTATCTTAATGGTGTTTGAAATAGCTTTTAACTATTTATGTTTAAAGTGGTTTAAAATTTTTATTAGTGTTCGAAATTTTAGCAAATAAAATTATAATTTAATTTTAGAAAAAACAGTAATGCAAATCCTCTGATTTTCAGTTTCTTTTTTACTTCTGCTTTTAGAAAACATTATTTAACAAGTTTATGGGCTTATACTTATTCTGACTTATTTTAAGCTGTGAAAAAGTATAAGTATACATTTCAAACATTAAAAAAAACATTTCTACAATGAAAAAATCAGAAACAACTTATTTAAAATATTTTAAATATTGCCTTAATCATGAATCTACCCAACTCCTAATCTTGCTAAGAAGTTGCGGTCACATTCATCGATTACTTTCCATATCTTTGTGCGAGTTTAGATCACTTTTCAACATTTTTCAAAATAAATTCCACAAATTTAAGTATACAATAAATACTTTAGTAATTATATTTATATTTTGATTATTCTAAATAGCTATAAACACATGGGATTGAAAGGGCCGGTATGGAACATGAAAGAAAGCAAAATTTGATTTGCAAAAGCGATGTGGGATTGTCGAGGCTTCGACCTATATGGCCATGTTCCCCAACTACAGGCAAACAATAACAACCCAAGCCCGCCACGTCAGATTAATTTCTCCCTTCTCATATTTTTATTTACCATTTTATATTTAATAAAATTTGTTTTACCACAAAGACTTAGACTTGAATTTACTAGGATTTGGTTTGACCATATATTTTGATTTTCCCAAAAACAAGAATGGGGAAAGCCTTTGAAGTTTCTGAGTTTAGAGAGAGAGAGAGAGAGACAAGAATCATGCAAGATATATTTTGTAGATTCAAGGAAAATCTTCCACTGGGATTTGCAGCTAAATCTCAGAGTATCTCATCGTAATCTCATCAGATTATCGTGCCAATTTGTTTGCAAATGTTTATTATGAGCAATTATTTTTTTTAAAGCAATTCTTATTTATTTTTTTAAGAAATTGAAAATAATTAATTTTTAAGCAAAAAAACTAATATTTTTTTGAATCAATAATGAAAAGCAAAAAAATTTGGTAGTTTCGAAAAAATTATGATACTTTATGCACCACATGAATCTCAATTGATGCTTACAAAAAATGCTGCTTAATTTTAAAGAAGCTATCACAATAAACACATTTTCAAACACTAAATAACTGGTTATATGTCCAATAAACAGATAAATACTTAATATAAACATTTGCAAACATCGCCTAAGTCTAGCTATTCATAATGCACGTACACATAGTACTTCCTCCGTCCACTAGAAACAATATGATTTTTTTTAGCGTGAAAATCAAGAAAGTAGTGTTATACGGTGTAGATTGTTTGACTTTTAGTGATTAAATGTAATCCACACAATATGCTATTTTCAGAAACGTGTCATTTATAATTGAATAATTAAGCGTTCCGATAAGAAAAAACGGGTGTAAAACAAAATTCACTCGGATATTAATTGTTTAGTGTGCTTAATTTATAAAATAAATATAGGTGTATAAATATATATATATGATCATAGAAAAATATATTAATATCGAGTCAACTAAAATTATTATAAAAAAATATCCCCAATAACCAACACTGGCAATGAATCAGCCATCTCAGCAATGCATGAACCCAGTCACCCTGCTGGCACTATATGTACCGCCCCCATTCCTCTTTCCCTCTCACTCTCACTCTCACTCTCACTCCTCGCTTTCTTACTCCTACTGTCCTACACCTCCTCCCTCAAGTGAGAGCTCCGCCGCCGCCGCCAAAAAAAAAATGGTGTCTCAGTCTCTCCAATTAGTCTCTCGATGCACTGTTTACCCCGACCGGGAATCGAATTTGCCAGATCTCAAGCTATCGGTTTCCGATCTCCCCATGCTTTCCTGCCACTACATTCAGAAAGGCTGCTTGTTCTCGCGGCCGCCGCTTCCAGCGGTGGAGATCGTCTCTCAGCTGAAGCGCGGCCTCTCGCAGGCGCTCTCTGAATTCCCGGCGCTGGCGGGTCGACTCACTACTGACTCGGAGGGGTACGTGTACATCGCCTGCAACGACGCGGGGGTGGATTTCGCTCACGTGAGTGGTCCCCACGTCCACGTGGAGGATTTGGTTGACTCGGTCGACGGTGACGTGGCAGAGGAGTTTAAGGGATTCTTCGCTTGCGACGGGAGGGTGAGTTACGAGGGGCATTTTAGTCCTATTTTGGCGGTGCAGGTGACGGAGCTGGCTGACGGCGTCTTCATCGGCTGCGCCGTTAATCACGCCGTGACGGACGGGACGTCGTTCTGGAATTTCTTCAATAGCTTCGCGGAGCTCAGCCGTGGGGTGAGGAGGATTTCTAGGGTTCCCAATTTCAGCCGCGACTCGATTTTGGTGTCTCCGGCGGTGCTGCGGCTGCCGGAGGGCGGGCCGAAGGTCACCTTCTCCAGCGACTCTCCGGTGAGGGAGAGGATTTTCAGGTTTAGCCGAGAATCGATTCAGAAACTGAAATCGGTAGTTAATAATAACAAAAAAAGCAGTAAATTCGAAAATTGCGTCGGCGGCGACGGCGGCGTCAACATCGCCGAGCTAATGGGGAAGCACCGCCACGACACGCTGAAGAACCCCGACGGGAAACTAACGCCGCTAGCATGGCTGCGCAACGCCGTCGTCGGAGAATCAATCCAAACACCGACGGTTGAAATCTCATCGTTCCAATCACTCTGCGCTCTGCTATGGCGAGGCATCACGCGCGCCAGGAATCTGCCGGCGAACAAAACGGCGACGTTCCGGATGGCGGTGAACTGCCGGCACCGGATCGAGCCGAAGCTCGAAGGTCTCTACTTCGGAAACGCGATTCAGAGCATTCCGACGCAGGCGGCAGTGGGGGACGTCTTGGGGAAGGATCTGCGGTGGTGCGCGGAGCAGCTGAACAAAAACGTGGCGGCGCACGGCAGCGCGACGGTGAAGGAGTACATACAGCGTTGGGAGCAGGACCCACGCTGCTTCCCGTTGGGTAACTTCGACGGCGCCATGATAACGATGGGCAGTTCGCCGCGGTTCCCGATGTACGACAACGATTTCGGGTGGGGCCGACCCGTTGCGGTTCGGAGCGGGCGGGGGAATAAATTCGACGGGAAGATTTCGGCCTTTCCGACGCCGGAGGGAAACGGGAGCGTCGAATTGGAGGTGGTTTTGGCTCCGGAGACGATGGCGGGTCTGTTGTCCGACCCAGAGTTCATGCAATACGTATCGGGTTATTAGTTAACGTATTTTTATATTATTTAATAAGAAATTATATATCGTGTGAGTATGTGAAGAAATTTGTGATATAGTTTTTATTTAATTTTGGGTCTCTTGTCTAATTCTTATTTATTATTACACATGACAATTTAATTTTGTTAGATTGTGATTAATGCGTTTCTAATTTATTTTGGACGTTAGTGGATGTTTGCTTATATTTAACTTATTTTAATTTATTACATTTGAGGCAACATATTTTTTTTTGGGATGGTCTCATTTTAAGTAATTTATTTTCAAAAAGGAAATAACTTTCCAAAAAAATTATAAATTCTTTCCTATTTTATCATTTTTTCTCATTTTTTCATCCACTCTTTTTTTTCCCTACTTTATCATCTAAACGCGTCACTCATCTTTTTTTTTTTTTTTCCTGCTTTATCATCTAAATGCATCACTTCAAACGAGACGGAGAAAATACTTTTTTTTTTGAGCTGTCTCATTAGTGTTGGCCTATTATAAAAAATGAACACAACTTGTGGGCAATAATCAAAAGAAATAAATATAACATAATTTCTTAATCTTCATGACAAAAAAAAACCCAACAATAATAGAACCGCAGGAGTAATAGTTTTACGAGAAAAGAGTTCAATACAATTGTTTCAAAATTGAAACTTGTACTTGTCAAAGATTCCAAATTCTTTCCTAAAAATGCAAACACAATTGATTCAGCAAAATGAAGTTGCTGCACGAGACAGCTAATCACTATCCGGGTACAAAGATATAAAGAGAGAGAGAGAGAGAGAGAGAGAGAGAGAAGCTATACGAATACAACAACACATATGGATGTTATGGATTTCAAAATCCATGTAATACTGAAGCAGAAACCAAATGAGAATACTGAACATTAGCTCCAACTAGTAGAAAAGGCATTGCAATATTGCCAAAAAGTTAAGTTACCTAGATTGGAATATAACGCCGCTCCCAAAAGGATCCCATCTTTAGCTACCAGCAGCAGCAGGAACAGCAACTGGCTTTGAGTCTTCTGCCTTTTCGTGTTCTTTGTTGAGCATCTATTATTAGTTTTCAAATACGCCGCGGACATAAAACAAACGGATCAGACCACCAATAGCTGTGCATACTCATTGTAACTGAACAAGGCTTGGCAAAACATTTTACCTTGTTATTGATTAAATTGTGGAGAGCTATCACACTTCTGATAAGTGATGACAGATATATGACCAACATCATGTCGTTCGTCTTGACTATAAGAACAAAGATCAGATACTATGTTAGGGAAGCTTGAAAATAACATGGACAACCTTGTCAATGGGTCCCAGCTGTTTTACCTGCAAAGGCTTTAATGAGTTCGGAAACATTAAGATTTGGGAGTAGGTTGAATACATCCTGCAGTTGTTCGTAAGCATCTCAAGATAAGGTGCAAAATAGTACAGGTCATATAATGGATCAATATAATATACTCCCTCCGTCCCGCTTGACTTGTGTCACTTTCATTTTCGGGTTGTCCCACTTGACTTGTCCCATTTTCTAAAAAGGAAAATAATTACTACACCAACTCCCACTTTTTCGTTATGGGACCCACTCATTTACACACAACCAACCACTCTTCTTAATCTCCGTGCCGAAAAGATATGAGCCAAGTCAAATGGGACGGAGGGAGTACGATTTATAATAAACAGAAACTAATGTAACATTCATACCTGGAGATGGTATAGGATTTCATGGTTCAAAGGGAGCTTCCCTTCAACAACCAGATCAAGATAACTTCGAATTTCTTTCAGACGTGCATCCAAACCCTTCAAAGCCGCAAGTTTTCCAGTCACCTGCACAGGATAGATAAGGATATGCTCATTACTCTCCAGTTAGTAAGAAAACATTATAATGTCAGGACAATGAAAGGATTTTAAGGGCCAACCTCCGTTGCAAGGGTGCTGATAGTCGTGTCTTTCACATCTCTTAGCAAGTGCTCCACACCTAAAGAACCATAATCAGTTTACAAAGGAGAGAGGAGCGGTAAACAAAAATCTTAAACATCGCGCAAACTGGAGGTGAAAGGCAATTGGAAACTGAAGCATCATACAGATACGAAGCAAAAGCGAGAAAAAAGATAATGGAAAGTCTGAAATACGAATACCAATTTCTTCAACTTCATGGGCAGCAATTTCTGAAGGAACATGCACGAATACTTTCTGGCTTTTCTGAGTCGCATTCTGCAAGAATAACAAAGTATTAGATCGTATCTACTCATACCATCAGATTGTCGCTGCTGATATTTGTCTTTATTATGATCTTCTTTATTCCTTTTCCTTTCATGGATAGGGGAGGATAGCACAAGCTACATATGGATGCATCAATAAACGAATAAAACAGCATCATTTTTGTCATACCTCTTTAACTTCCTCAACAGCATAATAAGCTTTTGTCGGTATTCCAAGCTCTTTTGGCTGAACATCAATGATCACCAATACAGGAGTGGGAACATAGCTGCAATAAGAGATGATAAAAGTCATCAAGTGTAAGGGAATATTATTTAATGAAAAAATTCCAAGTCTATAAACATGCATGCAAACAAGAAAATACCAAGTACAATTGAAAGTTTCATTACATAAAAGTCAAATACTAAATACCTTACCAATGACTGATAATGGAACAACTTTATTGAAACATGAGACTGAAATCTTACTCGTTGAAAAGACCGTGAATATTTAGGTCATTTTCCTTCAGTTTTGGACCGGTGCTATACCAGCCAACAACATGCTCCTTGGCTGGTTGAAGCAACAGATAAATAAGCTTGGAGTGGATCGAGCAGAACTATTTAATGAGAACATAAAAATTCTGGAAAATCAAATACCATTTATTCTTCTGAACATGGAAAACATTGACTCATGGTAATTATGGTCAAGGAACCAGATGCCAGGATCCCTGTCATCTTCTTCAAAAGGGACTGTTCATACCAGGGAAATACATTAGTCACTGCCTAATAGAAAACTAGTGGAGTCAACTTTGAGAAAAGAGCTAGTGTTCTGATAATTAATAAAGTGAGGTTAAGCGGCCAAATACTATAATCTGTCCGTCCCGCCCGACTTGTCTTATATTCATTTTCGGGTTGTCCCACTTGACTTGTTTTCTCTCAAGAAATTGGAAAATAATTACTACACACACTCCCACTCCCACTTTTCTTTGTCTGACCCCACCCATGTACCCACTCATCTACACACAACCAACCACTCATCTTAAACTCCGCGTAGAAAAGAAAGAAGCCAAGTCAGGCCGAACGGAGGGTGTATCTTAAATCAAGTAATCACATTCTATCTAGAGATAAAAAAGAAAAGGAGAACACAAAACTAAAGCTTTTATATAGCAACATTGCTCATTCTACTTATTAGCAAGTAATGTATCAGATGAAATAAACCAGAAGTACACCACTTAAGAAAATATTTGCTGCAATATTATACATAGGAAACAAATTTTTGCAGGATGTGACATGTCTTCAAACCCCAAAAAATTGAGTCATAAAACCATTACTCATGATTCCCATAGTTCAAACTTCAAAGTCTTTGTTACTAAATACAATAAAGAAAATTTAGTTAGTCAATAGAAATACATTATGAACAATGATATAACCCTGGAAATTTAGCAATTCAAACCATATTTTAGATTTCACATCATGCTGGTGCAATTTAAACTAATTATTTTCTGTAATTATTTTGAGATCATTATCTATAAGCATTTCCCAGTCCAAGTCTTATAACAGTACTGGTGCAATTCAAATTACTTGTTTTATAGCTCTAATGAAAACTGCAACTAAAGGACGCCTAACTTCAGAAGACAAATTTTCAACCCAATTTGCGCCCAACAAAAACAATAAACTAAAACAACTAGCAACCAAATTCTTCGCACTCTGAAAACAAACCCTAAATCAGTTCTTCCTCAACCAAATACGCCTACAAGCACCTCACATACAACGCGAAAATAAAATTTTAAATCCACTGAAGAGTAGAAAAGCGATTGAGTCAAATCTCGGAGATGGAAAACCAACCGGCGTAGCTGTTGGTAACATCAACGGTGCCCTTAAACGAATTTCCGAGTAGAACCCCGACCACGCGCTTCCTAGTGTCACGCGCCACCCGATTGTAATGGTCGACTATGCTGAGAAGTACCAACGGGTGCACGACCACCTTCTCGATCGGCCGAGCCGATATCTGCTGCGATTTTATCACGTCCATTCCGCTCCAATTTCCACCCTGTTCGTTTTCTTCAGCTGGGGTTTTCGGCCGATTTGGGAATTTGGTTGTGATTTTCTATAATTTGCATCTCATTGCCTATTTATACTTTTCCCAATGGTGGGCCGAGATTTTTTGGGCTTGGGAGTTTGGATCGTATTATTTAGGGCCCATTTACTTAATTTGTGGCCCATAATAGTCCATTAAGTATACATTATTAATTAAAATCAACTTTAATGGAATCGAACACTAGATCAACTTTAAATCAACCACTTACGGAGAAGTGGAAATACCAACTATACTTATTTGTAGAGATTTAATTTTTAAGAACTTGTATTAGCGACACGAAACTACGTACAATCATCTAGTTTGTACTTTATTTTATCATCAACTGTTTATTAGTATACATTAAATAATTTATTCAACTATCGATAAGTTCATAACTAAATCATTGTTTTTAATGAGCATTAAAATCAAATTCATTAAGAAAATATTTTTTTTAATAAGAAAAATCTTGTAATGTGCACATTTTTTACATGTTCATATTTATTTATTTAATAAATAAATACTATATATTTATTAATAAATAAAAAACTCATCATGAGCATCATGTAGTGTATTTAGTATTCCCATTTTTGCATAAATGATTTATTTAGAATTGATCTAATGTTCGATACCCATCAATCGATTATTAAAGTTATCGTAGTAACGAAATTATGATCTGGGGTGGCTTCATAACTAATAAGTAGGGAGGAGAAAAAGTACAATTTCATGACATATATAAGAAATAATAATAATTTTTTAACATTTATATATTTGGAATTATGCATGATTTAGGAGTGCAACAACATCAGCCATTCGGTATATGGCGGGTAGCGAAATACTCTCTCCGTCCCATAGAAATGGCAATGGATCTTCTTGGCCGTCAGATCGTGAATCCATTTTTATGGATCACGGATCTTAAATAATTTGACTCATTGGATCTGGATCGGTTTGGGATGATTTTAGAAATTACGGATACTGGATACTGACTTTACGATCTAAGATCCAGATCCCGGTCCAGTTCCGTCATTTTTATAATTAAAATATTATTTTATTATCATATCTAAAATATTATATTTATATTATTCTACTTAAAATATCACTTTGATACATTATTTGTTGAGCTTGAAATACTTAACTAAGTAATCTAATAAATAGAAAAGAGGGAGGAGTTTGATACCTGTCCACGAATTTGAAAGTTTTTTTAGAGAAGATCATAGTTTTTTAATGATTGTAATATTTTTTATAATATCATGCGTAGTTTGATTTTTTTTTTGATAGTAATGCTCTTAAAGATTATCGTGTTATCATAGAACTAATTAAATTAGTTAAATTTTAATTGATTTAAATTTTTTTAATTTTAGCTAAAAATATTTATGAATTCGGTCTAGACCCGAGACCTTGTGGATCCATGGATCCTGATCTCATTTTTTGATATCCAAGGGATGAAATATTTAAAATATTTCAAATAGTATAATGATATGGACATAGATGGCAGATCTAAGAGACGTGTGGTACTACTTCCATAAAATTATATGGTTCCCGTCAATTCAGTTTATATTTCCTAGAATTTTATTATTTCGTCCTTTTCATAAATATTAACAATTACTAAAAGTAGTATCTTGTAAATATGACATTTTTATACATATAATATTTTATTTTTCAGATTAATAATGATATGGACATAGATGGCATATCTAAGAGACGTGTGGTACTACTTCCATAAAATTATATGGTTCCCGTCAATTCAGTTTATATTTCCTATAATTTATTATTTCGTCCTCTCATAAAATTACAAACTAATAGTAGTATCTTGTAAATTGCAGGTTTCTCTCCAAGTTAACTGACTATTAATAGTATCAACTTTACATTATTAATAATTATTTTTGTTTTTTCTAAGATACTCTCTCCGTTCCATTCGACTTGTCTAATTTTTTATTTTTACGCCAATTTGTCACACTCTCAGTTTTCAAAAAAAGGAAGCCTAATCATTAAACAACATACCACTTTTTCTTTGTGGGACCTACCTCTTTACACACAATCACACATTCATTTACATATAATCACCCATTTTTTTTTTAATCTCCGTGCCCAAAAGAAACAAGACAAGTGGAATGGGACGGAGGGAGTATTATTTTTATTTGATTTACGGGGATCTCCGATATTCCGTCTTTCGAAATCTATCGAAAGTTGTACGAAATTTAGGGGCGGAAAGATGACGTCATCGCGGCCGTGAACTGATATTTGTTGCTGCTTGCTCAACGACCAGTCGTCGTTTTATGGAATCGCCGCCTCCCGCGACCAGCGATTCCCCTTCCAAGTCGACTCGGACAGACGGTGCAGCCAATCGGTAAGCGTCATTCCTCAATCAGTGCCGCGCCGTAGCAATGAGGACGAGCCTCTTCAGCCGCCGGACGATAAGGCAGGGAGCGATCTCCGCCGTCGGATCGGCGAAGATTAAGCTGATGATGGCCTGCTGCGTGCTGTTCACACTGATCGTGCTGGCTAGCCGTACTCCGTCCTTTACGGGATGGAATCAACATGCTTCTTCCCCCCGCGGATCTTCCTTGCCTCGGTGAGAATCTCGCAAATCGACGCGGTTTCCGTATGATCTTTTGCTGATCTTAATTAAGTTCAGTTTTAGTTGGCATTAATGATTACTGATTGTTTGTTTATACTATTTAATGCTCTTCAAATTATTGATCTAGGTATTTTGCTTCTAGATTTGTTAGCCATTCCCTAATTATTGTTCTTTTTGGTAATCATTGATCTAGGTTTTTCGCTCATAAATATGTAAATTTATTCCTTTTCAGGAATTGCTGCTGATAACCTAAGAGGATTGAGGGGTAGTAAAAGGGTTTTTAGGTTTTATCAAGTTTGGAGTTTCCATTATTGGATCGATTGAGATAGAATGACAGTGTTGCCTTCTATGAGTATAATAGCATTGGGTGGAATCTTTTTCAGTTCAACTTTCTGTAAATGAGATTCTCATTATGCCTAAAAAACAAAGAGTTTTTTTAGCAAAGGATATGTGTTCCTATACATATTCTACTGGGTTCAATCTAAAAAGTGTATCTCTTTTTCTAATGCTAACTTTAAATCTCTTGCAGAGTAGGATATACCTTACTGATTAACACATGGAAAAGAAATGATCTTTTGAAGCAATCCATATCCCATTATGCATCTTGCCCGGGGCTTGATTCTATACACATTGTTTGGAGTGAACCAGACCCTCCTTCGGAGTCTCTTATTAAATTTCTAAATCATGCTATAAAGTTGGATTCTAAAGATGGTCGGGAAATTGAGTTGAGATTTGATATCAACAAGGAAGACAGCTTGAATAACAGATTCAAAGAAATTAAGGATTTGAAGTCTGATGTGGTCTTCTCAATTGATGATGACATCATATTCCCCTGCACAACTGTAGAACTTGCTTTCAGCGTTTGGCAAAGTGCACCAGATACAATGGTGGGATTCGTGCCTCGTGTTCACTGGGTTCAAAATTCGGTATGTACTGTCATTCTGTTTGTATAAACTTATTATAAAGGCAACGGGGAAAATCTTGGTCCGCCCGGATAAGCAAGATGTCATTAATTACCTACAATTTTGACGTTTGTGTTTAATGAAGAGTGTGTTTTTCGAGTTTTCCTTGTCAGACCTCTCTTTTTTGTAATCTTTTCATGTTGCTTTTTGGGGGTTTATGATACACTGTTAATATATCCTATTCGCCTTCAAACAGGATAAAGTGTGTTTTACATTCATGATTACTTGGTTCACTCCTCTTTTGGTTGTTTCAGAATGATGGTCAGGAGAAGTTCATCTATAGCGGATGGTGGTCTGTTTGGTGGACAGGAACGTATAGCATGATCCTCTCCAAGGCTGCCTTCTTTCATAAGAAGTATCTCAGTATGTATACTTACGACATGCCATCATCCATTCGAGAATATGTGACCAAGAACAGGTTATTCTTGATATGATACGCTCGTATTTATCTTGTTCTGTTTTCATTTTCTCATTTTATCCCTTTCCCAATTGCCAAATATTAATACCAGGAATTGTGAAGATATTGCTATGTCTTTCCTTGTCGCGAACGCAACGGGTGCTCCTCCTATTTGGGTAAAAGGTATTCTTATTCAGTCAACCCTCGCCTTCACAATTTTAAACATCGTTGCTCATGTTTGGTTCTTTGTTCTGCTCTGTCTGGTCTTTTTATCTTCTGATCT
Source organism: Lavandula angustifolia (assembly GCA_028984105.1). Classification (NCBI taxonomy): domain Eukaryota; kingdom Viridiplantae; phylum Streptophyta; class Magnoliopsida; order Lamiales; family Lamiaceae; genus Lavandula; species Lavandula angustifolia. The sequence goes on from CM054802.1 coordinate 42,737,899, forward strand.
GAAAAAATGTGCTAGTTCTAGATTTCCCTTTCTCTAACCTTTCCTTCAGAGTTATTTTATCATGCTTTCATTCCTAGCTAGACCGAAGCTTGCTGATTGCCCCACCTAGCAGTAAAAGCTTCAAACTGCACCTAGAAAACTTTTTAAGTCCTAAAAAAGGAAGTTGTTAAAGAACTGACCGACCTCTAAATGTACCTCTTAACATGAACCTTATTTCATTCATCTTGGTTATAGAGTAATGAAATCTTACAGTCCTTGCTGGAAATGACATACAAATCACACATCTTTTACTGTTTGTGTAGGTAACATTTTTGAGATCGGTTCAACCGGGATTAGCAGCTTGGGAGGGCACACCGAAAGAAGAAGCGAATGTGTCAACCGGTTTGTAGCTGAATTTGGGGGCATGCCCTTGGTGTCGACTTCAGTCAAGGCGGTCGATAGCCGGTTCTGCTGGTTCTGGTGATGATGGCGCTGCTCAATTCCTCCTTATTCTTGCTCCCACGTTTGCACCTTTGTAGAAACAGAGTTAGCTTTTGGTTTTGGTTTCCTTTTAAGATGTTGTATTCTATGTATCCTAGGCAATTGTACAATCTAATTCTGTATTTTTCTACCTTGAAAAGTTCGTATCCTCGCAATGTACGTGAACAGGTGCCGATCCAAGATTTATGATTCCGCGATTAGTAGGTAAACGCACCCCTTGTATCCGCCTATATATAGACGGTTGCCTTGATACTACACAAACATTGCAAAACAAAATTTGAAAATCTAACTATAGGATATTCGCGCCAGGGATCTTCTGGCCCATAAATTGAGGGATCACTACATTTTGCCACTAACTCGGTGCGCGCTCCCGCCGCCTCCGGATCGCGTGTGTATTGTTGGAATCAGCGTAAGTTAATATTATATTGTTTGTTTAACTTTAAAAACACACATGACACCACTTGATTGGTGGGTCATGTAGTTTTCCTTATAAAATGGGTCAGAAGATCCGAATTGGGATATTCCCTCATTGTGTGACTGCTATCCAAAATTAAATGTAAGATAATATACAAATGTTTGTGCAGATCTTTCAGTATACAATATCACATTGGATGAGCAAAAACTCTTGCCTTTTTTCCTGTACAGTTGAGACTTTTTGGTAGTAACTCAGAGCTGCCTTCTACTTCAACATGTTATAGTGTCATCATCTTCTTCCTCTTCCTCTTCCTCGACCTCGTCTAAACCTCTCCTCTTACCCTAGCTTACCTGCCTTCTTCATCCGGTCGCCCAAGATTTCCTCTTGCTCGAGGCCATGATGAAACAAACCGCAACGTTGTTTGAGTTCTCGAGCAGGAAAATAGTTTTTTCCCAAAGTGTTAAAACAGAAGAGGCAAGTTTCTCTACACATTTGGGTTGTGGGAGTTGTTGAGAGGGAAGCAAGTCTCTTCACCGCCGGTGCTCCACAAGAAATTCGCGTATCTGGAGGCGTAGTACGCGTTCTGCGGGTCTAGAGCCAGAGCCTGCAGGAAGTTTTCCTCTGCTGCAAAGTAGTCCTTCCTAACTGTCCATAGGAAGTTGGCATACTGAGTCAGAGACTCTGCATCCGGCGGCTTCACTTGTACCGCCCTCTTGAAGCATTCCTCGGCCCTATTTAACAAGTAGCGCGATTAGCAACATCGTATAGACATCCACATTTGGGACTCAAGAGACTTCTAATTCATGGTTTAAGTGAAACAAGATGATCATTAAGTAGATCATGCATGCATGAGAGAGAAAATCAAGAAACAATGTGATTGTTGTTTGAGCACCTATTCAAAACCACATTCCGATGCAAACAAATTCATGGATCAATAATTCATCTCATATGGGGTTTTCTTACTTGGTCTAGTAGTACTAGTCCTAATACTCCTTCCGTCCCATTATTTGTGGCTCAATTGGTTTCGGCACGGGAATTAAGAGACTAGATGATAAAGTATGAGAGAGGGGTAGATGATAAAGTATGAGAGAGAAGATGAGTAAGAAAGGATGATAAAGTAGGAGAGATAATGTAATAAAGTAGGAGAGAGAAGATGATAGAGTAGAAGATATGATAATAATTTTTTACCAAATCAGGAAAGTGGGCACAAATAACGGGACACCCCTTTCGGGAACCACAAATAGCGAGATGGGGGGAGTATATTTTTAATTTAAATCGACCCCAATGAGGATTGAACACTATATCAATTTTAGATCAACCAGTTATGCAGAAGCGGGAATACCAACTACACTATATATTGCCGGTCTAGTAGTCCTAATAAAAGCCAAGAAAGGTAACATTATACTTTGATAAGATGCATAAGATGATCTTGCTAGATTACCTGTGATAGTCGCGTGCCACAAGGTGGAGAAACTGCGCGTAATTGCAGAGCAGAAGCGGATTATTAGGTTCGTGCGACAGATTCATCTGATACAAAAGATTCATCCTTAGATAATCCTCATAAGTATCGGGTTCTAGCTCCACTGAAACCGGTGCAACAAGATGCAGCAAAGTTTCGCGATCAAGAGCCTTCTCCTCAACACCTTCCTGCATCTGTGTTGCGTCGTCCACAATTGAATTCCAAAGACTCATCTCCTCCACACTCTCCAATTCATCGTTTCGGTAGAGGCTCGGAAGCGAATCCCCTCCTTCTGCCTTCTCCTCAACAGTGACCAAAGACTGCAACGAGCCGTTGATCCGTTGATACCCTTCTCCCAACAACGGGGCATCGGGTAAGGTCGTGTTATAGGAGGCCGACTGCACGCCGAAATCAGCCAAGAGTACCATCACATGAAGCATCAAGGCCGGTGTTCTCGAAAAGACTTGCTGGAACAGCCACACGAACGATGAACGCATCTCCTTCTGCACGTCACACGTAATGGCCTCCAAATCCTCATGGCACAGCTCCTCCCTCATCTGCAACGCGCAGCTCTGGAGCTGCACGATGATGAACACCGTCGAAGAGAAGGCTGCCTTAATCGAGCAATAACAAGACTCCGACTCTTTAGAATTCGCGAAGCCCTCTTCAAGTTGTAGCTTCTTCTTGATCATCCTAAGGGATAAAGGGATGTCAAGGCTTTTAGCCTTGTGCTCTATCGTCGCCCATGTTGTCGTTTCGTGGTCAGGCCAATCCGGGAACTCCGGCCTAATCCCGAGCATCATGGGCTCCAAGAAATCAAATCTTGAATTCAAGAATGGATCTTGATCTTGATCTTGATCCCTCCATTGTCTATCCAAGAATGAGCCATTCTTTGAAATCTCACAATGCAACTTCTTGTTGTTCCTATTCCCTTCTCTGTCCCACCTATTCTGTGTACCTTCGTTCTTGGCAGATCCTTCAACGCGAAATGAAGGCTTACCATCCAAATTCAAGCTGAGAGATCTTCGAATGGCATTGTTACCCTTTGCAATCTTGTTCAAAGATCGAGTTTTAAAGAGAGTTTTCGAGGCGAACGGATTGGAACGAAACGAGGAGGTGAAGGGAGATGAAGATACTGAGGGAGCAAAGGCTTGGAAGGAATGGTGGGAGCAATCTGCAGGGGGCAAAACAGATTCGAGCCTCATAGCTTTTTGCTAATCCCAAAGGGGAAGAAACCAAAGAAAGCTAATAACAAAGATGGATTAGCAAAAAATAAGGCAAGAGGGTAAGCACTTCTATAATCAGATAACAGGAAGCCCGTGAAAAGGGGCTCTTTTCAATCCACGGAGGGGAAAATTCAGGTACATGAAATCTATATATATGAGAGAGAGGGGAGAGAGACAGCAAGAGAGAGAAAGATCCCTCTCAATCGGATCTTGGAAATAGAAATAGAAACAGAGTATAGACGGAGCTTTGAACTCAATCACCACCTGTTACATACAAATTTGAAAACACAGAAACTAAAATTAGATTAATTAAAAGAACCCTTTTGAGAATTCTACTCCACCAACATATCCATAACCCTCAAATCAATCAAGCCAACACTTTATCAAACCAAGTAAATATAAACAAACATGCTCATCTTGACAAATTGTGTTTTTCTCACTTCTTGGTTGTTCACAATTTTTTCTTTTTTTTACAACGAGGGTAACTCACGACCGTTAATAAACACGACACATGAGAGCTAACACTCTAAACTAATTATAGGTGACAGACTAATGCGGTTTTGAACAAAATTTAATCTTTACAAAATCCCAACTGATATAAAGCGTTGATGAGCAAAACCCATGTTTTTCTTTTCATCTAAAATCCGTACGCAAGATAAATTTATGCAAACTGAGAATATTAAATAATGAACTAAAAGAGAAGTGATAATATGATGAACAAGAAAATATTTTTGCAAGAAGGGCGTTGGGAACTCACGGAATCAATGAAGATTTGAAGTTTGAGGAGGAGGAATGAGATGGGAGAATGATGCTTATCTTGGAGGGTATATAAAAGAAAATTGGGGAAATAATGGGGGGAGATGAATGAAGAGAAGAAGAAATGGATTTTGGGATAGAAGGATAGGAAGATAATTCTGTTTGTAGATGAGAAGACGATATTTAGTCTGCACCAAAAACAAGCGTTTCGCGCTTTTTGGACCAGCGGCGGTAGGCCTCCTCAAAAGGGACGTGTTAAATTTTTGAATGAGAGATATTTTCTCTCTCTACATCCACGAGAGAGAGAGAGAAGGGGGAGCCGCTGGACCAGACGATAGTGACCACGCGCTTTTTTCAATTGGTTAACCACTTTGTTTTCCTCGATTGTGGAGCGGAGATATTGAAAGCTTTTGCGAGTTTTTAAGCTATGGCGGCCGTCGGCGCGTCGCCGTTCCGTGATCGGACGTCGGAGTTCGTATCGTTGTCGGAGACGTTGAGGAGGATCGGTGGAAATGTAGCAACTCCGCCGCAATTGCAATCGCGATCGAATCAATCGAACGATTCCATCGCGGTGACTCCGGATCGATCCGAATTCAACAAGAAGGCTTCTAGAGTAGGGCTTCGGATCCACCAAACGAAGCAGAAGATCGACCGCCTATCTAGCCGTATGTTTTCCTTGATTTTTTCTCAAATTAAAATTTTCGATCAAATGTCAGGGTTTGGATGATTTTTTCACAAATTAAAATTTTCGATCAAATGTTAGGGTTTGGATTAAGAGCCGTTCCCTCTGTAAATTCATCTGCCAGTTGATTCTGATTGATAGAAGATCATAGCAATAGCACAGCTCATATTGCTATTCATATTTGTATCGAATTGCTGCCATTGTTCTTCATCATCATGTTCTTAGGGTTTCAATCTAGTGCTTACTCTTTTGGCTACAGAAACCAAAAGGACATCAATCTTCGACGATCGGAGCAAGGAGAATGAGGAACTAACAGCCTTGATTAAAAACGACATCACCGCGCTTAACATGGCGATCTCCGATCTGCAAACCCTCCAAAACATGGAGATAGTTGATGGGAACTATACAGGGGATAGAGTGGTTCATTTAAACGCCGTTTGTGATGATTTGAAGAACAGACTCATGAGTGTGACTAAGCAGTTTCAGGAAGTATTGACTGCTACCACCAAGGTGAATTCCCTTTAGTTGATGTTAACATTCTTAGATCTATTCTCCTAATCCAGTTGTTTGTGTTTTTTTTAACCTTTTGTTACAGAACATCAAGGCTCGTGAGAATCGGAAACAGTTGTTTTCGACTGTTGTATCGAGGGAGAACCCTTTGAAGCAGCTGCCTAATACTGTGGCGGAGCCACCACCATGGTCGAACTCATCTGATTCATCCGGGACTAATCTGCAACCATCAGCGTAAATTCTTTTCGACCGCTTCTTTACTGGTGTTGGTATTGTACTTGCTGGATCATTACATTATTGCTGGTCTTAACTTTTTTTGTCTGTAAAGATACTTGTTGTGGAGAATTGCTTATAGTTAGATTGTTTCTAAAAGCTCTCAACCTAATATCCATGTTTTAGTCTCTTGTATTCTTCATAGTTAAAACTTCTCTAAGATTCAATTTCATGAATATAAGTGGTCAAAATCTTCTTCCTTGGTGATTGTTTTTTTGTGATCTCATGAATGTAGCTAAGAACAATGAACATAGATTATGCTATTGTTAATCATACAAAGAAAGACCAAAGTATTCGTGTACGGAATAGCTCATTGACATGTCTTAATCGGGCCGACAAATTTTGTGAAGTCTCCTTGTGTTGCATGTACGTTTCAACCCTTTATTTCCTTATTCTTTTTCGGGGGATGCACTTTGCGTATTCCTGCTTGCGTATATATGTTTACTCTCTAATATTCTCCTTAACTTCTTTTTAAACGACAGATCGATAGGAAACGGCTCCAATCAGCTAAGGTATGGTGCTACTCTGTTTTTCGTTATGTAACTGTGCTAGTACCTTATGCAGCTAAGTATCATCTGGTAACTTTACACTCTTTGTTGCTACAACTGATATATTTGAGTTCAATAACTTAAAAGTAGAAACCAAGACTCGAACGGTATTTTCTTTACCAGAATCAGAGTCCACCGTACCATCAACTGACAAAGTATGAAATAGGTTGTAATTGATGAACTAGTGATGAAATGAATATGCTCTAAATTGTACGGGTTCGTCCGATTTGAAGATTTTTCATAGGTCTGGTCATTGAGAAAGAACAACTTCATCTTTGTAACAACAACTAGACAAGAACTCTTCATGGCTCATTGCAAACCACATCTTGTCTTTTCATGGCTTGTCTGATTTCGGCACGGAGATTAAGAAAGTTGTTTGTTGTGTGTAAAGTAGTATAAAGTTAGCGGGCCCACTATATTATATTATAGTGTTATTTTATGTTGGGAAACAAACAAGCCAACTTTAACGGGACAACTCAGAATGGGAAACAAGCCACGTTGATTGGGACGGAGGGAGTATTGGAATAACAAAGTTGCTAAAACCTATTTTGAGAAGTTATACTAATGTTTGACTTTCTTTTCGGCATGGAGATCCAGAAAGTGGTGTTGTTTTGTGTATATTGTTTGACTTTTGGGTAATTGATTTATGTCCGCACATTGGAACACTTTTAATGCGACAACCCAATTAGGAAAAGAGGACGACTATAAGGGGCATCTCCAATTAGCCCTTTTTGTGCAGTGTAGTCTCTATGCACCTTAATCGATATATTCTGTACGCAGGCGAAGGATGGGAACAGAAGCCAGTCCCTCCCCTCACATGGAAGCTGCAATGCTGCAGCAGGTCGTTCCTCGACAAGACAACATGTACCAAAGTCGGGCCAACGCTCTTCAAAACGTGGAGTCGACCATTACAGAACTCGGTGGGATATTCACACACTTGGCCACAATGGTTGCTCAGCAAGGAGAGCTGGCTATAAGGTAACATTCTAACATTCCCTTGTATTATTCCAGATTAAGACACATTCAATAACAAGATCTGAACCCAATTCTTTTGGATTGAAACAATCAGGATTGATGACAACATGGATGAATCACTTGCAAATGTTGAAGGAGCTAGCAATGCATTGCTGAAATACTTGAATAAGATCTCTTCAAATAGGTGGCTCATGATTAAATTGTTTCTTGTTCTGATATTCTTTCTTGTTATATTCATAGTTTTTGTCCTTTAGTTTGTGGCCCACACTACGTGGTCTAAGACCAGAGGCGGATCTATGGGATGGATGTTCATGGCGATCCACCGCAAACCCCCCATATCTTAAATTTTACCTACGTTTTTCTTGAAAACCTACTATTTAGGTTTCGTAAAATTGCGTATTTGCACCCCATGGATTTCGCCCACGAATTAAAGGAATCTGGTTCTAGCTAAGATTGTGTTTGGATGTATATATGACCTGATTTGAGATTGTTTAGTTGAGATGTAAATTGACATTGTTATCCGGTTTGGAAATGTACTGAAAGTTTTGATTATTATTTAGAGCTTGAAGCGTCTAAAAATCGAAGGGTCGTAAACAAATCGAATTAAATATCATTAAATTTATATTCGGTTATTGATCGATTTATATTGTCTTCAAATTTATTTTTTTAGAGTATTTGATGAATAATAAATACTCATTCCGTTCCATAATTGTTATTCCATTTCTTTCGAACATTCAGGAAAATTGTTAATTGTGAGTAAAATTGATTGATGTTTAAATAAAATGTTTGTAATAATTTCATATTGAAAATGAGACAAAAACTATGGACAATTAAAAAATAAAATTGGGACAAGAATTATCGGAAGGAACGAGTACTGGAAATTTGTGGATCATTCGGGTTGTATTTAAGGATTAAACAATTTAAGAAAAAAAATTATATATTTGTAAATATTTAATTTTACAAATATCAAATTGAGTATTGTTTAATTGTTTGCAAATGTGTACTGATTATTTATTCCTGAAACAAATAACATGTGGCTAGTTTACTATTGTTTTATTAGTTATCTAATTATTTTAAATTCATTAATTTATAGTGTAATTATTTTGTACAAATCATGATTGGTTTAATTAGTCACAAAATTATTTATGAAATTTATCCTACAAGTGAGAAAATATTGAATTTGGTCATCTAATATTGCCTCCGTCCTGATTTTGGTCCAATAATATGGCAATATCCAATTTTGGTCATATAACGTTATAAATATTCAATTTTGGTTATTTAATGTGGCAGTAGTGACTGATTTTGGTCCTATAACTCTATAAAAATGTTAGATTTGGGTCCTACAACTTTTCAAAGTGTTTGACATTGATCCTCTAATGTGGCAGTGATCGATTTTGGTCCTATAACTTTATAATGTGTTAGATTTTAGTTCTATAACTTTATAAAGTGTCCGATTTTGATCTTCTTATGTGGCAGTAACTGATTTTGGTGCTGTAATTTTATAATGTGTTAGATTTTGGTTCTATAATTTTATAAAGTGTACGACTTCAATCCTCTGATAGAGATTATCGAGCATAAAAAGACGTGAATTTCACGCTTCGTGGAATGACTGAAATATATAGGACATTGAATACTACCACATTAGACGATTAAAATTGAATAGAAACCACGTTAAAAGACCAAAATTGATATTTTCTCTCATATAAAACAACAATTATAAAATAAACCAACATAAATAGCTACCATATTATGAACATTTATTTAATTAATATTTAATGCAAAAACTAATTATATCCTCAATCTTGAAATTATATATGGAAATCTATTTATGCTATTAATTTATATTCAAATAATATTTTGAGATTATTTGAGAAATTTTAAATTAGATTTAGTAAATAAGATATAAAATACAATGTATGGAGACATTTAATACTTTACCAAATAGTATGAACTTATTTGACGCTACCCATAAAAATAGTTAAGTGTAATATCTGGAAGAGTTTCTATATTTATTTATTTAATATGTATATAAAGGGATCGTCAGTCTGACATACTATACCATTCTTAATACCAGCTCTCTCTCTCTCTCTATCTCTCTCACGCACTTCTCTCTCTATTTCTCTCACACTCTCACTTGCACCGGCGAAGTTTATCCGGAGTGATGGCAATGCAAATGCAAGCCTTAACTTTCTCTCAGAGGCCATCCACGGCGATGCGGAAGGTACCTCCGGCTTCCGCCGCCGCCGTCTCCAGAAGAAACGGTATATCATCTGTTGCATTCCGGTTGCGTACGTTCCAATGCTGCTCTTCGAAGATTCCTCATCCTCCTCTAGGTTTGCAGCACCTGTCCTAAACTATTCTGGTGTTTGCATGTTAATTGGCTGTGATTTAGACTTGTATGTTGTGCAGTTTATTGCGAGTTTAGCTTTAATTTTGTTTTCATTTCACGAATCACGAACAATGTAGAGTTGAAAAACGCAATTGAGATTATTTTGCTGTGTACGGAACCAATTTTCAGTTCATATGTTCTTGTGGCAGTTCAGAGACGATTGATCTGTCTAAGAGCATTTTTTTTACTTCTGGAAAGTTGAGTGGCGTTTTGGATTAGCTTGTTAACTTGTTGTGCTGTGAATATCCTTTTGCCTCTAATTATTTCTTAAATTGGTTGATCGAAGTGGCGGATGAGATTCACGAGAAGAGGTTTCTCGAAGCATCTGAGACTGGAAACGTAATTCCGCTGTACAAATGCATATTCTCGGATCAATTGACGCCAGTGTTAGCTTACAGATGCTTGGTTAAAGAGGACGATCGAGAGGCTCCAAGCTTCCTATTTGAATCTGTAGAGCCTGGTTTTCGATCATCAAGTGTTGTAAGAAGCAAATTTCCCCTTTAAGATTGTTATGTCTACCTGAATTTATTTACATATGTGCATGTGTATAGTGTAGTTAACATGAGTAAGCCTTATTACCTTTTATAGGGTCGTTATAGTGTTGTTGGCGCGCAACCTGCTATAGAAGTTCTAGCAAAAGAGGATAAGGTCACAATCCTGGATCATGGCTCCAGAGAGATAATTGAGAAGATGGTAGAGGATCCTCTGACAATTCCAAGAAGCATTTCAGATTCATGGAGACCAAAGCTAATCGATGACCTACCGAATGCATTTTGTGGTGAGGATCTGGTGTCAAAAAAATATTAATTGTTTATACTTGCTCATTTAACAATTTTCTTGTATTAGCTTTTCACCTGTGTATTACATGGATCTTAATGGAAGCATCACTTCTGTTTTTCCTGTTCTTGTTATGTTTAAACCTCTTGATTAGAGTAATGAACAATGAAAGTAGCTCAGTAAAGCAACTCCTAGATTACACACATTACTTTCTTACTTTAGTGGTTTGTTCAGTTATTTATAGTCTGCCATCACAGATGTTTGGAACTCAAATGTTATTCTTTGGTATATTACATTATTAGATCATAGGATCGTATCTGTTAACAAATTGTTGGTTAAAATTAAAAGAAATACTTTGTGGTTTTTAACCATTATTTAGGTTCTTGCAAATGTTTTTTTAGTTGCCTCGGCTGAGTACGAGGCTACATGTTTTGAAATTAGTTGAAAATATCTGTTATTCTTAAATACAACGAACATGATGGTGACGGTTGAGTCATAATGATCTTGTGAGGAATTTCAGGACTGGTAAACAATTTTCGCCATCCTAGTGATTGGTTTTCTTATTCTGAAAGACTGTGACAAAACATTTTCCATAACTTGAGAAGATTACTTCCTTATCTGAACAAGTTCATTGGTTAACTCTGGCTGACGCCTCAAATTCTTTAGGGCTAACTTTTGGCTTTATGAGACTGATGGAGCTTTTTCAACATTTCTATGAAGATTTTGCTGAAACCATGCACGTCAGCCACCTCAATGTGGTGTACTGATTTTCTTATTTGTTTCTATACTTAATGACATGAAAGAATTTTTACTTTGTATTTTAAGTAAGTATCATGTCTTTTGACTTTCGCATCAATGTAGTGATACTAATGAAGTAAAATCAATTTCTCCATGTCTTTTGACTTTTGTATAAATGTAGTGATGCTAATGAAGTAAAGTTTGTTTTGTCTATTTCTTCAAGACAAATAACCATTCAATGTCAGCAGATACAAAAAAAAAATATAGCCGTCAAGTCTAGGTCGAGAGTGGCATGCTATGCATATTAATATCAGCCTGGTTAATTGATTCTTGACCAAAATATATTAATCTTAATGGAAGGCGTAAGTGATAATACTATTATATGCTTCATATTTACATGTTTCTTATAAATATGTATTTTGGACTCATTATATTCTTATACTATATCAGCTGACATTGATGGTTGATATTCATCTTGAAGGAAATCACTCCAGTTCATTAGTATCTAAGTGCATGTGTTACACATATAAATATTTCCTTTGAATACTGATGGTGTGTTCAGTGAAAATGGTTTACGGGATTGATGTAACGTAAATGCTTTTTTACCCTGATTTCTTGGGAGTAGGTATAGTGATACAAGCCATATATTTTCCTCTATCCATATGTGTTGATCTGGAGACTGCAATTGCAGTTATAATATTGAAGCTACTCTAATTTTTTTTACCTTCTGTAACAGGTGGATGGGTTGGTTTCTTTTCTTATGATACTGTTCGATACGCAGAGAAGAAAAAACTTCCATTCTCTGGAGCACCAAACGATGACAGAAATCTGCCTGACATTCATCTTGGACTGTATGATAACGTAATCGTTTTTGATCATGTTGACAAGGTACAACTGACTTGCTGAAAATGATAATTCTGTTATGTCATTATATATGTGGATTTTTTTTATCATTATGTTTTGCTGTAGACTCATATTTCTACCTTGGAATCGCTCAAACAATCATAAATTCATAAAAACCTCACGTTGTTTGAAGGTGGCCATAAATTGTCTCATATTGATGTCTCTCTATCTAAAGTTACTGTATTGTAGCTTATGGTGTCAACGTATCTCTTTCTTTTCTTCTTATTTCTTCGTATTGGATTATGAATGGGCAAATTCTGTGAATATTTTTCTCAGAAAGCTTATGTTATCCATTGGGTGCGGTTGGATCAATATTCATCTGCTAAAAAAGCTTATGATGAAGGTATGAGATGCTTGGAGAACTTGGTTTCTAAAGTACAAGACATTGATCCGTGAGTCTTTTTCTTGTGTTTATTTCTCTGTTGCATTTCATCTTGAAAATGCTTTGTTTTTTCGCTAACGTATTTATCTCCATTCTAGTCCACGGCTCTCTCCAGCTTGCGCTGATTTCCAGAGTCCTGATTTCGACCTCTCTCAATACAAGAGAAACATGACAAGTGAGGAGTACATGAAGGCTGTTTTAGAGGCCAAATATCATATTTCGGCTGGAGATATATTTCAGATTGTTTTAAGTCAACGTTTTGAAAGAAGGACATTTGCTGACCCTTTTGAAGTTTACAGATCTTTGAGAGTTGTGAATCCAAGTCCTTATATGAGTTACTTGCAGGTGAATTTTTATTATTTTTTTTTTGGCCGTCAGATTTATTTACTTAATCAGTTGTTGATAAGTCGAGTTTTTATTTTCTTTCTTGTTTCATGTCAGGCTAGAGGTTGTGTTATGGTAGCCTCAAGTCCGGAAATTCTTGTTCGTGCAAATAAGGTAAGCTCATTATGATACATCTCCAAATCCGACAAATATGGCGTTTTTTTCTTTAATGATGCGGTCATTTTGCATTGCTGGTATGAGCAACATTTTACGTCATGCGGATAAGAACTTGATTGATTTGCATATAGAAAAAAATTGTCAACCGACCCTTGGCTGGGACGACTAAAAGAGGGGTGACAGACCATGAAGACCAAATGCTGGAGATGGAACTGCTAAAGGATGAAAAGCAATGCGCGGAACATATTATGCTGGTCGATCTGGGCAGGAATGATGTTGGAAAGGTTTGTTTGTTCTTTATATCGACGTTACTCTTCTAGGACAGAAATATCATATCAAGGAAAACAAGATTAGTGTACCGTATCAACTTTATCGCCGTTTGTATGCTATTTTTGTGCTTTTTACAGGTTACAAAATCTGGCTCTGTTAAAGTGGAAAAGCTAATGACCATCGAACGATATTCCCACGTGATGCACATCAGCTCCACAGTAAGTATATGCTTCTTAATTGCCTTCTTGGCAAATGTAGTTTCCATAACGACTCATTCTTCGTTGCTCTGTTTTTCATAATTTTCGATAAATCGTGCTTATAGGTCACGGGAGAGTTGCTTGACAACATGACGGGATGGGATGCATTACGCGCTGCACTGCCCGTTGGAACGGTTAGTGGAGCACCAAAGGTAAGAATGTAGACTTTGCTTGAGTTTATGCACCGAGGGTGTGTTTGCAAGAGCTTATTTTCAACACTTATTAGCTTTTTGACCAAATAAGTAGTTTTCTAATATTTGCAAAACTTGCTTTCTACGTTTGCTTTTAAGCAGCTATCGAGATTTTTTGGTGCTTAAAGCACCGTAATTTTTAATTTACCAAAAATGTCTGTTTTTTAAAATCAATTCCAAAAACTCCTTCATTTTGCTTAAAAGCAGTTGTTTTCAAATTTAAGCAAAAACAAATATAAAATGCTTATAACAAGCAGTTGCAAACGCACCCCAAATATCCCGAGCAATTCTCAGTCAATAGATTTACGTTATTTTCTTCTTCTCGTATCCACCACTTCAGGTAAGGGCTATGGAGTTGATAGATGAGTTAGAGCCAACAAGAAGGGGCCCCTACAGCGGTGGATTCGGAGGAATTTCGTTTTTAGGCGATTTAGACATTGCCTTAACTCTAAGGACTATTGTCTTCCCTACTGGGGTCCGTTACGACACAATCTATTCGTACGAGGATGGCGAGAGGCGCCAAGAATGGATCGCCCATCTCCAATCCGGTGCCGGTATTGTGGCGGATAGTCGTCCGGAAGACGAGCAGCTCGAGTGCGAACGCAAAGCTGCCGGTCTAGCAAAGGCCATAGATTTGGCGGAGTCTGCATTTTTGAACCGAGCTTCTTCGCAACAAGTGAAGATCAATGTGGAGTCCGTAGTTGAGAGGGAGTTGGTAAGTGAGATTGGAGCTGCGAGTGCCTGAAGAGGCTTAATTGGTTATAGTGAGATTTAAATTAATCCAGTTATAGACCACATTTTTTTGTACCTAAATTGTGTTGAAACCATGTTGATTGTATCATGTTTTTTTTGTTTATCAAATATGCCCTCTCTCTCTCTAGAAATGGAGTTCTGCCTGAAGTTGTGGCGGGACTAAGCTCAAAACTTGAAGGCCGAATAAATTGGGCCAAGTTTGGATTTGGGCTGCAAAAGCCCGTTTTTACTCACCCACTAATTTACTTCTTTTCTTTTATCAAAAGTTGAAGGCCCAAACAAATTTGGCCCATATCACCTTGTTTGAAAGGCCCAAAACAGGATGAGCTGCTGGCCCGCAGGCTTTGGCCCTGGACTACTGGGTAATATTGAATCTGATATCGATAGTTTTTTCGGCTTGCACATATCTTTTGTCCCACACTAATATAAGGATTTAGGTGCTTACAGTTGGAATTTTAGGGTGGTTATAAGCACATAGATGCTTATAGTTGAAATATTAATGGTACATGAATGTGACATTAGAAAGTGGGATAGAAAACATGGATTGTTTTTCGGCTAGAGATCCTCTGTTCCATAAATGGGGTCAATTTGATGTTGTGGTGCAACCATTGCACCTCCCAGCCCAAATGACGACACGCGTCTCAAGTTCAAAACATTTTTGCTTTTTCTTTTTCCCTTCTTCTGTCATTTAAAATGTGAGAAATATTATGTATGAATAATAATATGGTACTCTCTAAGTCCCAAATTTAAACAGAGGGAGGGAGGGAGATGTTGAGAAAGTGTTACGGTTTGCCATTATCAATAAAAGAGGTGGTAACACAGATTGTAACAAAAAGACAAGGTGGGAGTGCATGGGAAGAACTTCTAGAATCACCGGATTTGAACGTAACATTAGGGGTATTGGAATCAGTATACAACAAATGGCCTCCACTACTAAAGTCGTGCTTCTTGTGCCTGAGCTTTTTCCAGAAAGGTATGCCTGTTAGGAGAGAGAAGTTGGTACAAGTCTGGAATGCAGGACAAGTGATTGCACATGAAGAAGAAGAAGAAGATGACAAAGATCTAGAAGACGAAGAAGAAGCTAAGTTCAATTTGGATGCTCTAGAAGGATATAAAACAACGTTGATTAAACTAACTGATGAATCTGTTATTGAAGTTGACAGAAGCAAAAAGAACCAACGAATGAAATGCATTCGCATCAATGAAAGTTTCCACACACTATCCATCGCAAAAGCAGAGGAGGAAATGGTTTTCAAAACCGTGAGGAAGGGTGAAGGTAATCCACCCTCCTACGGGGAACCTCGTCATCGTGGCATCTATTGTAATAGAGACGGGTTCAATCACTCCAGCGATCATGACGAACATCTTGTTTCACTTTTCTTTCGCGGAGGTGGCTACTTCGACGCTAGCGAGCCTTACTGGAAGCGTTTTGAGCAACTACGGACACTTGACTTTGAAGGTTTTGGCTTGAAGATGTTGCCAGAAACCATTGGTGCATTGACCAAACTAAGATACTTGGGATTGAGAGATAATTACATAGAAAAGCTTCCACGGTCGATGGGGCGCTTGAAAAAGCTCGAAGTTCTTGATATAGCACTAAACTTTACACTGGAATTGCCGGACATTGTACGGAAAATCGGTAGTCTTCGTCATCTCTACATGCCCGACATAATTTGCCGGGAGCCGTTGAAGATTGACACTTGAAGAATCTCGAGACCTTGACCTACATCTCGATCGATAATTGGACATACAACGTCTCGAGCTTGAAAATGATGACTAGTCTCCGAAAATTGGGCATAGAAGAATTGGATGAGAACTCGGATGTAAGAAAGCTCTTTACATCATTGGCAAATTTGAGGAAGCTTGATTGCCTTATCTTGAAAGGGTTTCGTTTCAGAAGCCTGCCTTCGTTGCATGGGTTGAAGACTCTGCATCGTCTCAGCGAAATCAGATTGGATGGGCTCATATCCGAGCTACCAAGTGCTGATACTTTTCCTCAATGTATGACTCACTTGAGCTTGATTAACAGCTCTCTTGATAAAGACCCTATGCCGGAACTGGCAAGGCTAAACTCCTTAAGGTACCTCAATCTGAAGAATGCATACACTAGTCAACAGATGATGATCCTAAGCAATGATACTTCCAGTCTTAAAGTTTTGTGCATTGAAGAATTGTGGCATTTGAGGAATATACAAGTCCACTATCAAGGGCTGGTGAAGTTGGAAATCAAAAGCTGCCCGTATCTGGAGAACATTCCAAAAAACATTCTTGGGTATTGGACGAAAGAGATGAAGATGTTGACGACTAAAAGGCTTGCAGCCGAGATCCGGAAGTTGGACTATAAACCCAAATTAACAGAGCATGATGTCAATGTCGACATCCGACCATGAACGGAAGTATCGGGTATCAATCTAGAAGCCTTACCGGGATTTGAACACACAATCTCTTGTTCACAAGTAAGTCACTCAACTAGTTCAAAGTTAATGTGCTCGATATTTGGGTGTAGTCTCTAATATCTCTAGGCACTTTTTTAAGAAACCTCCTTCAACTTAAACGAGCCACTTTTCCTCTTCTTTGTTTAAAGACTGATAGAATATTAACATTCCTTGGAGAAGGCCCCAAAAAGTACTAGGAGGTGATGGACGTACATTTTGCATGATCAACGCATTCTTCTCGCGGAGCTCTTCTTTCCAGGTGAGCTAGCTGAGTTGAGTCACAGCAGAAGCTAGCTTAACTCCATGCCCTCTGGCTCGAACCATGTACTACGAGTATACGATCATCCAAAATAGAGGGCAATTTGATTAGATATACTCTCCCAAAGTTCTCAACAAATTATAACATCTCACCTCAAACAGTTGGACTGAAATAGACATCAAAATGATGCTTGCCCCTAGGCCCTAGGTTACATATGACTTTCTCAAATCAATCTTGACCTATATCACAACCAACTCTCTCAATTTCCTCTATAACATCTTTATGGACAAAGCAATCTTGTCCCAAAACTCCCTAGATGCAATAAGCTTACAAACTGAATATGAACATCGATTTTGAGCCATCTGCAAAACTTTTTAACTAAAGTTTACTAAATGTATCATTCTTAGATGCATTAGCGATACAAAACCATCATATCTTAAGAACACGAGGGAATCCCAAAATTAGAGAAATGCCAGCAAAAGCACAATGTTTCTAAAGTAACAAGGTATGTGATCAGAAGTACAAGTAAAAAACTACATAGGATCATGGAAATTTTTAGGGCGTTTTGGAATATAGGCTCCCCATGGAACACAATTTGAATGAATATGAGTAAATTCACCAGAAGAATTAGCACAAAATGAGCCCTTAAAGAAAGGCTATCATGAAACTCAAGAATTTCAAGTAGATCTCCACTGCATCAATCCCCATTGCCAATTCCTAATTCAAGAATTATGTGAATTTAACTAAGCATAAGTAGCAGAAACTAATCTGGTTCCTCAACAAGCAAATCATGAAGGAAAAAACTGAATAGGAAACAAGATTCAATATCACATTTACTGCAGATAACGCACTCAAGACCGAATACACTTGCAATATCAAACAAACAAATACACAAGTTTATTGTTCTTTCAAGTAACAGAAGAAAAGATGATGAAAAACTAGGGCACAAGTGATCAAACCTCAATTACCCCAATCCCTTCCGGCTATCGTAATCAAGGACTTCATTATCAGTAACGGACCTCGAATGCTGGACAATGGATCGGCCAATCGAGTTAATCCAGTCCTCCTTCTCCTTCTCCGAGTCGGCGATGAAGTACATAGTCTCGCTCCGAGTCGACAACTCGAACGCGAATTGCCGATTCAGCACGTCCTCCGCGCCCTTCACGGTCAGGCAACTGGCCACGGGGATCACGCCACGTGGCTTGGAGGCGCGGGTGATGGTGGACTCCTTGAACCAGAACAGCTTGCCCTGCTTCAGCACGAACCAACGGCGGCGCCAGGTTTTGATGTACTCGCCTTGCTTCATCAGCCAGCCGCCGCGCTCCGGCGTGCCCCAGAACTCGACGCCGTCGTAGTCGTCTTCTCCGGCTTGAGATGAGCCCATCGCGGCTCGCCATAGGCTCGCCGCCATCGACGGTGATTTTGAGGAGGGATTGATGAGAGAGAGACGGAGATGCGAGTGAGCGGGTTGAGTAGTTTGGTCTACCACGTGGGTTATTTCAAGTGATTAATAGTAGTCTTTATTTTCTTTATTTTTTTTTATCCTTAATTTTCTTTCAGCTTCATAATTCAATTTTCTCTTTTATTTTCTAAATATGTAAATTTCAATACAATTTTATAATTTAATATCTTATAATATGCATTTATTATTTTCAAAGACCCAAGTTCAAGATAAACTTACTCAACTTATAACTATCAATTTAGAAATGAATATTAGTTTATAAGTTTGGTCAAAATTTGGTTCTGTATACAATCTTCAAAACATTACTCAAAATATGACTTTTTTAAATTTGATTAAAATACACCCAAAACCCAAAACATCCTCTCTTTTTTTTTTTTTTCATTTTTTCATAATATGGTGGATTGATTATATATACATATGTATTTGTGTATCGAATTGATGGATTAATAAAAATCTCATTTTCAATTTTCGTACGCAAATCAGCGAATTTCTAATTTATACATTTAATCGAATCCCTATATCCGGAGATATTCGATCATTATCTTCAACCTCTATTTCACCCCATTGACTTATGTTTTTTTATATTGTTAACTAAAACTAATATCAGGGGTGCTGTTCTCAGGAAAAAATAGTTGGACAAGAAACCTCAAATGAGTTCAAATACGACGGGCTTAGAGTTATACGTGATGTTAGGTCAAGTTTTGTAGCATAGCTTAAAGATTGATTTGGACTCTTTGGATTTGGGCTCCTAAATTATACTTTCATGTGGGCCATTATTATTGGGCTTTTAGGTACATTTGTTTCATAATATGGAGATTGGGGATTGATTATATATACCCTAATTATTTTACCCTAATTTCTCTACAGCTGTATATTTCGCTACTCTAATTTCTTAACACGCATCTCCTCTAGTTATGATAAAGATGATTTGGAAGAGATTTGGCTTCGGTCAGCTAGCCGGCGGGAATGGTTAGGATATCACCATCAATGGTTTAAGCAAGAAAGTTTTGTAGAATTAATTAAATATTATAAGGGAAAAAAGTTAGTCAGTTCAAACTTGTACATACGAGTAATTTGAAATCATTAGTTGCGATTTGTCAAAAACTAAGAAATTAGAACCGAACCGTTCATAAACAGTTTATGGTTTTGGTTTAAAATTGCCGGTTCCGATTCTATTTATCGGTTTCACAGTTTTTTTAAAAAAGTTTATTAAATTAATTTGAATTCACTAAAAAAATACCTTTAAAAAGTTGAAACAAATGTTTCATAAAATCTAATAAAAAATGAAATATTTTAATCGTTGGTTTCTCTCGATTAGGGGCGGAAGATTTGAAACAAACGATTTCACAATTTCAAAATGAACAAACTGAAACCAATTCCAATTATGTATGTTTCAATTCCGATTTGACCCTAATTTGAACCGGTTTCGATTTGAAAATAGGCATGATTACCCATATATATTTAAAAAAAAAAAACTTCAAAGTCTAACGTTACGTTAGTCTAGACTAAGTTAAAAGATAATAATATTATAATCTATACGAAAATCTAATTTAACAAATAACCCAAAAGTACGAAATATTATAAAAGCTAGTGAAAGATGGGGACAAAATTTTATGATGATCATATTACCTGCTCCCAACTCGTAGGAATGCTAAACCTCGAAATCCCAGATGAAAAGATGGAGCGCCACCACCACCGGCGGTGCATACGGCAGCTACCGGCGGTGTTCCGTGAGGACGAACCGTCGAAGCACAACTACGATCCAAAGGTGATCTCATTAGGCCCTTTCCACCACGGCAAGGCGGAACTAGAGTTAGGCCAAACCTTCAAGAAAAACGCCCTCGAAATGTTCGTATCAGCCAGCGGCAGAGATAAGCACTTCTTCTACAAGAAGATTATAACGGATATTGATGAGATTCGAACCTGCTACGATGAAGTCGAGCTCAATGAGCTCGACTATGAGACTTTGGCTGAGATGATGCTGCTCGATGGATGCTTCATTGTAAGCCTAATGGAGCTGTTGTCGAATCCGGATAGATTCATGAATGTCTCGTATGCAATCGGTATGGCTGGATTCTCCTTCGCTGTGCGAGATGTGTTTCTGCTGGAGAATCAGATTCCGTGCAGAGTCGTCAGCTTGTTGATGAAGATGAGATATGATCTGCAGAAAGGGGAAGAATTGCTGGATAATTTTCTCAATTACTCCGCTTTCCAGGGGCATTTTACCAAGCGAGGAACAGCGAGAGATCTGGATGAAACAGAGCCGATTCACCTGCTCGAAGCAATTACGAGGAAATTGGACCAGCAAAGATTAAAGAAATCAATCAAAACATGCGCAACAATTTAGCCCTGGTGGCATCTAAGCATACTAGATTAATACTCCCTCCGTTTCACTAATCAAGTCCCATTGTTTTTTGGCACCGGAATTTAGAAATTAAGTGGAAAAGAAAATATGTGGTGTAAAAGTATAAAGTGATGGAATCCATTTGTTTATAGTGATTGTGGTCCACTCATTTCTTTCCATTTATGGATATGATTTATTTAGTGAGACACCCCGAAACGAAAAATGGACTTGATTAGTGAAACAGAGGATGTAATAAAAACATGATTTTGCATGGAATTTGATCTTGCTGTAATTTGGTGAAATTTCAAGAAATGCATGCAAAAACCTGATCTGGAAAAGATTTGGCTTCGGTCAGCTAGCAGGAGGCAATGATTTTCCTAAGCAGGTAAGATTTCACATCAATGATTTATGCAAGAAAATTGCTTAAAATTAAACACTTCATCCGTTCCGTTAAAAGTGGCATCGTTTTCCAACTAAAACACGTTCATTCTAAAAAAGATAAAAAAAAATGCGTGAATCAAACTTAACGACCAAAAAATCAAATAATCTACACCACATAATACGTTAATTCCTGAAAAGAAAAGAACGGGTCACAAATACCGGGACCGAAGGACTACTCTTTAGGGGAAACAAAATTTAGTCTCAGCAGTTCAAATTCTCAACTCTATGACGAACGGCTGCCCATGATTCTATAAAATTAAAAAAGAAAAAGTCTAACCTTACGTTAATAAATGTAGTGTAGACTCAATGGATTAGTCCAGACTTTAGGGACTCTATCTGCATGTCATGGCAAATATTCAATTTAAGCTACTTTACACGTAAAAGATAAAATTATTATAATCCATCTAATGTAATTCATTATAAAAGCTAGGCCAGAATATGGATGATCGTATAAGACAAAGGTAAAGAGTTTAACCTTCTCCACCTGCTCCCAGCTCGTAGGATGCTAAGCATCGAAATCCCAGATCAAAAGGCGGAGAGCCGCCGTGGCCGGCGGCACATACGGCGGCTGCCGAGCGTGATCCGTGAGAATGAGCGGTTCAAACACAACTACAGTCCAAAGGTGATCTCATTAGGCCCTTTCCACCACGGCGAAGCCGAGCTGCATTTAGGCCAAACATTCAAGCATAAGGCAATGGAAACATTCCTTTCAACCAGCGGCAGAGATAAGCTCTTCTTCTACAAGAAGATTATAACTGATATTGATGAGATTCGAACCTGTTATGACGACGTGTCGTGTGATGAGCTCGATGATGAGAAGTTGGCTGAGATGATGCTGCTCGATGGATGCATCATCCTCAGCCTAATGGAGATTCTCTCCAACCCCGAGAGAAATATGAATGTGTTGTCCGCCATCGGAATGGCTGGATTCTCCTTTGCTGTACGAGATGTGTTTCTGCTTGAGAATCAGATTCCTTACCGAGTCATCAGCCTATTGATGGAGTTGAGATATGATCTGCAGAAAGGGGAAGAATTGCTCGAGAATTTCCTCAGCTACTGTGCTTATCATCATATGAAGCACGGAACTACAAGAGACAGATACGAAACAGAGCCGCTTCATCTGCTGGAAGCGATAAGGAGGAAATTGGTGCTGAAACCGCCCAAATCGAGTAAATCACGATCCATAAAACATTCAATTGGTTTGAAAATTGAGGAAGAAATCCGGCTCGGGATGCGAATCTACACCTCGCGATCCGTGTCAGATCTGAAATCGAAGGGGATTAATTTCAAACCTAGCGCCACCGCTTGCCTCAAGGACGTCAGATTCAGCCCCAATTTCATCTTCTACGGCAGCCTCGAGCTTCCGTCGCGGTGCATCTCGGAGAAGACGAAGGCCCTCTTCACGAACCTCGTCGCCTACGAGATGTCGCCGGACAACGCCACCGACTTCGCGATCTCGTCGTACGTCCACCTGATGAAATCGCTGGTCCACACCGCGAAGGACGTGAAGGAATTGCGCGAGAAGAGGATTCTGATCAGCAACCTCGGGAGCGACGACGAGGTGTTCCGGGTGCTGAAGGAGATCGGCACGTGCGAGACGGAGAACGCCGGGATCTTCGACGACGTGAAGGAGCGGATCGAGGAGCACTACAACAGCAAGGCGAAGACGTGGATGGCGGAGCTCCTGCACAACTACTTCGAGAGTCCGTGGACTGCGATCGCGCTGCTGGCCGCCATTCTTCTTCTGATCCTCACCTTCCTGCAGACCGTTTTCACCATTCACCCCTCGAATTACTGATTTTAAAGCTTTCCGTTTTCCCGCGTGAACATATATATATTAAAAAAAAAATAATAATAATAATAATAATCAAATACACAGCTCGCTAATACAGTTAAAACTCGATAAAATAGTAACTTTGGGACCATAAAAATTTTCCACACAAGTATCATCAAATGTTCAAGTTTCACAAGGATCATCTCACTGAAATCAGATTGGATGGGCTCATCACGAAACTACCAAATTTTCCTCCAAAGATTTCTCAGTTAAGCTTGATTAATAGTTGTCTTGATGAAGACCCTATGCCAGAACTGGGGAAACTACGCTATTTATTGTACCTCAAACTGAAGAATGAATACACCGGTCAACAAATGGTCGTCCCAAGCGAAAGTTTTACCACGCTTAAAGTCCTGTGCGTTGAAGAGTTGCGCCATCTGAGGAATATACAGGCAGAAGACAGCATAACTTGGCTGCAGAAATTGGAAATAAAAAACTGCCCGTATCTGGAGAACATTATCCCAGAAGATATTTGTACGTACGAAGTGAAAGAGATGAAGATATTGACAACCAGAAGACTTGCAGCCAAGGGCGGATCTAAAAATGTATACTGGGGGGTCTGGAGGGTCGGAACTAGGATTTATAGATGGGGGATGTGAGACTTATTGGGGGTTTGGGGGGCGAAGCCCCCGAAAATTTTTTTTTAGACAAAATATAATGTAACAATGAGTATAAGGAAGTCAAGAGTAAGGACTCCGGACGCCTAGGATACGGTCTGCGTAACTCTCGCTCCTTGATCCCTCATCTGTCCTCTGAAGTGTCGTTAATTCACTATCCTCTCAATTATATCTCAATTCTCGTTGTATAGGATTATTGTTGTTGACTTGTTGGACTATTTAATTTAATTGTTGTTGTTGGACCATTTAATTTAGTTGTTGTTGGGCCATTGAACTAATATATTTTTAAATTCGCTTCAATATATTAAATTTTCATAAAATACGAAATATTTTTTTCGTAAAATTTACACAAAATTCGGCATCGACACGAAAAATGGGGGCTATCAAAATTAGATTTTGGGATTTGGGCTTGCGAATTAGAATTTGTGTTGAAATGAATTTCAATTATAATAAATTTGCAAATCATTTGGACTGATTTGGGGTGGGGTGAAATATGTAAAAAATAAATTTGGGTCGGATAAATGTAGTTTCTGGGCCGGGGTTGCACTGGGCTGGAGCCCACCCCAGCCCACCCCTACATCCGCCTCTGCTTGCAGCCATGTTCCGGAAGCTGGACTCTATATCCGAAATACCGCATGTCGATATCCAGCCATGAACGCGAGTATCGGATATCAATCTAAAAGCAGTAGTGGGATTCGAAGACATGATCTCTCAAGCACAAGTAAGTCAGGTCTACTATTTAGCATCCTATCCTATGAGGGATTAGTTGAAGTTAATAGGTTCATTGTATTATTTATGGAGCTTGTTTTTCTAGTTTTCAAATGTACTTTATGGTTTGGTTTTCTTGTACTAGACATCTACTCTCTTTCTAAACAGAGATTGATTCCAAAGTGTTTTCATGATCTTGTAAAACGTCATTGCTGAAGTTTATCTAATATTTTATGCACCTCCTTGAACCTAAACTAGCTACTTTTTTTTCTCTCTCTCTGTTCTTGTTCAAAGTTCGATAGAATACTGAAGCTCTAGTCCTGATCGAGTGTTCTTACACCAAATCAAAAGTTTTAATGTTTCACATATTCATATGATAAATACTCAGCTCTCAAACAGTTTCAGGGTGTGTTTATAATTGTTTCTTTTAAGTGTTTATTTAGTTTTTAACCGCGTAAGCAGTTTTAAAAATTGTGCCTTCTCTTGACAAAGAGAACTATAACAACAGATTGATATCCTTCAGGCATAACATTATAACAAAGGAGAAAGAGAAAAGATCGATTAATTCATATTTAGAGTAGTAAATGGAAATCAAAGGGCTAACCTCATGTTCCGTAATCGGGTATTCACATGCACAGCAGAACTCGCTCTTGACGAAAATATGTATCCAAGCATCATAGATAATGCTTGCATTGTCCACATTTTACTGCAAGAGATTGTGAAATTATTGCTAAGAAAAAGGTGCAGACTTCACATCTGTAGCATAGTGTAATATCCCAAAAGCTTTTAGACATCATTAAACTCCACAAGTTTCCACTTAACAAGCTTTTAATGAGACAAATTGCATAGCTTCTGGTCAAAAGTACCTAAGCGGCCTCTGGATAATCATCTGTCGGGTCATGCGTAGCGTATAGTGCTTAGTTGAAACTATCTTGAAGTGTCCTTGCTAGATCTTCGTCATTTACTGTTCTCCTACTTCCTGCATTATAAGTTTTTTGCATAAACCAAGTTGTGTAGAATGTGGAGGATATAGCAAGAAGTTGTTTCCATTTGGTTTCTTTAAATTTTCAGACAAAGAGAGAGAAACTGCAGGGTCTAAAACCTGTTTCTCTTCATTGCCTCGAGAGAAATCATCCTGGAGAAGGTTTTAGCCAGGTTTATGCATAACTTCATGCATTGAGTGTGAGTTAGATTGGAGTAAGAGGACATAGTCTGAGAACACAAGGTATCTCAGGTTCAACTCTAAACGCTAGTAATACTGAGATAACTGAACTATTGTAAGCAAAAGTTACACTATAGTTGTGCCATAATCCATACTCCCTCCGTCCCAATTTTTTTGTCCACTATACCATATTGAGCCGTCCAGAAATTCTTGTCCACTTCCATTTTTGGCAAATTATTACACACAACTTTTATGTAGGACCAACAACTTTATACATATTAACAACTCTCCTTAAAAACTATGTCGGACCACAAGTGGACAATAATTTTGGGACGGAGGAAGTATTAGTTAGTAGTTATGTTTGTTTAATATGTTATCAATTCATGCATTAACTGAACTATGAAAAATCATTTCCTAATATGTGATTTGTTAGTATACAAGTGTTGTAGCATGGCTTTGTGAATTTTCACATGGAAAAACTGATTTGGAAGAGATTTGGCTTCGGTCAGCTAGCAGGAGGGAATGACTCTACTAAGCAGGTAAGATATCACATCAATGATTTGTGCAAGAAAGTTGCTTAAAACTACATATTTTTTTTAGGAGAATCTTGAAAATGTTCAAATTTTCAACTCTATGACGAACGGCTGCCCATGTATTAAAAAGTAAAACTTCTAACCTTACGTTAGCACTTCCTCCGTCACACTAAAAATGTCTTAATTTTCATTTTGAGTTGTCCTGCTAATGTTGTCTTCGTTCAAAAATGGAAAAATGAGGTGACATTTTTGTAAATATAGAATACTCATTTCAAATTAATTAAAGTAGAGGGTCCTATATCTAACTACACAACTGCCCATTTCTACCAACTTTCTTAATCTCCGTACTGGAACCTAATAAGACAACAACTTCAGTGGGACACATGGAGTACAACCTAATGGAAGAATCATGGGTATAAACCAGATTGCATTGCAGGTAACTTTATGGACTCTATCTGCATGTCATGGCAAATAATCAAGAATTTAGGCTACTTTACACGTAAAAGATGAAATCATTTTATAATCTATATGAATATCTAATTGATCATAAAAGGTAGTGAAACATGAAGCCAAAATTTGTGATAATCATATTTGGACAATATAAAGAGTCTAACCTTCTCCACCTGGTCCCAAATGGGGATAGGAATGTTAAACCTCGAAATCCCGGATCAAAAGGCGGAGAGCCGCCACTGCCGGCGGCGTATACGCCGGCTCCTGAGTTTGTTCCGTGAGAATGAGCGGTTCAAACACAACTACGATCCGAAGGTGATCTCCTTGGGCCCTTTCCACCACGGCAAGCCGGAACTCCGTTTAGGCCAAACCTTCAAGCATAATGCCCTTGAAATGTTCGTTTCAGCCAGCGGCAGAGACAAACTCTTCTTCTATGATATGATTATAACCGACATCGATGAGATCCGAAGCTGCTACGATGAAGTTGAGCTCGATGATGAGGCGTTGGCGGAGATGATGCTGCTCGATGGATGCTTCATCGTCAGCCTAATGGAGATCCTTACCAACCCGGACGGCCTCATCAATGTCCTGTACGATATCGGCATGGCCGGATTCTCCTTCGCCGTACGGGATGTGTTTCTGCTGGAGAATCAGATTCCGTTTCGAGTCGTCAGCCTCTTGATGAAGTCGAGATTTGATCTGCAGAAGGGGGAAGAACTGCTCGATAATTTCCTCAATTACTCTGCTTTCCAAGGGCATTACACCAAGCGTGGAGCAACAAGAGATCTGGACGAAACAGAGCCAATTCATCTGCTTGAAGCAATTAGGAGAAAATTGGTGCTAAAACCACCAATTCAAAATAAGTGTTTTCAGCTAAAAATTAGGGCAGAAGTCTGCCTCAGAACGCGGATCTATACCTCGAGATCTGTGTCAGATCTGAAATCGAAGGGGATTCACTTCAAACCTAGCGCCACCGCTTGCCTCAGAGACGTCAGATTCAGCCCCAATTTCATCTTCTACGGCAACCTCGAGCTTCCGTCGCGGTGCATCTCGGAGAAGACGAAGGTCCTCTTCACGAACCTCGTCGCCTACGAGATGTCGCCGGACAACGCCAGCGACTTCGCGATTTCTTCGTACGTACACCTGATCAAATCATTAGTCCACAGCGCGAAAGACGTGAAGGAATTGCGCGAGAGGAGAGTGCTGATCAGCAACCTCGGGAGCGACGACGATGTGTTCCGAGTGCTGAAGGAGATCGGCACGTGCGAGACGGAGAACGCCGGGATCTTCGACGACGTGAAGGAGCGGATCGAGGAGCACTACAACAACAAGGCGAAGACGTGGATGGCGGAGCTCCTGCACAACTACTTCGAGAGTCCGTGGACTTCGATCGCGCTGCTGGCCGCCATTCTTCTTCTGATTTTCACCTTCCTGCAGACGTATTTCACCATTCATCCCTCGCGTATTTGATTTGAGGGGTTTTCGTTTTCGCGCGCTGAAGATATATAAATAATATTATAAATTAAAAAATATATATATATGAATTTTGATCTAAACAAAAAAAGATCGTGGTTATAGAATTTTTTTTTTTTTTTTTTTTTTTTTTTGATACGTGGAACCCGCAGCCGCTACCTTCGGTGCGCACTGGGTAAACCCCGCTCCTTGTGCGTAGCAGCGCAAACCACACAGGAGAGTTCAACCACCCTAGGCTAACCATAGGTGGCAGGCTCCACAAAGTTGCTTCCAGTGGGATTCGAACCCAGGACCTATCGGTCCCGGGCCAACCACCTTCACCAACTTTGCCATCCCAAGGGGACGTGGTTATAGATTGTTGGCTGATCGCTAAATTGTCCCACTGTTTTAGTATAATTCGAATATGAGTCTACTTTTTTACCAAAACTACCTCATTCGACCCAAGAATAGGGCGAATCTAATATTCTCTCTGTCCCTTCAATCTTACAGCATTTTCTTTTCGAGTTGTCCCATCAATTTTGCAATATTATCTAAAATAGAAAGAAAATAAACGAACCACAATCAGTTAAATAAGTGGGTTCCACTATTTGTTTTTTACTTACACCACTACTTTATATCTTCACACCCGCTATCTTAAAATTTGTGCCGATACCCCTATGTTGCAAGATTGGTGGGACAGAGGGAGTATATAAGGTTCATCCTGATAATAACATTATGTATTTATGACTGAATCGTCTCAATAATAATACCATATTCATGAAATGGAAATAGAATAACACTAAATGATTAAAAGTCAAGTGAACCAATATCATTTATACAAAAATCTTAATAATAAATTGGTGGAATTTGCAAGTTTAGGGGGTATAAATATATTTCCTCTATTCCAACAAACATGGCTTGTTTGTTTTCGGCACGAAGAGTAAGAAAGTGAGTGGAGAAGTGTTAAAATGATGGATACACTTATTTAAGTGATTGTAGTTCACAAACTCCTTCTTCTTTTTAAGAAAACATGACAATAATAATGAAACAGTCACTAAAGAATTCAGTATTTATTGGACGGAGGGAGTACAATTTACGGGTGGAAATCTATAATCGTAAAAAGAAAATTTGGATCAATTATGCAATTTGGGGAGGTTATTTTTCGATTTATGTGTATCATCGTTGTACTAATATTGTACCGTTTTAATTTTATCGGATGCCCGAACAACTAGGGTTTAATAGTCCAAGCACAAAAATGAGGAGGGCTTAGTTGAGAATGTAAGTTTGGGCCCACCCGGCCCGTCTTCAAGATTTGGCCCGGTGGGCTTGGGCCGTGCTGCCTTCTTTTTTGTGCGCCGCATGTAGCGAACTTTTTCCGCGGCAAAATCACGCTACTTCAATCGAGTTTGATTGAAACCCTAATTTTTCGGAAGTTGGGGGTTCTTGTAAGTGAAGTCGGAATTTCGAAATGGAAGCTGAACGTTCATTCAAAGTGTCGCCGGAGAAGGAGAGTTTTCTATGCGAACGTTTGCTAGATGAAAAGCAGCCGATCGCGGAGCGATTTAGAACTCTGTTTTCTCTTCGGAACCTCCGTGGCGACGCTCCGCGGAATGCGCTTATCAAAGGTATTTTATCTATGTCAACTCAAGTATGTTCTTGTGATTCTGAATTCAAGTTTGAATTTCTCCATTTTTAGACATGCTTATCTAGTGGAGATTTATTGAATAAGCTGGTAGATTTTTAATTTAGACTTGAGACTTGTGTAAAATAGTATCTTGTTCGTTTTTCTTAGAATTAATTATGCTTAGGCCATAAATATGAATTTCAAGCATCAAGTGTTCGTTGACTTTCTTCGAGAAAGCATAATTGGAAAGATCTGGCAAAAATTCTTAAAAGTCCATATTATAGCTCAAGGAAGGTTTGGCTTGCCAATAGATTTCAAGTATTGAATGAATTGACCCGAATAGATAGTACCCGTTCCGGACAGTCATCTGCCAATCATATTTAGAAAAAAGATACTGAATTCGGTGGTGTTTTGTCACTCAAATGTAGTACTCCCTCCGTCCCATTAACCTTGTCTCCTTTCTTTTCGGCACGTATATTAAGGAGAATTGTTACTTGTAAGTGAAGGGGTAGGTCTCATAAAAAGAGAGTGGTTAATTGTGTATGGAAAAGTTACCATTTTTAGAATGAGAAGGATGAATGAGACAACCCGAAAAGAAAAGCAAGAGAAGATGAATGGGACGGAGGGAGTAAGATTAATGAGAATTCTGATGGATATGTCACTTTTGTTTAGTTCCTCTTTGCTTGTGATTGGGAAAGTGAAAAGTGTTTCCACTTAACTGTAGTTTTATGATGTGGTTTCATTACTTCAGCAACTAGGGATTCTTCAAACCTGCTTGCACATGAGGCGGCCTTTGCCTTGGGTCAGATGCAAGATCCGGAAGCCATCCCTGCTTTAGAAGCCGTTCTAAATGATCTTTCGTTGCACCCCATTGTACGCCACGAGGTATTAAATTTTAAATCTTTTTCTTTTTGTATTTCACTGTATAAATAATGAAGCTCTAAATAGATACTTTGAACTTGTGAATCACAGGCTGCAGAAGCTCTCGGTGCCATTGGTTTAGAATCTAATGTCCCGCTTCTTAAGGCGAGTTTGGCTTCTGATCCAGCTCAAGAAGTTCGAGAAACATGTGAACTAGCCTTGAGTCGAATTGAGGGGTTGAAGAATACTTCTGTATCGGAGGCTTCCCCTTTCTTGTCAGTTGACCCTGCTGCTCCTGCTGCATATTCTTCTATAGAAGAACTTAGGTAGTTATTTCGTACGAATATGCTGTGTCCTAATCATTTCTTTGCTTCTCAATCGATTTCGGTGTTTTTTAGGGAAGTTCTACTGAATAAGGATAAGAGCATGTACGAGCGATACGCTGCTCTTTTTGCTCTTAGAAATCTCGGTCAAGACAAATCTGTTTCCGCCATTGTCGAGTCCTTAGGTGCCAATAGTGCTCTGCTTCGGCATGAGGTTTGTGTTTTTGGCGGAGTTTGAGTTTGTCGATCTGTCATGTGGAAAATATAAACGAATCTAATTGGTAGAATTCTTAACATGAATAGTTAGTGGAATGAAAAGCCTCGATAAATCATGTGTGAGGAGACAAGTCTTTCCTATCTTTCGTAATTTTATTTTTTTCCATGTGTAATTCGTTTTCAACTATTTGAATTTGGTTGAATCCAGGTTGCCTACGTCTTAGGCCAACTGCAGAACAAGAAAGCTTCGGATGCGCTTTCCGATGTTCTTAGAGATGTAAATGAGCACCCTATGGTTAGACATGAAGCGGCTGAGGCTCTCGGTTCTATTGCAGGTTCAGAATCTCTATATACTCCCTCCGTCCCACCATTCTTGTCTCATTTCCTAAAATAGCTAAATTATTACAAACATTTTATTTGTGGGCCCATATCTTTACGCACAACTAACAACTTTCATAAAATTATGCGCCATAAATTTTGGGGACAAGAAA
Source organism: Lavandula angustifolia (assembly GCA_028984105.1). NCBI lineage: Eukaryota > Viridiplantae > Streptophyta > Magnoliopsida > Lamiales > Lamiaceae > Lavandula > Lavandula angustifolia. The sequence goes on from CM054802.1 coordinate 42,769,596, forward strand.
AGTGGGACGGAGGGAGTATTAATTAGCATCCTTTCACACTTCTCTTTATTTTGAACTCCGTTTTGCATGTATGTTTACACTATTCTTATCTTGTAGACGAACAATCTATTGCTCTTCTTGAGGAGTTTTCAAAGGACCCCGAGCCCATCGTCTCACAGAGCTGTGAAGTTGCTCTCAGCATGCTTGAGTTCGAAAAATTAGGAAAATCCTTTGAGGTAATAATAGGTAGAAACTAGCAAGATTCAAATCTTTTTTAACTATTATGCATTCTTCTCTGATATATATACATGTATATATTCTTCTGCAGTACCTTTTCATGCTTACGCCTCAAGTGGAACAAGCTTCACATTAAAACTCTGCTTTTTTGGAGCTTCTGAAGATCTCTCTCCCACATCGATTGAGAAAATGTGTTGCAGAAATCATTCATTTTTGGGAAGTGACATTATGTATCAAATCACAGGTTTCCTCAGCTTCAATTGATTGATTAAACTTAGATATTTTGCTTACACTTCGAACGGTTCGAGTGGAAGCTAAGACTGGGTTATAGTCAAATGCTTGTTTTCATTAACAGAATCAGATGGTTTGGACTGTTTTGTAACATGAATCTTTGTTCTTTGAAGTACAATTTCGATAGAGTACGGAATGCTGCTACTTGAGATACTGTGTCAATCAGAGAATTCCTTGTTCTTCAATGCAGATTCAACGAGTTTGATCTTCCTGCTGTTCTCCTTGTTCATTAGTGAGAGTTTCTCGAGCGAAGATTTGAGTACGGATACATCATCTTGAACGCGATTCCCCCTTCTTCCCGGTCTTTGCATATGCCGGTTTGGAGAATCAGACTGCATGGAATGTGTATATCTTTTTAATCTTGCACTCAGAGCTTCAATTGAAGAGTGCAACGCATCCAACTCCAACCCGGTAAACTTATCTGTACACATTTAAAGGGGATCTAGTCATTCTTGCAAAGATTATGATAGTCTTTGAACATAAGCTCTGATAGAAGTAAAAGAGTGTGGAAAAGTTACCTAATTCTGTCTTGAATTCTCTCTCTGCTTTTGAGAGTGGTTTCTTCTGTGATAGAGGAAGGCTCCTCAAGTTTCGCAAGCGCTCTTCTAAGGAGGTGTGACGCTCAACTGCTTGCTCTACGCGATCCTCTATCTTTTCGTGTTTCCTTTCAACTTCCGAAAGCTTCTGCTGCATTTTACATAACCGGGACTGCTCATCATCGATTATCTTCTTCAACTGAGGCGCGTGATGTTTGATCTCAAAGTACACCTATTAAACACGTAAATAGGGTAAATCTGCTTCCAAACTATTGCATTGCGTTGCGTTCAGACAACGATAATGAGAGAGAAAATGCTATTTAGTCCATTGGATAATTGGAAGCATACCTTGTGTGCATACTCCACATAATTTTCATGAAACAGATTGAAATACTGATGAAGCATCGATCGTCCTTCGATGGAATCAGCAGCCAGAGCGCGTAAGTTTGGTGCTGAAGGGGGCATTAGAACTGACTTAGGCCCAGAGAGAAGCTCTTTGCTTATTATTGTGGGAGAATCTCTCTCTTTTGTCTCTTTACTATCATCATCCGTAAAGGTTCCTTTCATCTTATCAAATGCATCGGTAAGCAATACCTTCCAAGTTTCCATCTGTAGGACTATACAGTCATTAGAAGAGGTAAGTCCGACGATCCATGAACTTCCGTAAGAGTCTGATAAAGCCAGGAAACCATGAAGAGGTGATGGTGAGGATGAGTCGCCCGGGCATGTACTGAGTACCGAATGCACGGATGGAGTTCTCATTTGCTTTTCCTTCCCACTTGTCTGGTCAGTGAATGGGAGGAAATGCAAGACGATTGAGTCTATCCCTCCAGCGTGAACACAAAATATTCTTTCGGGTAAAAGAGGATCAGCGATCATGCCAATCAGAGAACTACTTTTGGCAGGCAAGGCTAAATCCACAATGGCTAACCGCAGCAAAGGCGGTGGATGGCCCAACCAAGCAGTAGAGTAAGGGGTGTGATCAAGCTTCAAAAGAGAATGATCACTAGAAGCAGATTCACAAATCATAGCAGCACCTAGTATCTGATCGGTTGAAGTGAAACAAACACGAGGCGCGCTATCCATCTTCCAAACTGGCTGAGTTTCATCAGCCAAAGCATCCAATTGAAGTTGCCCATCACTCCACGCAATCGCAAGAATTGTGTCTTTTCCAACTAAGTTGTAATGAAAACTGACTGCGCGTCCTTCGCATGCACCTTTTTCACCTTCAGATTCTTCCGCCACACCATGACATACTTTACGCAGAGGACCCTGAAAATAATGTTGTATTTAATATGAAGGGAGTGAATGAAAGGAAATTAAGTTTGTCCAGAAACTAAAGACCAGATACATGGAGAGATACAAGAAAGAAAATAGAAGACATCTGTTAGGCATATAAGATAGGGAGCCCTAACTTAACCTAAAATCATGGTTGTAAGTCAAGGGTTGACTCTCTCTTATATACCCTTCCACACTTTCATGTGGAAGCGATGTGGGATATCGTAACAATCCATCCCCCTTCGAAACCGTACGTCCACGGACGGCACATGCCTGGTGGCAACCCACATCGAAGGCCCACTTCACGGGTGGTAGGTTCCACATCCGTGGTGGCAACCCCTGGGCCCACACATCGGGTAGCCCCTTCCCGCAAGGTACGATCCGTCAGTTTCCCACAGACGGCGCCAATTGTTAGGCATATAAGTTAGAGAGCCCTAACTTAACCTAAAACCATGGTTGTACGTCAAGGGTTGACTCTCTCTTATATACCCTTCCACACTTTCATGTGGAAGCGATGTGGGATATCGTAACAACGTCATTCCACCATTAACTACACAAAATTATCATGAATTAATCTATATAAGGGAATACAGTCACCAAGAAGAGAAAATTTTAGTCTGTCTACATCAGAACCAGGCATTTCAAGTCAATGGAAGGATAAAACAGACATTAAACAGGACAAGAAAAGTGTAAGCAGATATAAATGAAGCAATTAAGCTACCTGCAATGAAACCGATGCATCCAACAGGACAAAAGGCTGAGCTCTAACTGTATACAACTGTCCAACATCTCCAGCCTGACAGACTAACTCAGGAAATGTTGCCTCCAGCCAAGAGATTGCGACATGAGAATTATTAACAGCTTTTGAATCAGCTGATTTTAGACCAAATGTATGAGCATCATTATACACCTCCAGAATTGATTCCCATTTATACACACTGCTTACAGGTAAAGGAAATTAACAGAAATGAGAATATTGAAAAACCTAAGGATGAATAAAACTTAAATGTATATACGGCACAGGGATCCCTGAAACTTTTGATTTAATTTGGAGGTAGCATTAGCAGCATCAAAAGGTCTGCCCATTTTAAAGTTAAGCTTTTGACAGATTGAGGCACAAAAAATAGCAGCAACACCTCAAAAGCCAAAAGGCCAAAATCATGACTAACTATTTTTGTCAAGCAGGGCTACCATCAGCCAAAAGTTGGGGATCAGAAGATCAAATGGATAATCAGATGAGTGTGAAGTGTGTACAATGGATTTACCTTCCAAAAGGAACAACTGGGCAAATTATGTAAGTGGATCCATCAGTAAACAAGATAAAAACCTGAAAAATGAGCAAAACGTTTAGACTTTTCCTCGCCGTATCAAAAGATGTTCTCATAGTAGTCAAAACTTTAAACTTCTCACTTTGTGGTCTCCACTAGTTGTACAAATTCAACAATGTTTGCAAGAGCAGAACGCTACTTATTACAAGCAGTTGACTAATGATCAAGAATCAAAGATAATCATTAAATACGCATAGGTCAAAAATGGAACATCAGAGATGTATCCTCTACAATTTCTAGTTTATCTAAAGATTTTTTAGACTGATTTCCTGATCAATCGCAATCAGAGAAGTCCAATAAACCATAGATGGGCAAGTACTTAGTTTTCAGAAACCAACAAACAAAACACTACTAAATATGGCATTTCCTAAGGAAATTCACTGGCAGATGGAAGAGAACTCTCGTACACTGAATTTATCCCACAAATGTTCACCCCCAAAGGAGAAATCAACTGGACAAGTTGCTGCAGCAGTACGACAACTTCCATAATCTACAGGTTGTAAATAATATTCCTGCTCTGGCTGCTCAATGTCTGTAGATAAATCAAAAATTCTGCAAGAAGATCGAAACAAACGATTTAACTGGGGGCATATGTTTGAAGTGCCATATCATCATAAATGAGAACATCATAGTGTGAAGATTCAGAAGCATACATGAGGCTTAAGCTTGATCAACCAGACAAGGATAGTCAAACAAACTTCTAGGAAGAGGGAACATGCATAGCAACATATCCTTTATTTCTTGATTCATCTGATTCGATGTATGTAACACTTTTTGCACTATTCTTACAAATAAGTTGTCCCAAGAAAAAACACAAGAATAACAATCAACTCTCACTTTTGCACATCAAATGTTCGAGACATAGATCACATTTTTGCTAAACAAATATCAGGAATCAGGTCTTCAAAGAAATATGTCCACTAAAGAATTATACCTGAAAACAGAATCAGAGGACAGGATTCCCAAGTGTGTATCACTGTAAGGGTGCCAAAAAATCTGCAGAATGCGTATGAAGTTGTTTTCTTGGAAGTAAATCTCTGACCCAACAGAAACAGTCCTGTAAACAGTTGAAGTGTATTCTCAGTCTCTTTAGCAAATAAATTTTATAAACCAGTAGGTGCACTATAAGAATGAAACCCAGTTTGTGAAGGAACAATCTCGAAACCATGCATTTTATTAACCAAGAGAATTACCAGACAAACTTAAAAATTTGGCATATGTTAGAAACAGTACGTATTTAATTGTCAGCGAGAATGACTGAATCATAGAAAGGAGTCAGTATCTCAAGGGGTGCTACTTTAAGTGGTTGCAGAAACTTTCTTCACATTCAGCGCTTCTCATATCTAGGTGCAATTAACATCACATCTTTGTCAACTAACCAGACAGGCAACAGTAGCAACCAAAAGAAGAAACTAAATAATCTTAAGAAAATGATTAAGACTAAACATCAACAACATGTCAAGGACTTATATACTCCAACAGCATAATCCTCCTATATGGTGGAGTCAAGACAAGGAAAACTTATTAAGCAGAGAGATTGACACTTAAGAAAATGCTTACATACCGACAGATGATGGTATTTTCTTCCAATGAAGAGCGTCCATAAAGGTACATAACGCATAGGCCATCCAGCCCAGCCAGGAGCAAAGCTGATCCATTCCTATTGATAGAAATCTTATTGACCTCAAAACTCAATGGCTTATCTGCTTGCAAAACCTATAAGGAAGAATGTAAGAGCAGGGGCGGGGACATTCATTACTTTTACAACATAGCTGCTCTCACACAACGGAATTGAATGCCAATCTCACAATAGGAAGCTCAATTGAAGTAATGTTCTATCATAATCTACATCATGTATGAGCAAGTAACATTACACAAATATCAGAATTCATACTGTAGAAACGTCACAAGCAAAAAACGATTGATGTCAATTCGATTTCTGCTAGTCCTTAAGAATGCATACGAGTGGTATCCACATACGAGTAATAGAATTTCATAAACCCCTCTTAAACCCTAATTGCATAATTCCCGACGCATAAAGAGAGAAAACACACTCATACTGCATCTATCGAGACAAAAAGGAGAAACAAAGACCTTCGAGGGCGAAGCAGCGATAATGGAAGACGGATCCGGTTCACCCAACCGAATTGAAATGCGGTGGAGGCATCTCTTGTTTAAATCCCACATATAAAGGCGCGAAGCTCCATCCCACGCCATGAGATTCGGAAGCATTCTTCCGGCCGCAGCGGCGGCGGCGGCCGGAGCTGCGGCGGATGAGAAGAGCGGGTGATTCTGCAGCGGGAACCATTCGAGCTCTGCTTTCGGAGTTGAACTTGAAGGCGACGGAGCCGGAGATTGACGGTCATCCGCCTCCGTTACGTCGAAAGAGAACCGCATCTCCGGTGGAAGACCGACGGCGAACTAATACGAATCTGAGGAGACCTTGCGATTATTTTCGAAAAATAGCTTAAAATCTAAGCTTTAGTATAAAGGCGAAAAACCCTCCTTGTCCCTTATAAACTCCTCTTTTTGGCACAATCATATCGGGAAAAAAAGCATTTTGCTAGGGCAAATTGGTCCATCAATTATATTATTAACCAAACTAACATAATAGATACAAAAATAATCACTTCAATAATAATACTACATATAATCAACATTAGTAATATTAAAGAGATGTTCAATTTTCTCTTTAAATATTATTTTTAAGTGTTTTCACATTTAATAAGTATATTATCCCTCCGATCATTAATAGTATTTCATTTCCCTTTTTAAACTATTACATTTCTAAAAATGGTAAAAATATTCCTTCCGTCTCATTGAGTTTCTCATTTCTTTTCGGCACGTATATTATGGAGAGTTGTTAGTTGTAAACGAAGGGGTGAGTCACATAAAAATAAAGTGATTAGTTATATGTAAAAAACAACCATTTTTTAGTGAGACAAGATGAATAAGACAACCCGAAAAAAAAGTAAGATAAGATAGACTGAGAGAATATGTGATTAAGAATTAACCACTCAAAAAAAGCAAACAACACATGTCATAAAATACCATTTTTTTAATAACGGTGTTGAAAATAAATGAATATTATTATAAGGGATGGCAATGGGCCGGATTTAGACCGGATCCTCCTCGGTCCAGATCCAGATCCGGAATTTTTTACTTTGGTCCAAATCCGGTCCAGATTCATTGGATCTCAAAAAATGAGATCCAGATCCAGATCCATTGGATCCACAGGGTCTCGGGTCTAGACCCGGATCCATAAGTTTTTTTAGCTAAAATTAAAAAAATTCTAAATCAATTAAAATTTAACTAAGTTAATTAGTTCTACGATAACACGATAATCTATAAGAGCATTATTATCATTAAAAAAATCAAACTACTCATGATATTATAAAAATATTACAATCATCTATAAAACTATGATCTTCTCTCTAAAAAAACTTCCAAATTCGTGGACAGTGGGTACTCAATCTTCTCCCTATTTTCTATTCATTAGATTACTAGTTAAGTATTTCAAGCTCAACAAATAATGTAATGTGATGTTTTAAGTTGAAATTATATAAATATAATATTTTAGATATGATAATAAAATAATATTTTAGTTATAAAAATTAGCGGATCTGGATCGGATCTGGATCTCAGATCGTAAAGTCCAGATCCAGATCCGTAATTTCTAAAATTAGTCCAGATCCGATTCAGATCCAATGGGTCCAATTTTGTAAGATCCAGATCCAGAAAAATGGATCTGGATCCACGGATCTGGACCGGGTCCAAGATCCATTGCCATCTCTAGACGGAGTGAATATAATATAACAACGATAAGAAATATAAAGAAATATGCACCCTTTTATTTCACTGATTGTACGACTAATATTGGATATGTTGTGAAAAAATTCGTTATATATTTTATGCAATATCACAAAAGTATAAGTTACAAGATTTATGATATATTTACAAGAATTATCCCATATATTATTGACTTTCTACTAGATCTACATCCACATTATATACTTAAAAAGAATATAAAATTTGATGCTATAGGATGAGCAATGTTCCTCTTACTCCAAAATACTATACATTTTATTTGTGTTGTTTACATAATGAAACGAAATTAAAATATTACTACATAAAAGTTTTATTACATAGACGTTAACATATCATTGCTTTTGTGCACAAGAATTTAGAAAGTGAGTTGAAAAGAAATTGTGTGGTGTACAAGTATAAAAATGATGGGGTTCATTTGTTTAGAATAGTTGTGGTCCACTCATTTATTTTTATTTATGGAATAAGACTTTTTTAGTGAAATACCCTGAAATAGGAAATGAGACTTAGTGAAACAGATGGAGTAATTTTTAATGACTATATGGTGAATGTTTCATTATTTTGATATGTAGATATTGTCTTATAAATCGCCTCAAAATTGAGGGCAACTTATTTTGATAAACCTTTAACTATTTTATTTGATTCAAACTTAGAAATGAAATTAACTCCATCCGTAAAATTTAAAAAATGGTGATATATGATATATATTGTTTGATTTTTTTGATAAATTATATCTATTCCGCACTATCTTTAACTTTTTTTTTTAAGAAGGAACCACTTTTAATTGGACGATTCAATAAAAAAAAAAGCTATACTTTAACTTATTATTATTATTATTATTATTATTTTAATTGTTTGGTTAGACAAGTGAAATTAGTTTCACAATATTTATATTAAAAATAATAGTAGTATCAAATCTAAATATCCTATTACAAATACTTAAATTAGGGCTTTTCATTTTAACTGATTTAACCCACTGAAATCGCGAGGCTGTATGAAATCAATAGTTGAATTTTGCGAAACCACGCTATATTTCTTGTTCCCCAAGGATCAAGGAAGAAAGGGATCGTCGCGCAGAAAGAGGAATGGCGGCCAGAGCTTTTCTGCGCGCCAAAACTAAGCTGCTTTTGACGGCTGCTGCAGCCGGCGGAGTCGGCGCCGGCGCCGTTGCCATTGCCAATTCGAACGATCCGGCTTCAGCGCTCAAGCTCTCCACCGCCGTTCCCATCCGCCTCCTCCGCGACGCTGCCACCGCCGCCTCAATTGCGTTCGGTACTATTTGCTTTCATTCTTTTCTAATTTTCATCACTTGCCTTCCGAAGCTATTTTTGTGCAATATAAAGAGGAAATTGTTCTCTTCTACAGTTTATCAATTGCGTACGATTATTAAGGCCTGTAAATTTGTAATTCTTAAGCTGAATCGAGCTAGTTGTTTGATTGTTTACACATTTGCTTTACTTTTTGTGCTATATAAAGAGGATATTGTTATCTTCTACAGTTTATTTTTTGCGTCCGATTATTAAGGCATGTGAATTCGTAATTCTTCAGCTGCATCGAGCTAGTTGTTTGATTGTTTACACATTTGCTTTAGTTTTCAGCCTGTGAATGATAATTAGCCTGAATTCAGAACAACCATATTTCTTCTACCTGTATCTGAAAGACTATGCATGTTACTGATAGGGTTTTCTAACTTATACATCATTATATTTGAGATCTTATGATATACAATTTCTTCGTAGACTACGAATACTCTCTCTGGGGGTTGACGGATGGTAGCAAAGAAAGGGAAAGAGTTAAACGTGAGGTTCATGCCAGAAGTGCACTTAAGCTTCAAGAGCTTTGTTTTAAAAATGGGGGGATATATATCAAGCTAGGTCAGCATATTAGTCAGCTGGTATGCCGTTGCTTTTCTGTTGCTGTTTTTTCATAGTGTAATTCTTAATGCTGGGTTCATTAATTTTTCTTCGTTTCAGGAATACTTGGTGCCGGATGAATATGTACAGAGAATGAGACAGTCAATGTTGAATAAGTGCCCCGTTTCATCATACGAGCAAGTGCTTGAGGTTTTCAAGAAAGAGCTTGGCAAGGCACCTGATGAAGTATGTTCCACCCATTCAGTTCAAAAAGCATTGTCATATTACTGGTGTAACAGAAGCGCCTTATTTACCAAGTCCTTATCATTCACAATCAAACTTTGTTGTCGCAGGTTTTTGATGAATTTAATCCTGAGCCCATAGCAAGTGCTTCTTTAGCACAAGTTCACGTTGCCCGAACTCATGATGGACATGAAGTTGCTGTAAAGGTGTGAAAAAACTATATCCTTCATGTTCTGCAGTTGATGCTTAATGAGTTGATTGTTTTTCTCAAATTTTATTCCACTTCAGGTCCAACATACGCACATGACAGACACGGCAGAAGCTGATTATGCAACCGTGGAGTTAATTGTGAACACTTTACATCGCCTCTTTCCTTCTTTTGATTACAGGTCTAATTGAATTTTCATAAAGGCCTTATGTTTAGGATCGTTTCGTTTGGAGTACTAATGGTTCTCCACTTGCCTTGTAAATTATAGTGATGATCTGTGATGCATTGTTGAGTATCTAGACATGGTGTAGTGTTATTTGCTGCTTGGGTGTTTGGTGTTATATTTGTTTTCCTTTTCCTTTTAAAACTCAAGAAACTCAATCTCTTGCAGGTGGTTAGTTGATGAAATGCGGGAAAGTTTACCCAAGGTTTGTTGCTCAGCTGTTCTAATTCTTATATCCTGTCCTTTCCCATGAGATGGTTTTTTGTCTGTTACATGCCTTTGTGTAAGGGCATCTTCCAAGGTGTCTTTTTGCAATATTTCCTTCAGGAAGTTTTTTTAATATTGCCTAAATAGTTGGAAGTCCTTGCTTAGCCCCTATACTTCTTACCCGTGTTTTTATGATTGTTGCTCATTGTGGCACTCCCAACAAATATGAAAATATAAGGTGGTGTTAACATACTACATTCTCAAAAAGATCTATAGTTTCCTCAAACATGCTGAAGGAGGTTTCAAATGCTTGTCAAATGTTGATCTGTTCATTTTGTGGTCATGGAATGAGTTATCTAGTATTTCATGCTGATTGCCTGAAGGATTATGGAAAAGCACCAAAATCTTTTTGCATGCACAATGTCCTTATTTTATACTAATATCTCTTAATATGTTCGATAGAGGCATCATTTTCTATCAGAGTTGCCATTTCTAAGACAATTTTTGATGAGTTACAATGAACTTCTCAGGAGTTAGATTTCTTGATTGAAGCCAAAAACAGCATAAAATGCATGGATAACTTTCGGAGCTTCTCTCCACATATTGCAGAATATGTTTATGCTCCAAAAGTATATTGGAACTTAAGTACCTCCAAGTTGTTGGTGATGGAATATATTGACGGAGCTCAAGTAAATGATTGTAGGGCCATTCAAAAGTTTGGGATCCAGCCAAGCGAGGTTTCAAAGTTGGTAAGTTGTTATGAATTTTGTAAGTTTATGAGTATGGTATGAACCTGAAACTAGTTTTATTCTTATTGTTGAGGCTTAAATATCTCAGTAGTCTCAGTTCCGCTTTTTCAAAAAACATGGTCATTTTTAGTTTAAAATGCTTGAAAAATCTTTAATACCATTATTTTAAATATGTTATGCAGTCTTACTACATTTGTGTAATATGTTTTCACCATATGCAGCTTAGTCAAGCTTTTGCTGAAATGATGTTTAAACATGGCTTTGTGCACTGTGACCCACATGCTGCTAACGTGCTAGTTCGCCCTTTGCCTTCTGGAAGTAGGAGCTTTTTTGGTGAGACATGTTCAGATCTTTACGTGTTGACATATATGTTTAATTATTAGTCAAATCTCTGTCTTTAATTGATCAATATTTGTTTTCATAGATAAGAATATCCTGGAATTGTCTTGTTCGTTATTGGATACTAATGCTTAGAATCTCCATGCTCAGGAAAGAAAAAACCACAGTTGGTACTGCTGGACCATGGTTTATACAAGGATCTTGACGACTCAATGCGGATAAGTTATGCTTCGCTATGGAAGGTGCATGTTGCTCTGTAAATATTATGTTTTCCATTTGGAGATCCTAACTGCAAAATCTTATTCGGTGATATTATACCTTAACATACTTTACAGGGTTTGGTATTTTCTGATGCAAAAGCAATTAAAGAGAACAGTGTGAAATTAGGCGCTGGCGAAGATCTTTACGTACTGTTTGCTGGCATTCTTACAATGAGGCCTTGGGATAAAGTCATTGATCCAGCTGTGGATCATCTGGTTGTCCATGGCAGTGATCGTTCCGAACTCCAGGTTGATTATATATTCATGCGTCTTTTCCTAATTATAACGCCTTCGCTAGAAAAATCTTTGACGATATTTTCTTCATCCAGAACATATTTATTATGCGTACAATAATCTCTAGTTGTGTATGTCTATAGATGCTTAAGATTTCCATCTGTTCTTGATAGATAACTCTTCCTTCCTTTCGTTATTTATTTATTTCTTTCTTTGTTTGCAGATGTATGCTTCACAATACTTTCCACAAATTACCGAGCTCCTAAGGAGACTCCCCCGCGTTATACTTCTAATGCTAAAAACAAATGACTGCCTACGAGCAGTTAATAAAGCACTGGTATGTAACTCCTTTCATCTCTAGATCTTAAAACATTGCCTGCATATTGTGATTCATGTACGTAAATGTAGTGGTTTGTTTTTGCGACTCTTCTTCCACAATCTTACGAATGCCCCTATGCTTGTGTAACAGATGCAAGGATCCTCCATTGAGACGTTCATGATAGTGGGACGAGTTTCTTCTGAAGCAGTTATCGAGTCAAAATTGTCGCAGAGCAAGTCCGTGTTCTCTTGGCTTCATGCTCGGATCGAGAAGTTTCTCTCCGATGCTCGGTTGCTTGGATTGGAAATTGCAGTGTGGCTTTTGAAGATTCAGAAAGCTTTGACTCTGTAAGAACCTCTATCCTCTCTCATTCATTGATCTGCTGGGAAATTGGAGTTAATTTTTCTGGTGGAGATTATATTCTTTGCATTGCAGCCACTCATTTCCATTTAAACTGAGTTATTTACATATTTTGCTGTAATGCCGCTGAGTCCAGCTAAATAATGACTAGAGAATATAAACTGCAGCATTTATCCATTAACTTTAGAGCCTTGTCTTACTCATTTCATCATGTCTATTATCTGCCGTAGGCGGATCTAGAGAGCGTGTGCAGGCCACCGAACACTCCCAAATTGTGTATTTGACCCGAATTTTGTTATATTCTTTTTAGAATCGATATTTTGCGTTCCACGGAAATTTCAGTTTTTGATTTGGCCTTTCTCCCGAAATTGCATGTTTGCAACCTTAAATTTTCATATTTGTATCATGTTTAAATTTTGGATATGTCCATATTCATTTTAATTCCTATAGATTTTTCTATTAGTCATTGATTCATTTGAATGGAAGTTTCCTTCCGAGTTCTAATATAAAAAAGATTATGTCAAATCTAAACTCCTTGACTATAACTCGACATAACAATAAAATCTCACGAAGTCCTTATGGGATGGTGTAGCGGTGAAGGTAGGTGGTTCGAGACAGAAAGATTATGGGTTCAAATCCCACTGGAAAAGCTATGTGCGCCTGTGACACCTTAGGGTGGTTAGCCCAAGCTAGAGTTTGTGAGCAGAGTTTACATAGTACGCACTTGTCATCTCTATTTATGTGTGCCTGTGACCTTAGGGTGGTTAGCCCAAGCTAGAGTTTGTGAGCAGAGTTTATACAGTACGCACTTGTCATCTCTATTTATGTGTGTCTGTGACCTTAGGGTGGTTAGCCCAAGCTAGAGTTTGTGAGCAGAGTTTACATAGTACGCACTTGTCATCTCTATTTTTTTTCCGCTCCTGTGCAATAGCCTGCAAACCACATATGAGAGTTAAACCACCATTAAGGTGATAGGGTGGCAGTCACACACATAGCGTTTCCAGTGAGATTTGAACCCATGATCTATCGGTCTCGGGCCACCCACCTTTACTGTTTTGTCATCCCATGGGAACACTTGTCATCTCTGATAAACCTAGAGTGGTTAACCCAAGCTAGAGTCCATGAGCAGAGTTTACATAGTACGCATTTCGGTAGCGATTGCGGCCTTGCAGGTTTCCTTTCATCCAATTTTTTTTTGGCATTTACTACTACTAATCCTTTCAGAATAAATAATGCAAAAGTTGGTAATACAATTCTGCTTATGTAACCATGGAATATTAATTTATTCATCGCATATTTTTCGTGGTAGGTACAAAATACATCTGATTTACTAATTCAAGAATTGAAAATTCAAAATAGGGGCTTACGTAGGTGAAACCTTGGTCCTGGGCCTCCAAATATCAACATCTGGTTTTAGGAGACCCTAAAAATCAATTCCACAAGAAATGTAGACTGATTAGGCTTTTGAAATAAGAGGACTCAAGGGCTTACATGGAAAACTTAGCTTTGACCATTCTTTTTTTTTTTTTTTTTTTTTTTGATACGTGGAACCCGCAGCCGCTACCTTCGGTGCGCACTGGGTAAACCCCGCTCCTTGTGCAGTAGCCTGCAAACCACACAGGAGAGTTCAACCACCCTAGGCTAACCATAGGTGACAGGCTCCACAAAGTTGCTTCCAGTAAGATTCGAACCCAGGACCTATCGATCCCGGGCCAACCACCTTCACCAACTTTGCCATCCCAAGGGGACTTAGCTTTGACCATTCTTCAACTATAGGATGGGATGTTTTTTTAATTTTTAGACTCGGATTTTATCCCTCTTAAAGAGCTGCAAGAGCAGATTCGAGGGGGGGAGGCCACCGCACTGCCCCTCCTAAATCATGAGATTCCGCTTATTTAAAATTACGGGTTTCGCTCCGTCACACTAGGATACTATGTGTCTATGCCAACTATTCACCACATGATTTCAATCCTAAACTCTAAGCCTTAAATCATTTTACGCTACTTTTTATGTGAAGGATATTACATGAGATTCGAACATGTATTCTTTATCAACAGTCATTTCGGTAATGACCGGACAAATTAAGATGATTCTTGAAATCCATATTGAATCTTCCATTACCAAGAATCTATACAATTGGTCAACTATCAATGATTCACAAAACCCTAAAACCTAAATCTTTATATCAATCAAAAAGCAAGCAAACAATTTGCTCAAAAACTAAAAAGAATTAATCAATCCGAAACAATAGAAATCTGTCACTAGACATACTCCCATGGCTATCTTCACAAAGAGCCAAAGCCCTCTCCAAATTAGCAACAATATCCGTCATGGAAGGCCTATCCTTCCCCTCCAAATTCACACAATGCATCGCAGTGTACGCCACCAGCTCCACCGCCTCCAACTCACTCACCTCCGCCGTCCCAACTCGGCGGTCCAAAACCCTCCCCACTTCTCCGGCCCTAATCGCCTCCACGCCCCAATCTACCATGCTCACCGGCTCCTCACCCGACTTGAAAATCGCCCTATACCCCGTCAAAAGCTCCAGGAGAACCACCCCAAAATCGTAAACATCGCTCTTCGTCGTCAACATGTTCAGCCCGTAATACTCGGGGTCGATATACCCTCCCCTGCCCTCCGGCCCGTCAACGATAACCCGAAATCGGAAACCCTAGCGACCCAATCAGAGTCAAAGCAGTATGTTCGATGACTTGATATCGCGGTGGATGATTGGAGGGACCGCGTAGCTGTGCAGGTATTCGATACCGTGAGCCGCATCCAAAGCGATCTTGATCCGCATTCTCCAAGAGTTTATTAAACTACTATTCTTACCCACATTGTTCTTGCTATGAAGATGATCATGCAAAGCTCCATTATTCATGAACTCATACACTAACAACCTTTCTTCTCTCTCATCACAATAACCAACCAACCTAACCAAATGCTTGTGATGAAGACGAGATAAGAAGGAGAGCTCCGATTCAACCGCAGTCTCCTTCTCTTGAAATTTCTTCGTTTTAAGACCGGATTCACTTCTCTTGATTGCAACTTCAGACGAGGATCGTCGGGCAAAGGGGGCAGTGGCAGTGCCTCCGACTTTCCATTCACATAATCTTATAGTTCGAAATGGACTAATCCCCCTTCTTCTTCTTCATGAGGCTGCTTCTTCATAACCAGCGTCGAAAACACGAGTATCTTTTGACCATCCGGAGTTGGGATGGCGCGAGGACGAGATTTCCAACCGCACATAGGAAAACAGGATTCCATACTATCTATATCCACGCACTCTGGTTCAGTAATAACAACACATGCATCAGTAGATAGGTCATAGGAATGCACGGATCCAGCATCGAATCCAGAAAACAAATAGAGTAGAGAATTTAAAACACAAGGAGCCACGAGAGCAAGATTTTTACAACGCAATCGGAGAGCAGGAGCCACAGAGACCATCTTCAAATCGCCATCTGCCAGGCTAGGGTTTTGACCTAGCTTTCGATCTAAATCAAATACTCCCTCCGTCCCATAGAAAGTGTATCATTTCTATAAGGCAATGAGATTAAAAATCTTGTATTGTGTGGTATATATTGTTTGACTTTTAGCTTGTTAATTTTGGTCCACATATTTTTTGATTTTTTTAAAAATATGACACTTTTTCTATGTGACAGCCCAAAAGGAAAATAAGACACTTTTCATGGGACAAGAGAATATATAAACATCCATGAAATCTTCGCCCCTCTTCGAATCCAACTCGACAAAGCTAAAATAACACACCTTTCGTGATCGCGATGCCATGGATACAAAAGAGAGAGAAAAGAAGGACGACGGGAGAGGTTAGCTAGGGTTATTCTCTTGTTTGCTTCAACTTGATTAGTGGAATGTTATTATTTAAATCGTTTGAGATATTTAATTAAATAGTAATGGATTTTTTCTATTATTTATTTAATTAATTAAACGACACTATATAACTTAGTGGATATTATTATCACTTCTGTATAGTTAGTTGATGCATTTAATTAAATTATTAGAATTAAGAGGTTCTTGTTTTTCGGTCATTTGAAAATTTCTATATTTGAAATGCCATGAGTAACTTTGCATAATTAATTATTAATAATTAAAACACGAGTATTTTTTAGCCGTTTCCGCACAATTCAAACATTTTCCTACACGTGTGGAAAGAGGAGGCATGTCCCTAACTAAATTACCTTCCTCCAACTCCTCCGTACAAAATTTCGCCAAAAATAAAATAAAATAAAATCGACTATTCCATCACCACCTCCTCTCCACCATGGGCGACGGCGGAGACACCTCTCCACCACCCTCCTCCGCCATGGCCCAGCCATACAATCTCGTCTCCGAAGACATCGTCTACCTTCACGGCGACCTCGACCTTAAAATAATCGAAGCCCGGTGCCTCCCCAACATGGACATCCTCGTCGAGCGCCTCCGCCGCTTCTTGGCCACCCTCAAGGCCTTCCAGAAGCCTCTCACCCCGCCCGGACGCCGCCACCGCCGCCCCAAGCAGCAGCACACGATCATCACCAGCGACCCCTACGTCACCGTCTGCCTCGCCGGCGCACGCGTGGCGCGCACGCGCATCATCTCAAACACGCAGAACCCGGCGTGGAACGAGCATTTCAAGATCCCGTTGGCCCACCCAGTTTCGCAGGCAACATTTCTCTCTCTAGATCTCTCTCTCCTCTCTCTCTCTTTCAATTGAAGAAATTGAGAGTATAATTCACGTAAATTCTGATTGAGCCGATCGATTAACGCCATAATTCAGGTAAATGTCAAGAAATTAGGATAATGATTCGCGTGAATTTTGATTGAGCAGATCGATTAACACGATAATTCACGTAAATTAATTCTGATGGAGAAGATTGAGTTCGAGGTGAAAAACAACAATTCTCTCTCTTAAATCAAGAAATTAACTCCATAATTCACGTAAATTTTAATCTAGAAGATCGATTAACACCATAATTCTCGTAAATTATGATCGACCAACTTCAATATCCACTTTTAGATTGTTATGTTGGTCAGAGTCAATTTTTGATCCATTATGTAGGTAAATAGTCCGATTTTGATCCATTTTACAAAATTGGACAAAATAGTCCTTTTCGCGTGTGTACACACTCGAAAATTTAGAAAAAAAAAATAAATTAAAAAATATATATATTATCATGTGAAATTAAAAAATAAAGTTATTTCACAAATAAAATTTATTTTTATTTTTATTTTTTCAACGTGTATAAACAAGTTAAAAAATGACTAAAATTGTCCGATTTTATAAAACGAAACATAATCGGACATTTACCAACATAACATAACAAATTAAAAATCGACAGGCGCCAAAGTAATCAACCGAAATTGATCTTTTCCACCATGATTCAAGTGAATTTTGATCGAGCTGATCGAGTGCGAGGTGAAAGACAACAATTCTCTCTCTCTCTCTCTCCACATGAATATATTCTCTTAAAAAAACCCGATCTTGCAGATCGAATTCGAGGTGAAAGACAACGACGTCTTCGGCGCGGACCTAATCGGCGTGGCGGCGGTCCCCGCGAGCCGGATCCTCTCCGGCGAGGTCATCGACGAGTGGGTCCCACTCATCGGCCAGCAAGGCAAGCCCTACAAACCGGACACCGCCCTCCGCCTCCACATCACCTTCACCCCCTGCGCCGCCAACCCCACCTACCTCAACGGCGTAACGGCCCTCAACGAGAGCTACTTCCCGCTGCGCCACGGCGGGCAGGTCACGCTCTACCAGGATGCGCACGTGCCGGACGGCATGCTGCCCGAGATCGACCTCGACGGAGGCGGGAGGTTCGAGCACGAGAAGTGTTGGGAGGATATCTGCCACGCGATCCTGGAGGCGCACCACATTGTGTATATTGTGGGGTGGTCGATTTATCACAAGGTGAGGCTGGTCAGGGAGGCGTCGCGGCGGCTGCCCGGCGGCGGGAATCTGAATCTGGGGGAGCTGCTCAAGCATAAGTCGCAGGAAGGGGTTAGGGTTTTGCTGCTGGTTTGGGATGATAAGACTTCGCATAGCAAGTTCTTCATTAATACGGTAAGTATGTTTATTCCGTTCGGGTGAAAATGAGTAAAATATTTTTTTTTGAAAAAATAAAAATAAAAATTATTTAATATTCTTAAAAATGTTGTAAGAAAATTGAAAACCAACCCTCCCGTCAAATTTAACTACACTGATATTTCAATTGCATTATTTGGTGTGCATGTGAGATTTTTAATTTTATTACTGATATACAGTGTCGGAAAAATACGCTTACAATGTACAATTTTGATAAATTCATAAGCATCAGTGTCGATCTTGTTGCTCATGTTTCGAATCGATTATGGTTTTTCAAAGTTTGTGTTTTCTCCTAATTTTATCTTTTAGTATTTTAGATAAAGTTATCATCTTCTAGTTTAGTAATTTTATTTAGATTTAAACAATGTTAAAAATTTAAGAGTGATTGAAATATGCGCTTTTTAAGTTAGACGAGAGGTATTTTCCTGCAACATAATTCAAAAATATAACGGCGGTTTTTGAAATAAAACGAATGCAAAGTAGTCTAGTACGTATATTTTCATAAGAACAAATAGTATTTGTTTTTTTTTCCTTTTCTTGAGTTCCGACATAAGTATTGATGATTGATTTGAAATGGCGAGAAATTATTAAGGATGTCTTTTCGCAGACGGGAGTTATGGAGACTCATGATGAAGAGACTCGGAAGTTTTTTAAGCACTCGTCGGTCACGTGCGTTCTTGCTCCACGTTATGCGAGCAATAAGCTTAGCATTTTCAAGCAACAGGTTTGTAACTATGTATGCTTTCTCCTCTTAAATTAATATACTCAAAAATGTTTTTTTATATTATAAGGGTATTTTAGACATTTAACATCAGGTTGAATTTGTCGATAGGTTGTTGGAACTATATACACTCACCATCAAAAATGCGTGATCGTAGACACCCAACACAACGGCAACAACCGCAAAATAACAACCTTCATCGGCGGCCTCGACCTATGCGACGGCCGCTACGACACACCGGAGCACCGCCTCTACCGCGATCTCAAGACCGTCTTCAACGGCGACTATCACAACCCTACCTTTGGTGTAAGTCCCCAACTTTCCCTCTCCCTCTCATAACCCCTTCTAATCTCTATCCCCACTTCCCATAGCCAGGAACCAAGGCCCCGAGGCAGCCGTGGCACGATCTCCACTGCAAGATCGAAGGGCCGGCTGCTTACGACATTCTCACCAACTTCGAGCAGCGCTGGAAGAAGGCCACCAAATGGTCGGAGCTCGGACAAAAGTTGACGCGATTCTCGCGGTGGCACGACTCCTTGATCAAGATCGATCGAATTTCTTGGATCAATAGTCCTTCCATGGCTATCCCTAATGATCATCCCTTGTTGTGGGTTCATGGGGAAGATGATCCAGACAATTGGCATGTTCAGGTTAACCTTTTTTTTATTTAATTATGGTCGCAATTTTTTCTACACTACATGAAAATCGACCTTTAGTAAGGAAAGAGTTTCACAAGAACAAATATATGGCCGCTTAAGAGCCAGAAAGTTCGTCGGTACATTTCATATTGAAAATTTTCAATTACCGACAATATAGAACTGTCGCTAAATATAACGACAGCTAGTCAATAGCAAGTGTGTCGGTAAATCTACCGACGAAATACCTTTACCGTCATATTTAAAATAATATAAAAACATTTTAAGTGATCCAGTTATTAACATATTAAGGACGTCACTGAATTTTGCGACGGAATTTACGACGGAATTTACATCACTAGTTTTGTTTAGCGGGAAAACTCTTGTTTTTCTCGTGAAGTATTTCGCGCTAGTTATACGGTAAAAAAATAATACGAATGGGACTTTCGACAGATTTTTCGGTCCATAGACTCGGGATCGCTCAAGGGATTTCCCAAGACTGTTCATGCAGCAGAGCAGCAAGTAATGAAATCTTGATCATTAACTTCTTGTCTTTTTTTATTTTTTTTTAATTTTTTTTATAGACTTTTGCTGACTTTTGAAAGTGTTAATGTTGGGTTGTTTGATTTTGATCAGAATCTGGTTTGTGCCAAGAATTTGGTGATAGATAGAAGTATTCAAATGGCTTATATCCAAGCAATTAGATCTGCTCAACATTTCATCTACATTGAGAATCAGTATTTCCTTGGCTCCTCCTACGCTTGGCCCTCCTATAAAAATGCAGGTAAAAGCCTTTTCTTGAATTAATTGTCCATGAAATAAATTAAAGAGTGAATTTTATAAATAACATTCGCAATATAATCAAATTGATTAAACTAATTCCACCGAGATAAAGACATTTTTTTTTAAATTTATATTATACAACTGAGGTCAAATATTGCGTTCAACAAAAGTCTGATCGGTATATACTTCTACTTGGACCATTCAGGAGTCCTATATTTGTATCATTTCGTGCTTTTTGGCTTTATGATGTCTCAAACATGATCGAAATTCGTAAAATACTTGATGATGATTGGAACCAGATGTGTTTGAAAACTAAAAAAAAATAGGAATTTAGTCAATTTGAACTATATTGTGAATATTGTTTGTATTTATTTCAAAATGGACATTGTTTAAGATTACCTATAAATTAAAATTATTATAATTATTTTTGAATATATATAGGTGCAGACAACTTAATCCCAATGGAACTGGCATTGAAAATTGTGAGCAAAATTAGGACAGGAGAGAAGTTCACTGTTTATGTCATCATTCCAATGTGGCCAGAGGGTGTTCCTAGTTCTGCTGCTGTACAAGAAATCCTATACTGGCAGGTAACCTTAATTTCATGACATTTTTTTTTTATGACGAGGGTAACCCGCATCCGCTATCGAAGTGCGCAATGGGTAAATCCGTTCATGTGCAATAACCTGCAAATCACACAGGAGAGTTAAACTACTCTAAGCTAACCATCGCTCAGGAGAGTTAAACTACTCTAAGCTAACCATCGCTCAGGAGAGTTAAACTACTTTAGGCTAACCATCGCTCATGTGCAATAGCCTGCAAATCACACAGGAGAGTTAAACCACTCTAGGCTAACCAAAGGTGACAGACACACATAGCGATTTCAGTGGGATTTGAACCCAGGACCTTCCAGGTCCCGAGCCACCCACTTTCACCGCTACGCCATCCCAAGGAGACTCGTGACATTTTTTTGTTGAAAAATCTGCATTTAAATGCAGTATAGAGGAGTTTCTCAATTCCAATTTTCGATGAGTGGGAAATAGCTTCTCGAAGTTTGTTGCACAAAGTGGTGGAGATAATATATCTTTGGATTTGAAAGGAATTCTCCATTGATGGCCATGATTGTCTGTATTGATGGTCATGATTGTCTCCATTGATGTAATCGTCATTATGGTGATTGAATGTCATTTAATCCTCCAAGGTGGTGTAGTCCCTATAAATAGGAGTTGTAGAAATCATTTCATACACACCACAAACATTATTCATCTCATCTTCTAACATTAGTTCTAAGTTCAAAGCTTGGTTCTCATCATTCGTCTAATTCGCCGGAGCTTGTTATATTGCGGTGTTGTCTATAACAAGACGAAAACCGTTTCATCTTTGGGGAGATCACGCCTAAACCGAGAGCACTACCGGGGCGTTTATCTCTTGCGGATAGAGAGTTTTTCTCGACTCGGCTTGATATTTTGTTATTGTTTTCTTTCTTCTTCAAGTTGTTATATTCCATTTCTATTTTACGGGTTTTTGTGTTTCGGCAGATTTCACTTCTTATTTTGTAACATTTTTTTGTTCTGTGAGACGGTTTGACATAAGTTAATTTTTACGCTCGTCTCGTAGGGACAAACGATGCAAATGATGTACGAGCTTATCGCCAAAGAGATCAAGTCTTCTAACCTAGAGAATGCTCATCCCACAGACTATCTCAATTTCTACTGCCTCGGTAACCGGGAGGAATATCAGAAAGAATCAAGCGGCAGCGGACATTCCTCATCATCAAATGTAGTAATTTTTCTCAATTCTCCATTACTTGAAATAGGGCACGTGGGGAGGGTCGGGGGTGCTTCCCCCCGCTCCCCGATAAGTGTGCAGAATTTCGGATTATTTTTATATTTTTTGAAAAGATATATTATTTCGACCTTTTAAATTGTAGATTTCGCCCTCCTATTTTCTAATCATGGATTTGCCTCGACAGCGAGAAACTAGGACAAAATCCGGTCGGTTTATGATTTATGTCCACGCCAAGGGAATGATCGTGGATGATGAGTACGTAATAATCGGCTCTGCGAACATCAACCAACGGTCCATGGCCGGTTCACGCGATACAGAAATCGCCATGGGAGCTTATCAACCCCATCACACCTGGGTCAAGAAGAACCACCACCCTCACGGCCAGGTAAGAAAAACTCAATGCAAAAAACTACTCCGTATTCACTTGAAATTACGATAAACTATTTTCTGTCTATTTTGTTACAAAAAATAGCTCTTAGACATCAAACTCTCACCATCAAAACTCCCTCATAAATTGATTTGGACTAATTAGAAATTTTCACTTTAATATATCACACCAGAAAAATATCGCGCTAGGAGCATGTGAATCTCATATACGTGTTAAAAAGAGAACAAGGGTTTTGATGCATTATTGACAAACTACGAGGTACTTTTTTCAATAAAACAAAAATAAAGTAGTTTGACGTAATATCAAGTTCTATCACGGGTAACTTTTTTTTTTTTTTTTCTTATTCCTTTCTTCGATGAATATATATGACTAAAAAGATATTTCGCTCTATCAGGTATACGGGTACAGAATGTCTCTTTGGTCGGAGCACTTGGGAAAGATCGACGAAGACTTCAAGTATCCCTACACCTCGGACTGTGTAAAGCATGTTAACGAGGTTGCAATGGATAACTGGAAGAGATTCACAGCCGAAAAGTTCAGTCCATTGCAAGGCCATATTCTTAAGTATCCGGTGGATGTTCAAGAAGATGGGAAGGTTAATCCTTTGAGAGGATTTGAAACTTTTCCGGATGTTGGTGGTAAGGTGTTGGGAGCTCCCACAAATCTGCCGGATGTTTTGACAACGTAGTTGTGTTTTAGGTTAATTTGTATGTAATGATATGTTGATTAATTTAGAGTTTTATTAATTAATGTAGCAACATTATCATGTTAAAGAAAGTAATCAACACATTTGTTTTTTTTTTTATTCGTGGAACCCAGACAACATTATCGTGGAACTCCGCTCCTTATGCAGTAGCATGGAAACCAGGCAGGAGGTTCAATCACCCTTAATGTGACCTTCGGTGCGCACTGGGTAGCCTTGCAAACCACACAGGAGGTTCAACCACCCTTAATGTGACCTTCGGTGCGCACTGGGTAGCCGCAAACTATACAGGAGATTCAACCACCCTTAAAATCACATAGTGGTGTTGGTGGGAATTGAACCCATGACCTATCGGTCCCGAACCATCACATTCACCACTACACCATCCCATGGGGACAGTAATCAACACATTTGTTGATTGAAGATATATGCGACAGTCAAGGATGGATCCAGAATTTAGATTTTGAAGTTTCTGAGGTGCAAAAATGCGATTTCAAAGGGATGAAAATGAAATACTAGTAGTTTTCAAAAAATATATGTAGGATTTAACATTTTCTTAAATTTGGGGGTTTGGTGGCCCCACGTGCCCCTTTGAAATCTCTATTTGGTCGGAAAATGATTAAAAACGCGTTTGTGTATTTACTAGAAATTACGTATTTGTTTTATTGTTACAATAATAATAATAATAATAATAATAATAATAATAATAAAATAAATAAATAAATATCATGTTCCTGCATGAATAGTATTCTACCAAATCCCCCCTTGTTGGTTTTTTAGTCATTGCGTGAATTTCACCCGCTCCTCACACAGTTGGACACCGGTTTGGCTTCAATGCCCCACTATAATATACCCCTCCATACCCTATCCACAAATTAAATGACACGTGGCATATAAGTTAACTATTATAAAATTCGCCTATTTCAAATAATAATATCATTCATTCTCCATAAATAAATGAATAACAGAAAATAAACAAAAAATTGGATAAATAAATGAATATATGTCACATGTCATTTAATTTGTGGATGGGGTATGGAGGGGTATATAATAGTGGGGCATTGAAGCAGTTCCGGTTGGACACAAATTCATTTTACTTTCTTTTTTTAAATGTCTAATTTTTTTCTATTTAGGACATGGTAATTTGGTACGATATTAAAAAAAACCTAAGACCAATTCCTTTCATCGACGTTAAATCGGAGCTTGTGAAATTCAAACAACCTTAAATTAGATGACACTATATTTGATTGAACATTATTTAAAAATACGAGATTTTTCTATAATAACATGTCGAATGGGATAGCTTTTAATTCAGCCGTTTGTTATACTCCGCTTCTATGTAACAATCAGCAAAAATAAAATAAAATAAAATAAAATAACTAACTATATTCCTTTAACTAATTTACCAATAAGTTTGAAAATAAAATAGAGATAAAAGATGAATTCCATTTAACATAAAAAAGTAATTAACCTATTTAACGGTAACTTTCCCCATCGTACCGGCGCCCTGATGAGGCGCACAGTAGAAATTTATTATTGGACCGGACTAGCAACATTATTTAAGTATAACCAATTTAGTAAATTAAAATATCACTCTTCTAAGCCCACTTGCAATTAAGATTTAGGGGACATTTTAATATTTAATTTCATGGATAATTTAATTTATTAGATTCAACCAAATCATCAGTCCGACCCAAATGGGGATAGACCCCTGGCGACAATAAATTTATCCTTTTTATTGTTTTATTTTAAGTTTTTTCAAGACTGTAATTGTAGATTTGAAAAATATTGGCGATCGAATTGTTTATCAATGTCCGAAGAATACGAGCTTTCTACTTAAACCTATTTATTTCTCTTTTCAAAAATTCCATTATTCATTCAGATTGACATGAGAGTTCGACTAATTGTAGCTTATACTATATTATATCATATCATACATTTAAACAAACATAATATTGATGCTGAATTTGGTTTTTTTAAAAAAAATACTCTAGCAAAACATATCAAGCATTTATGTCGTACGTTATAGTTTCAATGTACAATGCTCAAGTAAATAAATAAATATTAGTACGTGCAAATACGTGTACTTATTACCTTATTTAAGCAAAAAGTGGAGTACATGTTTGCGAAGTTCAATATTAATTAACTTGAGTCTAATGACGTGATAACTGGATAAACTTATCTATTTAATAATCTTGCATATTTATTTATCGGGATTACATATGATTAATTAAGTGTAATTTGTCTTTCATGCATAATTTACATGTTATATATTAATCCCTTTGTTCGCTATTGGCGGCTCATTTTTTTCGGCACAGTTTTTAAGAAAGTGGATGATAAAGTATGAGAGAAGTAGTTGATAAAGTAGGAGAGAGAAGATGAGTGAAATAATAATAAAATAAATGACAAAGTAGGAGAGAAGATAATAAATTAAGAGATAAGATATTAAAATTTATTAAATTTAGAATGAGCCACTTTTAGTGGGACGTCTCAATTAGAAAAGTGAGCCGATAATAGCGGGTCGGAGGGAGTAGTATATAAAATAAAAGATTAGTCTTGATTTTGAACAAGCAACAGATGATTACTCGGCAGCTTAGAAACAAAAAGAGGTGGTTAGCAAAAATCAAATAATTACTACTATAATACCTCTTTAGAAACGGATAACATTTTGAATTGACAATAATGATCTTGGAGTGAAAAGCCCAACTATTTTAAGCCCGTTAGCCCTTTTCATTATTTTAGTAGTTTTTCACTTTTAATTAGGATTTTTTTCTACTTTAGGTTTTAAGGTATGTTTGTTATAAATACTTTTTATTTTTTAAATTTTTTTCACTTAGTGTTGAAGATAATTATTTTAATGCAAAAATAGGGATTTTAGTATTCATATATATAATACTCTCTTCGTCCCACTAATGTTGTCTTAGTTGGGTTCGGCGCGGAATTTAAGAAAGTGGGTGAAAATATGTTAAAATAGTGGTGTCCACTCTTTCAATTGATTGTGGCCCACTAGTTCTTTTCATTTTTCAAGTGAAGACAACAATAGTGAGACAACTGAAAAATGAAAGTAAGACAACTTTAGCGGGACAGAGAGAGCATATATTTTTTATAGTTCCAAAAAATTATGGTGTTTTAAACACCAAAATCATCTCAATTGATGGTTAAAATAAACTGTTTAATTAAACAGTTTAAGCACCAAAATCATTTCAAACATGTTTTACACTAAAAAAATTCTTATGCAGTAAAAAAAGAAAGTACTTAAAATAAACTTTTGCAAACACATTCTAAAGACATTAAATGGTTGTATTTTGTTAGAGATGTCAAAATTGGCCTAAAATAGCTCAACCCTATGGCTTGGTCAGACCCATCCGCATTTTGGGCATAATTGGGCTCATATTTTAGAGGCCATAACAAACTGGACCTATATTATCAAGCTCGAAACGTGATGGACTGATTGAGCTTTGGGCCCAAAAAGCTTATAGATTGTGGGCTAAACCCGCACACAATCTTATTCTTATAAATTTATAATTTTATGAATTATAAAATAATTATGTAGTACTACAACGGTAGAATGTTTGTGGATATAAGTTTAAAGTGGTGCGGGTTCGATCTATATAAAATATTTATTTATTTTAATTATTTAGTTAAAATTCAATTTATAAATTATTAAAGATTAAAAAAAATAATTTAGTTTGTGGACGGATTTTGCCCATGGCCCATAAAAGGGTTGGTGTTGAGCTATGATTTTGATAGCTCATTTGACTATAGGTCGTGCTGACGCAACCCGAATTAATGCAATGGCCCACAGAATTGGACCGGTTTAGTCTGACTAAAAAACTTTGACACTTCTATATTTTGTATTCACTCCGTCCCGGATGAAACGTCCCCTATTCTATTTCGGGGTGTCCCGGATGAAACGTACCCTATTCTTTTTTTGGAAATAATTATTCATCTAATTACTTTATGTGGGACCCATAACATTAAATCTAACCTACCCATAAATTACCATTCTTTACTTCTAAAGTACAAGTTGACTACCATTCTTTACTTCTAAAGTACACCGCATAAATTACCGCGCCGAAAAAAAAGAGGACGTTTCATCCGGGACGGAGGGAGTACGTACTTTTAGATTTTTTTATATACTTTATTTCATACAATGAGTCTTCCTTTTTAAAGTCGCGTGTCAATTCTCAATTCGGATCATCTATGCCATTTTCTTATGTCCCACTCATATCTATTTACATTTTAACTGTAAGCACGTAGATACTTACGATAACCCTAAAATTCAAATTATAAACACCTAAATACTTATTATTAAAAATGACAGTGAGACATAAGAAAGTGAGAGAAGATTATGTAGGGAAGAAAAAATCAGCAACAATATTGCTATGAAAAAGTCAAAATACTCCTAATTAAGAAATCGATTTCTTTATCAGAAACTATCTTTATTTGTATGGTTTGCCTTGTCCAATCCAGATGATTAATAGTGCAACTCCACATGTTTTAAGCACAAGCATAGAAATAAACGATCTTGTCAACAAGGTTTAATCGATTCAACAAATAACGTCTCCTCCCACTCCCACTAGTCTATTGCCTTCAACTCAGTCGCAATCGCCCTAATCCGAATCCCCACAAAATCAACACATTAAAATAAAAAACAAAAAATCATCACCTCGGAGATGTAATCCGACACACCCATAGGATAAAACCCAAAAGTGGGCCACGCCCATGATTTGTTTTGCAGAATCATACATTAATTTAATCGGAAGATTCAATCTTTGAAGCCGATAGGCTACCAATCAAAGAGGGGTGATACTTGCAAAGCTCCCAGCCTCGTCCGAATCCACGTCGACATTCATCACAAAAATGGTGACTTTTCGCTAAACTAGTCTTTAATTTTTGTTTAATTTCTCTAGTCTTTTAATTTTTTTTTTCATGCAAACCGCCATAAAGAATATGCACACGATAATTTCTGCATAGAACATAGTTTTCTTTCTTACATCACGCCCCACCAACTCTTACTTTTTAGTGACTTCCCTTTTTGAATGATTGGAATCTGAATCAAATTGCATATTCCTTGAAGACTAGGTGTTTTTTATTTTTAATTTTTTGTGGGTTTTTGAAGTGAAGAATAATTTGTTTGAATTTTCTTGGATGGGAGATAGCCAGAGCTGCAGCAGCCGGCAGTCCGAGTGGTCTCCGTTTCAAAGCCGCAAAAGGCGGCAGAAAATTGAAGTCTTTCATGAGGTTTTGTGTAGGCTGAGGGAATTGGAAATTGAAGAGGCTTCTGAACCGGGTTTTGAGGATGAGTTGTGGGCTCATTTTAGCATGCTTCCTCTTCGGTTGTTCTCCTTTTTCTTTTTTGTTCTTTTCTTGTTTTTCTTCTTGTTTTCTTGAATTAGTGAAATGGGCCAATGCCTTTTTTTTTCTTTTTTGGATTGATTTTGGTGGTTGTGAGGGAAAAGTTGAGGACTTTACACATTAATGGCCAAGAATTTGGGAAAGAGGGGAAATATTTATGCATTTTATAATTTCGGTTTTTTTTTTCGGTATGATCATTAGTTTCGGTATGAACTGGTCTATTGGTTAAATCAATGTTTTGATTAACATGTTGTATGTTAAATGACTTGCCCTCTTTTGGTGTGTGTTTTGTGATAATTCATGCTTTGATGATACTCAGACTGTAAGTAGGAGGAAAACAAGCATCTTTCAGTCATGTTTGCAATTGTGTTAAATGAATTCTGTGAATTTTGTTTTATTATGTAAGAATGTAAGTTGAGGACTTTACATATTAATGGCCAAGAATTTGGGATAGAGGGGGAAAAATATGAAATGTTGATGCATTTGATTTGGCTCCAAGAAATATAGTTTTGCTTTTTTTTTTTTTTTTTAATGATCATTAGCTTGTTGGAAACTGAAGAAAGAGAAGAATATTGCTTGACTGAACTGGTCTATTGGTTAGCTTAATGTTTGGATTTACATGTTCTCTATTAAAATGGTTTGCCTTCTTTTTGGTATAAATTTCTTGATAATTCATGCTCTGATGATAAGACTATAAGTAGGAGAGCAAGCATCTTTCAGTCATGTTTGCAATTGTAATGAAGTTTGTTAAATGAATTCTGTTTTGTTATGTAAGACTTAATTGGATGATTTTTAGGAAAGAAGAGTTGAAGATTTTGGTTCTTGTAATGAGTCCCTTTGTAACTGATTTTGTCTTGCTGCTGTAGCTATGCTTTGGATGTAAACACTGAAAGGGCCGAGGATGTGCTGATGCACAAGAAGTTATTGAACATGGCGCGCGATCCTCTCACCCGCCCAGCAGTTGATGTTCGCCTCTTGCAGGTATACATTATGCTGCAGACTATTCTGATAAAATCAAGCTGCAACACTCGCAACCCACACACAGAGTAGAATAATGGAACTTGTAAAGAGAATAACGTGACATAGGAAATAAGATTGCTTAATAAAAGGAAATTGCGGAATACATTTACAGTGGGAAGCTCAAGAGTTCTTCCATGGTAGTGGGCCCCCTTTTCCTATTCACTTTGCCTTCCCCATGCAAAGTATGGACTAACTCTCTATTAGCTTAATCCTATCCATTGCATGGTTCCAGCCCCCTTCCTTGCTCTTCTCCCCGGCCTCCCTCGCCTCTTTCCCCCCGGCCTCCCCTGCCTCCTTTTCCCCCACTGCCTTCCATTCAAGGAGGCTGCTGATTACAGCTGGTGGGGGTGCCGTAGTGGAGGACTCTCCTTCCCCCTCACTGGTTCCCCCCCATGGAACGGACCCTTGATTTTCATGCTCAAGGGGGTGGATGTACGGGGGGCTTGGGAGCCTTCCCCCGGCTGGCCGGATCCTCAGCGTGTATAAACAATGTGGGGGGAGGGGCACGGTTCATATCATATTCTAGAATACGTTGTCATGATTCCGGTAAACAGAGAATATGTCTATCTTGCATTATGTGGTTGGAGCCTTGAAATCTACATGAAATGTGTAGCTTTTAGTTTGCTTGATTCTTCAATCCTCATTTCACATAGATGGGTCGATGTTTTTTCTCCGATGCAGGCTCGGCCCACCTGCGATGGAAGCTCTGGAAATTCTGTCCATTCAAGTTTCTCCAAAGGTGGGAATGCTCTCCACTCAGATAGGTATGGCTATTGGGGTTTTGACATATCAAAAACATCTTAGAAATTACTTTTCGCTGGCTTTCTTTTCTTTTTAGTGCCTTAATTTCTCCCTCGTCTGTTGAGCTTTTGGCTAGTAGTTTGAACATGTACGGAATGTTAATCCTTCACAACTTGTTAATTTTGCAGGCCAATGTATGAAATAACAATTTCAGCAAAAGACAAAACCAAGCTCCTTAGTGGGGTAATAATGTCTTTTTACTTCAGAGAGTTGATCCACTGAATGAGTGTGATGATACAATACTTAGAAACAACTGCTCACTACTTGTATACGGTTATAATCGCGCGTTATTTCGATCCTTTTATCGTTTGATTCTTACCGTCCTTCTCCATTGATCTGATCCAGTTGACATGCCTTATGTCTGAGATTGGCTTGAACATTCAAGAGGCTCATGCTTTTTGCACGATCGATGGGTATTCAGTCGATGTCTTCGTTGTTGATGGTTGGGAAACGGTAAATAGATGGTTTTCTCTTCTATTCTTATGCAACCTTATTGATACTTCTAATAGCGTGGAATCGCGTTCGATTTAGATACTCATAACATCATCTTTCATCTTTTGCTTGCTCGTTACAGGGGATCGATCGTCTCAGAGCTACGCTAGTGAAGAAAATTTCGTACATTGAGGTAAAAAAGAGACAAACCATATGCAAGAAAACATACTTTCCTTTTTCTTCAATTCCATTTTTTATGATTTCTTCTTCTGCAGAAACAGTCAGTTAAACACGAGCTGGGGCAGGGCGGGTTCAATGTACCGTTATGCAACGTGGAGATCCCGGTCGATAAGAACGATGTCTGGGAAATCGATGCCAGTTTGCTGGAGTTTGAGTACAAGATTGCTGCACGGTCTAACGGAGACACGTAAGTTCTTTTCATGATAGGTTTGGTATAGTAAGATCAAGTCGTCTGAAAAATCAAACGAACGCAGGTATAAAGGTTTGTTTCGTAGTCAGGACGTGGCCATCAAAGTCTTCAAGACGGACTCCGTTAACGGAGACATGCAACGCGAGTTTGCCCAAGAGGTCTACATATTGAGGTTCAGTTCTACTCATGCTTGTTTCTCAATAGCTTGAAATTAGAACAAGAAAAAAGAAGTCATTTTTATGCTAATTTCCTTGCTCCAAAGGAAACAATGGTTATATCTTATGCTAATTTCTTCACTCTAGAGAAAAAGAATTCATTTTTATGCTAAAATCTTTGCTCTAAATAATAATAATTCATTTTTAAGCTAATTCCTTGGGAGAGAGAGAGAGAGACTCTCATTTTTATGCTAATTTCTTGCCACAAAGATTATGCTAATTTCTTGCCACAAAGGAGAAGATTTTATGCTAAATTATTGGCTCCAAAGAGTAAAAAAAAAGTCATTTTTATGCTAAATTCTTGGCTCCAAAGAGAAAAGAAGTCCTTTATTATGCTAATTTCTCGGCCCAAAGAAGAAAGTTTTCATTTTTATGCTAATTTTTTGGCTCCAAACAAACAAAAAAAAAAAATGTTTTTTGTGCTAAATTATTGGCTCCAAAGTAAAAACTAGTCATATCTTCTCTTCCATTTCTTTGAGCTTTTCTTTGATTCAGGAAAGTGAGGCACAAAAATGTGGTGCAGTTTATCGGTTCATGCACACGGCCTCCACTCTTGTGTATCGTCACTGGTAACAAGCCTCGGTTTCTGAAGAATTCGTTCGACGAGCCATGCTTGCTTTAACTTGTAACGTTTTTTGCAGAGTATATGCCCGGCGGAAGCGTGTACGACACCCTGCATAAACACAAGGGAGCTCTCAAGCTTCCAGCCATACTGAAGCTTGCAGTTGATGTTAGTAGAGGGATGAGTTACTTGCATCATCACAATATCATTCATAGGGACTTAAAGGCTGCCAACCTCTTAATGGACGAAAACGAAGTAAGAAAACACGACATCTCGAAACTTGTTGAACTTTTATCTTCATAGACGGATTGAGGAGGCGTGTTGAAAATTTACTAATTTCACCCTCCATAAATCTAGAGTCTTTCGTTTCCTAAAATTTTAAATTTTAGATTATTATTCCCCCCCCTTCGCCCCGTCTGATTATGCATCTGCCCCTTTTTGTCTTATACTACCTCCGTCTCATAGAAAGTGTCTTGTTTCTTTTCGCCTCGGTAATTTAGGAGAGTTGATTTTAGTTGGTAAGTTGTGGGACTCATATAATTAATTAATTATTTAGAATTGGTTTGTGAAGTAGAGAGGTGGGACCCATGCAATTAATTAATTTTTTTTGAATTGATTTGAGTTGATAAAGGTGTGGGACCCACTTCCTTTTTTAGAAACGGGACACTTTCTATGTGATATCCGGAAAAAGAAAACATGACTCTTTCTATGAGATGGAGGGAGTATATGTATACATATGCATTGAGGAGTCTCTCCCTTGAAATGTTCCTTTCTTATGGTGAAAAAACTGTATTCGTGATTCGTGCTTCGTTCCTTCATTACGAGCCATAAAGAAGTTATGCCGTGCAGGTGGTTAAGATTGCGGATTTTGGTGTTGCGCGGGTTTTAGTTCAGTCGGGCGTTATGACAGCGGAAACTGGGACTTACCGATGGATGGCGCCCGAGGTGTGATTTTTTCTACACATAATCGTATTTTTCTTGTCGTGTTTGTTTCGATATCTACCCTTTTTACGAGTCTTTTGTGTCCGATGTTATAACTTGTGCTTGGCTTTTGTGGTTTGGAAGGTTATTGAACACAAGCCATATAACCATAAAGCTGATGTTTATAGCTTTGGGGTTCTGCTGTGGGAGCTTCTAACCGGAGAGGTTGCGACCGTACTTCGTTTTCGTACGAAACATTTTGTTTCGAGTTATATAAAACCGAAATAATTAAGCAAGAGCTGTAGACTAATCTGCCTTTCAATTGGCAGGTTCCATATGCAAACTTGAGTCCTCTCCAAGCAGCTGTGGGTGTTGTCCAAAAGGTATGCATCCATTTCAAGATCCCTTTCTCTTCTTTTTCTCGGGAAAAACGGTTGAAAACTACCTCGTGTCACTTGAAAAGAGCATTAAGGGTATTTTAGACATTTTAAATACACGAAAGAATAACTTAAAAGAGCATTAAGGGTATTTTAGACATTTTAAATCAGGCAGAATACGTGAAATTGTGCCCAATTGCATAATGAGCAAGTGAGATCCACACGCAAGGCTAAAACCGATATCAAATGATTTGGTGCAACATTATTTAGTGTAGTTTTAAGTAAACACGGCTACTAGAGAGGGTTAAGATAAACTGCCAGGGATCTTCTGGCCCAATTTGACAAGGACCACTTATTGACCCACCAATCACGCGGTGCCATGTGTATATTGGTGGGTCATGTAGTTAATATTATAGTGTTTGTTTAATTTTAAAAACACACGTGACACCACCTGATTGTGGGTCATGTAGTGTTCCTCACAAATTGGGTCAGAAGATCCGGATTGAAGATAAACCGTCATAGTCGTTTTTTCGCGACGAACTTGCAGGGTCTAAGGCCAACTATACCAACACAAACACATCAATTGGTAGTGGAATTGCTTGAAAGATGTTGGCAGCAAGATCCATCTCTAAGGCCAGAGTTTTCTGAGATCAATGAGATCTTGCACTACATAGGCAAAAAGGTTGCCCTAATTCTCCCTTTCCCCTCTTCCCACAAGTTGATTTCTTTGTACTAATAAACCAATTCTCCTATGCAGGTATTGGAGGAAGAGAGAGCCACCAAGAAGAGAAATCTTGGAGAGCCATGACTTCCCAATTGGAAATGAACACATACAAACCCTAACACGAACCGGGATCCAAGCTAACGTGATCGTCTAACATACGTATGGCTCGAAAAGTACTTGTCTTGAGGAGACACAACTTGTTTGGTTTTGTTAAGTGAACATGGGGTCAAGAATTGAGGGCCTTTCGTTGATGGAAGTGTAGTTATGCATGAGTTGGAGGTATGTTTTTAGTCCTAATTACGGCGAGAGACGGGTTTCGATCGGGTTCAAAGAAAAAGAAAGTAAGTGGGGTCAAAATTTGTGAAACACTACGTATGTATAGTAAAAAAAATAAAAATTGAGTGATGTTAGCTGCTACCATTCAATTTCATTTGGCTTTGCCATTGATTATCATAACCATTGTTGTTTCGGTATGAATTCAATGTGCCCGAATGCAAAGACGAACGCAGGGATCGCCTTTTTTTTTTACCATATTACTCACCTTAAATTGGATATTTGCACTCCCCATAATAATTTCTAAACTATTTTCATAAATAAGGATAAGATAAATGAAATAAAAGTTCAATAGTTTTCATTATCAATGTTTAAGAAACTTGAGAAGGATGAAAAAGAAGCTAGAAATATTGGAAGGAGTTAGTGGGTGTTTGGAACATGTTATTGAAAGTTGCTTTCAACTTTAAGCTGGTGCGGAGGTATTTGGGACATCCAACATAAAGCTGAGATTCTCTAAAATTAAGTCAAAAATAGAGAAGTAGTTGAAGCTGCTCCACTCCAGCTTTCAGCTTATTACTTATGATTTTTCTGACTAAATTACCCTTAAAAAAATTATTTAATTTCAAAAATATCTCTAACTCTAATATTTATTAGAATTCTTTTTTTTTCAACATAATAATTGTGTCTCTTCCTCTCTCTCTATCAATTATAGTATTATATAATATTTATATTAATTTAATATTTTATAATATTATATTAAAATTATAAAGCAAAAAATAAATATAGAATAAGAATATTTTTTGAATTTTACTTATTTATTATAAATTAATACACTAAGGGCAAAATAGACATTTCTTCTAAAAATAACAAAAAGTTACTTCTATCAGCAGTATTCCAAACACTATTTTTCTCACTTTCAACTGCTTTCAGCACTTATTTCCAAATACTAACTGATTTTCAAATAAGTTGTTTTCAACTGCTTTAAGCAGCTTTTAGCACTTATCAATAAACTTCAGCTACTTCAAACACCCCTAAAAAAAAAAAAGAGAGAGAAACGCAAAAAAATATATAAAACTTTGATATATAATCGTGTTGACCACAACGACGACTTTCCCCATCATAAAACCCTAACCCCTAATTCTCAATCAGTTCCCTCTTGCCTCCAAATCCCTACGCCATTGCAGGTAAGCAGCTTCTGTACTTTTTGCGAGTTCTTCCGATTTTTCATTTCGGTTTTGTGTTTTGGTTTAATATTTTTCATGTTTCGTGAATTTCCCCGTTTCGGATTTCATGGATTTAGTTTCAATTCCAATTTCTGGTGTAATTTCCTGCATCAGTGTTGTAAACTAGCGCTCTATCTCGGCTTACGTTCAATATGATTTGTTTATTTAGAGCATCTCCAATGCATTCCTTATATTAAGGTTCCCGTATCCCAATTTTAGTGCGAAAACAATGTTTCGTCTCCAATGCTATTCCCCTATATTTTCCCATAAAAAAGAATATTCCATAATATTCTCTTTTTATACTCTTATAAATCAAATTAAAATACAATTATATAATATCTTTAATTATAACTTAATGATATAATATTTTTAATTGTAATTTAATTATATAATTAAGTTAGGCAATAAAAGCTTATAATTTTGAAATGTTTGAGAAAGAATTTGATCTTCATATGAAGAAGAAATAATGTGATGAAAGATTAGTTAAAGAGTTTTCTTATATAGTGGTTTCAATCACTAAAAGCACAATTCATGTGCATTAAATCTTGTCCCTTTATTTCAATTCAAAAAGCAAAAAAGATCTTGACCTTTGGTTTCAATCAATTAAACCACAATTCATGTGCATTAAATCTTGTCCCTCTATTTTAATTCAAAAAGCAAAAAGAGATATTGAACAAAATTATCTAGATTTATTCTAAATAAAATTAATTTCAGTTAATGTTATATTAATTATCTAGATTTATTCTAAATAAAATTAATTAGTAATTAATTTATTTTAATTTAAAAACCATTATTAAAAACCATTATTAATCCTAAACCTACATATAAATATCCTCCACCCACCTCTCTGGCTCTCTCATCCGCCGTCTCACCCCTCTCGCTCTCTCATCTCTCATCAAGCTCTCCCTCTCGCTCGTCTCTCATCAAGCTCTTAATCGTGTACATCATAGCAACCTCTACACTCAAACACTCCAACACACACACAAACCCAACCAATACCGATCGAAGTTGAGACTACTGCAGCGAGACGAAAACACGAGACAGAAAAGCTGATTCGCCAACCCCAAGTCGCGAGATTGGGGCCACGGAACAATCTCGGTTCTTCAATTCCGGTGAAGATCGCTGGAATCTCCGGTGGGGTAAGTATTTTCATGAGATCAATTTTGTATTTGGTGTGTAGATCTCGATTACATGTTTTACCAAGCTCTTGATTTTGTGTTTTGATTTCATAGTTTTGTAACAGAAAACTGAGTGCCAATTTTGTAAATTTTTTCACATTATTTTTTTTTAAAAAAAGGGATAGGGGAGAGATAAATCCTCCCCCAAATGTATGGGAAAAATCTGGCCTCCCATATAATATGGGAGGGTTTTG